>JAKSZU010000002.1:167432899-167822899 GCA_026018925.1 Tupaia tana | reverse complement strand
AAAATTTATTTTGCCATATGGCATGTGCACTCAATGGAGAGAGACAGAGTGAGGTAGTAAGAGGCAAAGAGATTAGTCTGTAGGAGGATGGCCATGCTACAATCTCTTCTCCTCCATTTTCCTTTGAGATTTTGGACATGCATGCACACACATGCAAGGTGTGACTTTCAAGCCACCAGGTCCAGGAATTGAACCACCATTTGCCATGTGGCAGTTCAATGCCTCAACCACTATGCCACCTGCTGGCCCTACTGTCCATATATTTTATCAAGATCTAGTATTATCATTGTTGGACTTTGCTAGCCTGATTAGCAAAACTCATTTTTTATTATGGCAATTTTTATTACTAACAGTAATTTTATATTTTGTAAACACTGTTAATATTAAATTTTAATATGTTTATGATTTTTTTACAAGTAATAAAAATATTACCACATAAACATAGACTGACATTATTGCTGTTCTTCTCAGATGCTAAACGTCTTTCCTTTGATCCTTTGTTTTTCTATTCTCTCTTCAGAAATGAGTTTCTCCTATTCTTTTTTATGATTCATTCTCTTACTTCAGTTCTCTATCAAATACCACCACTCCACTCACTCTCATTTCTAATCTCATACTCTGTTTTATCTATTTCAAAATTCTTATAAGCTAGTTCAATCACATAACATGTTTGTTTACTTGTTTCTTGTCTCTTTTTCTTGTCTTTGATATAGACATAAGACAATCAGGGACTTTATCATGTGCATGGCTTTATATCCAGTCTATAATGGTGAATCGCATATAGCAGGCACTCAATGCATACATGTTGATTGAACAGATTTATTTTTCTCATGAAATCATAGCTGTACAATGAGAGTTGACAGTTCCATTGAGACCTATCCAACTTTAAAGTTGAAATTCTATGATTTGAATAAAATTTTTTTTTTCATTATAGTTTCTGGATTTTCCCTCAGAAACACGAGTGTAATTGAGGTAGAAATGGTTAGTGTATCTGTGTCATAATTCATTAGGTTATTAGATTTTTTAGACTTACACTAGAAAGTACAATAATGCAGGAATTATAGAGGAGAAAAGTAGCTTATGCAAAACAATATTTAAATATTTAAATGTATAATCTTCTAAAGTATCATAATATATCAAAGATTTAAAGTGTAATTGCTTTAATGTTGGCCAGTGTTGGGACCAGCAGAAGGCATAATGTTTATGTTGCTCAACTCCCACGTAGTCGACTACAGTTCAAGTTCCAGACTCGGTGGCTTAAAATTCAAGCCAGGTGTGTGTGTGCATGCACAGAATTTCTAGAGGAGAATGGAGAAGAAGGGATTGTGGCATGGCCATCTCCCCTAGGGGAGTGATGTCTTGTTTTCTGTCTCTCTGTCTCTCTGGTGAACATATGCACCCTATAGCAAAAATCTCTCTTATAAAAGGTGGTGTTGTCCCATCTCTTCATTTTATATACAGGAAAATTTTATTGAAAGAGAATAGTGACTTGTGCAGGGCTACAATAATTAGGATGCTACATCTGATCTCCTAAATCCAAAATCAAGTTTATCTTACTTCCCTACCTAGTATTATTTTTCTCTCTCTCTCTTTTTTTTTTTTTTCTCTTGCTAAGGTTTATTTATTTCTTTCATGAGAGAAGGAAAGAGAAATAGAGAGAGAGAGAGAAAGACAGTCCCCTCCCCACAGGAACCGTAGTTAGCCAGGATCCAGGTATGCATGTGTGCATAATAGGGAGACCTTGGAATGTGAACCTGGGGTCATCTGATAAGGCTTACTTATCATAGATCATTATGTCGCTGTGGCACCATCATAGTCAACCCTTACCTGGTATTTCTCATGGTCTTTTTACACTCCCTCATCATCCTCTTCTTAACCTCCAGATTTTGGAATTCAGGGCCTTACACCTAAGACTGTTTTTCTTTTTTTTTTTTTTTGGAGAGGTTTTTGCTATAGGGTGCATGTGCTCGCCAGACAGACAGAGAGAGACATAGAGACAGAAAGCGAGAAATCAACCCCCAGAGGGGATGGCTATGCCGCAATCCCTTCTCCTCCATTCTCCTCTCGGGATCTTGGGCACGCACGCACATGCACCCGGCGTTAGTTTAAGCCACCGGGTCCGAGGCTCGAACCGCAGTCGACTACTTGGGAGTCCAGCGACATAGCCATTATGCTAACTGCTGGTCCCAAGACTGTTTTTCTTTGAACTCAATGTCCTTCTGTAAGCAACTCTGACAGAAGTATCTCTATGATGGTGTTGAGTGCAGGAATTTGAGAAGGTTTGTTATTTTATTTATTTATTTGTTTGTTTGTTTATTTCTGTGACAGTGGGTGCCATTTGATATAAACACTGTTGCCAATGTTTAGGAAGTATTTCTCTTTATTGGGAGATAGATTCCACCTACTTCTGAATTTAAAGAAACCTTCTTGGAAACAGACAAGTACAGGTATTGCAGCAACACAGTTTCCAGAAGCAATCGTGGCTGTTGGTGAGGCTACATCGAAAACTCACTGCTGACCCATCTTGATGAACCAGCTCTGATCTGGGATTCCAATGCTAGCTGGGTAAGCCCTGAGCCAAGTTTCTCAGCTCACTCTCTCTCTTTGTTAGCTTTTCATTAGAATTTTACATTTCCCTTGTCCTTAAATTGGGTAGATTAAGTTTCTATTGCTTGCAACTAGAAACTGTCATGTACATCGATTTTTACATCTCTCACATATTCCATATCCAGTTAATCATCTAATCCTACCTCCCACCTTTCAAGTTAGTCTTGAATTTTCCCCTTCTTTCCATATATAAAAATGGGACATTGGATGAACTATTATAGTAACTCTTCCTAATAGCCTCCAGTCCACTCTCAGGCAACACCAACAGTGATTTGTGTTTACATCTCAAGCTTATACCTTCTAATACTTTTACACTGACATTAGGGTAAACTCCCATACCTTTATCATAATCAGCCCTCTAACTTACAAACACTGCCTATCAAGCTTCACTGCCTGCCTTGCTCTTCAGTGCTCTCTGTGGGCTTTTTTTCTTTTCTTTTTTTTTAGAGAGAGAGAGTTTTTTGCCATAGGGTATAGGACATGTGTGCATGTGTGCTCACTAGAGAGGCAGAGAGACAGAAAGTGAGAAATCAGCCCCCACCTTGGGAGGGGATCACTATGCCACAATCCCTTTTCTTCCATTCTCCTTTTAGGATTTTGGACACACACACACACACACACACACACACACACACATGCTCGGAATAAGTTTCAAGCCACTGCATCTGGGACAGAAATCATTATTGACTACAAGGAAGTTCAGTAATGTAACCATTATGCCATCTGCTGGTCCCCCTCCTTGTGTTTTAAACATCTTGGCTTTGAGTCCAGATAAAAGGCATCTTCTTACCTCTGGACTCAAGGCCTTTTGTGCATGATGGTTTCTTTGCACTTGATGCTACTAGGAATGTCCTTTGTCCTATGTTGTACATACCTAACTCCTGCATATCCTTCAGGTTCCTGCCAGAGAACGTTTTCTGAGGAAATCCTTCTCTGACTTCACAAGATAGACAGTATCTTCCATTTAATCTATGCAGCTGCAGGGCCTAGTGCAATAACAGAAATATTGGAACTTAATGAACACTATTTGTATTAACAAATGGATGAGTAGCAAAATACACTATTTTTATAATGGTAGTCTTTCCTTAAGTTTTAAATTTGGCCAAAAGAAGTTGCTGTAAAAGTATATACTTGCAACTGCAGTTCCATAGTCCTGTCCTGGAAGCTGTAAATTCCAAACAAACATTACTCACCTTGATCCCTGACAAAGACTGGGCTCTGTGTTTTAGTAACTAAAATTTATTGACAGCCAACCTTGCTGGTGACAACTACTGAAAAGGAAGAAGCAGAAATATGAGGAGAGGGTGTCGTCTTGTTTAAATAGATGGAGGAATAAGTGTTTGCTTTTCTAGTTTCCACAACTCTAACCCGAATACCATTGTCTGATTATCAAGATTTCTCTTAAAATTAATTTAGAACTTTGGGAACAGCAGATGGCATAATGGCTACGTTGCTGGACACCCATGTGGTCAACTGCAGTTCAAGTCCCAGGCCTGGCTGCTTGAAACTCACACTGATCATGTGTGTGTGCATGCCCAAATTCCTGAGAGGACAATTGAGGACAAGGGGTTGTGACGTGGCCATCCCTGCTTGGGAGGGGAGGGGCGATTTCTTGCTTTTTGTCTCTCTGTCTCTCCGGTGAGCACACACACCCTATGACAAAAATCTCTTTCAAAAAATAAATTCAGAATTTTAACTCTTTATCTTAACCTTGACCTATCTTAGTCTTCTCCTTGTCAGTGGAGGCCAAAGTGACTTGTTTGACCCACGAGAGGTCAACAGTTAAAACAGCAGGTCTGCAATCCATTCTTTCTCTTTGGAGGTGAGGGACGTCCCTGGGAAGAAAGTAAATGACCAACCCCTTCAGAAAGCACTGTAAGCATGCTAACACTATGTTATGTTGCAAATGTCAGTGGAATTTTTCTAGTAGGAATTCTCAGCTAGGTTATGTTTTTAGCTGGATTTACTTAGTTATATTGGATTGCTTATAACAACTGGGTCGGGAGTCTATGGACTGAAGAACAGATAAACAATGAAACTATCTGAATATAGAATATCTGTTATTTTATGACCCAAATAGAATGTTCAGTGTAAGTAACATGGCTTAAACATACCTTAGAGACCTTGTGTGTTAATCTGGGCCATGGGACATCCTAATGCTGTAAGATTGAAATTGTACAGATATGGTGAAGACTGTGAACCTTTCCCTGCTTCTCCCATATAGTGATTACTGGTGTCCTTGAAATTACAGTCATGCACTGTGCAAGGGCATTTTTGTCAATGATTCACTGCATAGAGAACAGCAACTTCATAAGACTATGTAATAGGCTATACCATATAGCCTTAGTATATAATCGGCCATACCCTCTATGTTTGTCTATGTATACTTTATGATACTCAAGCCAAAATGAATTCACCCAACAATGCATTTCTTAGAACATATTTCTGTTGTTAATCCACACATGACAGGTGTTAGAAACACTTGAACTTAGAAAATATTTCTGATTTACTTGCAGAAAAAAATAATTGTTTGAATGATATCCACAGATATCAAATGTTCATTTTGAGACTGAGAAAATATAACACTAATAAAACCATAGTACATGCAGTTAAACTAATATAGGGGTCTTAGGGCCTTTATCTGTATTAACGTTTTACATATGTATGTATTTTTTTCTTAAATATCTATTTAAGGTAATGAGTGGACCCCACAGGGCACTTAGGTCAAAACATCTGTCTGAAGAAAGCACGTGTTCCATGTGATATTGTTGGAAGTGGGAATGAATGATGTATTTACTTGAAGTAAAAGCCAACCCTCTAGGAACTCAACAACATTAAAAAACAAACAAATAAAAAACAGAAGTCATTCTTGAAGACCTTATTTTATCTACTTCTTGGGTGCAGTTAAATTTTTTAGAAGGATAAGTATAAGGATAGTTTATATTCACTTTTGCTGTCACCAATACAGCAGCTGCAAAACTATTGAAGTCTTTGAATGATTACAAATCAGGAAAACTGAAAGGGTCATTTTGTGTCAGTATACACATGGACAGAGTGGCTGCCATGACAAGACAGTTTTCTGATTTCATTACTCAGGTCTAAGAGTTCTTCTGAATGAGAGTCTATACATTGTGTCATCCATGGAGAAATGCCAGCTAGCCCCAAAAATGTCACCTGAACTTCACAATGTTTCGCAAGATGTGATGAAAATGATCAACCACATAAAAGTACTTGCCCTTTATGCATTTCTCACATTTGTTCACACAGCTCTGTGAGGAGGTTGAGGCAGAGTACCCACATCCTCTCTTACACACAGAAATGAGATGGTCTTCCAAAAGTAGATTGCTAGCTAGGGGTTTTTGAATTATGAGAACTACCTCAGGGATTTCTTTAAGAAAAACAGTCACCACTTACAACGCCTTTTCATGACACAGAATGCGTCCCAAAACTTGCTTACTTGTTTAACATATGCAACCTGCTTGACAAACCCAATCTATCACTTCAGGAGAGAAAGAGAACTGTGTTCAAGGAGGCAGATCAAGTGGCTATTTTCAAAGGCAACTAGATTGTGGGGGTGATGATAGAGCACCGGGATTTTTGACTTGTTTCAAAAATTAACTGAGTCAAGGCCTATTTTCTCCCAATGGGTGTATGATCATCTACCTCAGCTTTCAGAAGAGTTTGAGCCTTACTTCCCATCCAAAACAAGCCCCCAAACTGGAAGGAATGAATCCACGGCACATTTGTAAATATGCCAAATAAATCGACTTTGTCCATGCTAGAAGCATATCAACTGCTTGAAATCACACATGATAGTGGCGCGGGCCCAGCAGTTAGTGTAATGGCTATGTCGCTGGACTCTCATGTAGTCGATTGGGGTTTGAGTCCTGGACCTAGCGGCTTAAACTCACGTCAGGCCCATGTGCGTGCGTGTCCAAGATCCCGAGAGGAGAATGGAGGAGAAGGGATTGCAGTGTGGCCATCCCCCATAGGGGGTGATTTCTTGCTTTCTGTCTTTCTGTTTCTCTCTGGCTTTCTGGCGAGCGCATGTGCCCTATAGCAAAAATCTCTAAAAAAGTAAAATGATAGTGGCATGTAAAGTATGTTTGAGACAACTTCAAATACCCACATCCGTTCTGGGTTCAAGTCAAGGTGGAATATCCTGAGATTCCCACAAAAATACTGAAAAGCCTACTTCAGTTTCCAAAACTCTATCCTCGTGAAGCAGTTTTCTGCAGTGACAGCAACTGTGACAAAACAAGATTACAGAGTAGACTGGACACAAGCAGCACACTTCAGGTGTCACCGTTTCCCATCACCTCCCAGATAGGAACTATCTAGTTGCAGGAAAACAAGCTCAGGGCTCCCACTGATTCTGAATTATGATTATTTGCATAATTATTTCATTGTATACTACAGGGTAATAATGGAAATAATGTGTATGATCAAGGTAATATACTTGATTCATCTCAAAACCATCTCTCCCTAGCCTGTGATCCTTATATGTAGCAAAATTGTCTTCCATGAAACCAGTCCCCAGTGCCAAATAGGTTGGGGATCACTGATCTAAACCACAAAACTGAATGGTAGAATAGTTAAGTCTGAAGCCAAATAAGAATAGTTCCTGCTTTTATTTTCCTTGTTGGTCAGAGAGCTATTTGTAAGGTTCATCTAAAAAAGCAATCTTAAAACTCATTTCCGAATATTTTATGAAATTTTATAACAATAGCCTAGCATAAGGTACCCTGAATAGCTCTGAAAAAAAATAGATGTTACAGTAATAATTTTCTTGTAGGAGTTGAAAAGAGCTAAGAATATGAGAAATAATCCCATAGTATCAAAAGCTCTAAGTATATTTCAACAATAACTACTACCTACTCACTTATATTTTCTCATTACTTTTTCAAGGACCAGAAAGCTTTACATAACTGATACCATATTGTAAAATGTGTTTTCAGTTTGATAAAAAAGAAAAAAAGCTATTTGATAATAAACAAGGGCTTGCTCTTGGGCATATTGAGTACTGTGTGGAATGTCAACAGGCATATTTGTTTCTTGTTAGGACTTTGTAGTAAATGATGGAGAATGCCCTAACATTAATAAAAACAACAACAGCAACAAAAAAACCTTAATATTTTCAGCTTGTATATCATGTTTTCCCAGTTGAGTCTTTAAGTCATTGACCCTTGACATCCAGAATAAACAGCTTCATGAGCCCAATTGTACTTCTTTCCTCCCTGAGTGATTTTCCCCCCTCAGATGTAGTTCCTCCACTTGAAATGTCATCTGTAGAGAAAATGTGTTGAAAAAATCATAGTTCTTTGAGATAGTTGTTGTTTAATTATTACCCTGTGTTTTTCACATGTAATTTATTCATGTGTAAGATACATAGTATTTGGCAATTCTTCTATGACTATTCACATTTTCATTACACTTATTCAATAACATAATACCAACAATAAAATAGAAATATTTATGTTTTCCATTTCAATTAGATACTTCTTTTCTGTTGCATCTTTTTTTTTTTTTTAGAGGTTTTTGCTATAGGGCGCGTGCACTTGCCCGCCAGAAGGAGAGAGACAGAGAGACAGAAAGCGAGAAATCACCCCCCGGGGGGATGGCCACACCACAATCCCTTCTCCTCCATTCTCCTCTTAGGATCTTGGGTATACACACACGCGCCCAGTGTGAGTTTAAGCCACCGGGTCTGGGACTCGAACCATGGTCAACTACATAGGAGTCCAGAGACATAGCCATTATGTTAACTGCTGGTCTCAGCATCTTTGAAACCTATTTGTATTTGTATTTTTTTTTCTTACCGGCAATAACAAAAGTAGAACATAAATGCATGATTTAATATATCAATGAGAACTTTGTGTACTCTGAATATATAATGCTTGATTCTTTATTTTCTTGTATTGTGTCTCATGGTAGGTGAGATAACTCTTTCTTTTAAAGAATTATTTTAACTTTATTTATTTATTTTGATTTTACTGGAGAGAGACAGAATGAGAGAGAAAGAGAGGGAAAGTGAGAAAGCAAGCCACCAGGTACAGGACTCGAACTGCTGTCAGCTATGGGGGAGTCCAGCACCCAGTCCACCATGCCACCTGCTGGCCCCAAGATAACTCTTAATTACACAGAATATTCCAACAAATTTTAGGACTGAGTACTAGGCAGTACACACACAAAGAATCTTGTAGTCATAGTACCAAACAGAAGTGTTTCTTGTTTTTAAGAGAGTTTTTTTGTTTTTGTTTTGTTTTGTTTTGTTTTGTTTTGTTTTTAACTATAGAGCATGTGTGCTCACTGGAGAAACAGAGACAGACAGAAAGCAAAAAATCACCCCTAGGCGGGATGGCCACATCATAATCCCATAATCACTTCTCCCCCATTCTACTCTTGGGATGTTGGAAATGCACACAAATGTGCCCAGTGTGTTCGAGCCTGGTTAAGCCATTGGATCCAGGACTCAAATCGGGGTACACTACGTGAGAGTCCGGTGGCATAACCATTATGCCATCTGCTGATCCTCAAGCAGAGGTCTTGCCACACACGTCAACCCCTGGGATAATAGCACTGCTTTGTCTTCTTACTTTGTTCCGATTATAATCCTTTTGCTTTGCTTTTATTTATTTCTTCTATGAGTGGACAGACTGCAAAAGACAGACAGGCGGAGAGAGAGGCACACCAGTGTAATCCTCATGCCACAATCCATCTTTAGCTTTAGCTAGCCCTGTCATGGGCACATGGATGCCCAAGAGTTCAGAGAGATCTCCAGTTGCAAACCCAGAACCTTCTCATGTAGGTCAGCCTCACAGAGCATTGCATTACTGCTGTACTACGGATAAATCCCTGATTGCAAACTTTATTACTGTTTACGGCAAGAGTTTCTATAGCACTGTTCTTTTATCTACCCTGTTCTGTTTTCCATTCTCACTATTCTCATGAGATTAATTTTTTTTTAATGCCAGAATTCTCTATCCAAAATATTTCAATGGTATCTATGTTAGTTTCTTGGAGCAACCCTAACAAATTACAATAGACATGATGACTTAAAACAACAACAATTGATTTTTTACTACTTCTGGGATTCTAAAGCCTGGAATCAAGGTTTTGGTGGGGTTGGTTCGTTCTGGATTCTTTGAGTGAGAAACCGTCCCATGGCTCTCTTGTAGTTTCTGATAATCATCAATAATCCTTGGTATCTCTTATAAACACTTCACTCCAAACTGACTCCATCTTCACCTTGCCTTCTTTTCTATGCATGTTGGTGTCCTTTCTGTCTCTTATATAGGTACTTGTTTTGACTTAGGGCCCCTTCCAATCCAGTATAATTTCACCTGGTTACTTACCTTCATTATATCTGAAAAGACACTATTTCCAAATAGAGTTATATTCTGAAGTTCCAGGACATGGATTTTGGGGAGATACCATTCAATCTACTACAGCATCTATTTTTTTTTTTAAGTTGGAGTCCACAATTATCTTTGTATTTGAGAAAATCTCATGTGACCTGGAAGGACTTTGTTTTTTTCTCCTGTCTTCCCAATCTCCTCTCTCAGTCAATGAACTATGGATGGATTTTGTTCAGACTTTATTCTAGTTACGATGAGCCAGTTCTTCAAATGCTTTTCCTTTTGCCTGAAATGATAGGATGTTCCTTTTTCTTCTTTCTTCCATTCTTTTGCAAAACTTATTCTGTGGTTAAAATCACCTTGTTAACTGTTGTACAAGACTCTTTAAAGCAACTGTCCTCTAATGAACTTCTAGAGTACACATCCCATACCTCACCTCTGCCAAGCACCATATCAAACATTGGGATGCAATAGCAAAAGAAGGATTCCACAAGACCCACTGCAGGAATTATAGCACTATATGAGTATAGACAATTGAATATGTCCTGTACATGAATAAATGAATTAATGGAAGTTTGTTTTAGCTGTCTTTCATAATTGGTATATGAAATATTTTATCAATTTATTTGTACATGATCATTTAAGAGTGTTTGCTTTAGTAATTCTGCAGCATAATAGTTGTGTGTTTACTCCAGATTTGGTTGCTTCCTAAAAATCTGTTTACTGGGACCAGCAGTTAGCGTAATGGCTATGTCGCTGGACTCCCATGTAGTCGACTGCGGTTCGAGTCCCAGATCCGGCAACTTAAGCTCACACTGGGTGCATGTGCATGCATGCCCAAGATCCCGAGAGGAAAATGGAGGAGAAGGGATTGCGGTGTGGCCATCCCCCCAGGAGGTGATTTCTCACTTTCTGTCTCTCTGTCTTTCTTTGTCTTTCTGGCAAGCACACATACCCTATAGCAAAAACCTCTCCAAAAAAAAAAAAAATCTATTTACTTATACAAATAAAAAATCAGGCCTATTATAAATTACTATTGTACTTGCTTTTGAAATATTAATATTAGCTAGCTCCAGACATAAAAATAAATGTAGACAGACATGAGCTGCATATATAACAATTCCAAGCCATTTTAAGGAAGCAATGGAGGGGCCAGCACATGGTGTAGTGGTTAAGGCACTGGATTCCCACATGGCCGGCTGAGATTTGAGTCCTGGACCTGGCAGCTTGCTTTCTCACTTTCTCTCTCTCTCTCTCTCTCCCTGCTTTCTCTCTTATGAGTGCACAATTAAAGCAAATTTTTAAAATTAAGAATTATAAATAAAATTAAATATTCTTTAAAAAAACAGTGGAAATTAAAGATTCAACTTGGATTTGGATATAAATTAAGGGAAGAAATATTTGCTGAACCTAAATTATTTAATAGTCTTATAAAATGACTCTAAATCACCAGGTTTCACCTAGCAATGGCCAGCAGATTTAAAAATTCTCTAGAGTGAAATTCTAAATTTGAATTCTCCCTACTAGAAGCTGACTATTCCATCAGAATGGTCATCTTTGAGCTGGACCAAGCACTTTGTGAAAATTTCTTAATCATATATCAGAAATCTCATATTTTTCACCAACAGTATTTTTTAATTTTATGATTTCTTACTCACATTCAACTATGGCACATCTTTATAGCACACAGTATGGTTTTTCAAAGTATGCATGCAGTATGTGATAATCAAATCAAGGATATTACCATATATCTCATTTTCAATGGAGAATTTTACATTCTTGTGTCTGTTCAGTGGAAAACATAACTGAAAAAAACAAATATATGTGCATATTTTTACATACCAATCATACCTCAATAAAATGGTTTAAAGCAAAATAAATAAGTTAATTCATCAAAATAAATCTATAAAATAAATACATGTCTTGCACTTTATGCTGAAATCATAGAGATTTCAAGGAATGCTGGCGATGAGTTGCTGAATATACTGAAATGTTCAATAAAATGCATGTTAGAGAGAAATCATAGAGGTTTCAAGGACTGCTGCCAATGAATTGCTGAATATACTAAAATATTCAGTAAAATACAAGTTAGAGATATGGATGCAATGGAACATATTATCCTCCCTTCCATATTTATTTGATCATTTTTAAGAGGTTTTTGCCTTAGGACACATATGCTTTCTGGAGAGAGAGACAATCACAGTGAGAGAAAAGTGAGATATCATTCACCATAATGAAGTCCCTTCTCCTTCATTCTCCTCCTGGGACCTTTGTTGTGCACACTCATGCACCCAGTGTGAGTTTCAAGCCACCAGGTCTGGGACTCAAACCAGTCAGCCATATGGAAGTGAAGCAATGTAATCGCTACACCAGCTGCTGGTCCCAATATTTGATATATTTTTTTTATCAGCATTCAATATAAAATTTTAATTTTTAAAATTTTAGTGAAAACAACATAAAAATACATGCTTTTCTATTTTTGATTCTATGAAATTGGATGAGTCCATCACTTTGTGTTGAATGAGCTAATCAAGCATTTGTATATTTCGTACTTGCTTATAATATAAATAGTGGTATTGAATTTAAAAAACTAAAATAAAATGTTTATCTTAGATCGAATCAGAATTTTAGAAATGAGCGCAAAATGGACCATGGAATTTAAAAATTCTTGTAGAAATATTGAATTAAATATGAGTTAATTTTAGTGCAAAAACTTTTCTAAATCCATGCAGTTTTTGTTTTTTGTTTTTAATTTTGTCAGAGGGTGAATGTGTTTGCCAGAGAGACAGAGAAAAAAGAAGGAGAGGAAGAGAGTAAGGACCCAAGATGGAGCATGGTCACACCGTAATTTCCATTCCTCCATTTTTCCCTCCTGTGGGATTTTGGGCACCCCCACACATATCTGATTTGTTTATTCAAGCTGTTGAATCCAGTGTTCTAACTATGTAGTAGGTCATGTGGGATCCAGTTGCTTTAATTCTAGGACACGGATTGGCCTGCATAGTTTTCTTTAAAATACACATTTTTCCATGATTATTTTGAAGACACCTCATGTTATTATTATTATTATTATTATTATTTTTTTTTTTTTACAATTATGCATGTTAGCTTTTTTGTTTGTCTTTGTGACCTGGGATGATTCAGCTAGTTGTCAAGAGTGGCCCAACTCATATATCTGAGGACACCATTGAAAGACTTGGGCCTTTCACCTCATGTCTTTCATTCTTTGGGAGCTACACATGCTTGAGCTTATGGTAAGTGGAAGGGCTCTAGGCAGTGAGACTCATAGTGTGAGTTTTCATGCAGAGCCTACTTATGTCATGTTTGCTAGTGTATCATTGTTCAAAGCCATTCACAGGACTAAGTCCTGATTCAAGGATTCCCATTGGTCATTGCCTAAAGCTATTCACATGACAAGCAAAAATAAATTCCAGCAGGTGGCATAGTGGTTAAGGTGCTGGACTCCTGCATGGTCAACAGTGGTTCAAGTCCTAGACCTGGGAGCTTGAGACTCAAGGCAGGCATGTGTGCCTGTGTGCACAAAATCCTGAGAGGAATATGGAGGAGAAGAGATTGTGGCATGGACATCCCCCACTGTGGGGTGATTTCTAGCTTTCTGCCTTTCTGTCTCTCTCTTGTCTCCTTGGCAAACACACGTGCCCTATAGCAAAAATCTCTCAAAAAAAAATGTAAACCCTAATTCAACTATATGTGGTTCTGTCTCTCTTTTACATGTACACACACATACACACACACACACACATGCATAAAATATGGTACATTAAAATACATTTAAAAATTTTAATATATTTTGTACTTTTTTCTGGGGATATAACAATGTAATATATGATAGCTACATGATCAAATCATATTAATAAATTATTCTACTAACTTATTAGTTCTGTTGTCAAAGTCTTTGTCTAGGAAATGTGCTATGTCTGATTATTTTGTTGTCTAAGGAAACTAATGTTTTATTGATTAATCTTTAAGGCATTATTATACTGGAAATTTTGTTTTTGTAATTTTCTCTTTTTTGTTTAATTAATGGGTGCATCATACGTGTCTTCAATGCATATGAAGTTTTGACTTACAAAACATGCTGGTAGTTAGGCAATTTTTTCAATAGGTTTATTTAAACTTTTTTTTTTTTTTTGCTCATCATTAGGGATTGAACCAGGTCCAGATACCATTTCCAATGGAACCAGGCCCACCATAGCAGCTGAAGCAACCATTTATTACATACACTTCATTTGAGTCTCTTATTAATACTGACATCTGCTCAAGTCTTAATTATCACATTACCACAACTGGTCCCTGATTCATTGTAGCATAAATACAAAAAAGGAAAAATATGTTCTAAGATAATGATAAAGTTGTTCATAAGTAAAATGCATTAAAAGGATATTTTGTCCCATGATGGACACATGCTATTTATTTCTGAATTTAATTTTTATCTTTTGACAAAATATCTTTAAATAATAAATTATAGAAAAGATTTATTTTTTCCTCACAAAACTGAAAGTATGCCTTAACCTAATTATGTGAAATAATAAGTTAAATATATATTTAAGCAATACAATTCGTAATATATTTTGCTATTAAATTTTATAATATCCTAAGGAAAGAATGAAAAATGTCCTATTTTTTGCCATAAGCACTCATTCATTATTTTTTAGTAGCAACACAACTCTACAATATATTATAGTTGCAATAGTGACTTCGTCTATGATGGTTTTTTTTTTTTTTTTTTTTTTTTTTTTGGAGAGGTTTTTGCTATAGGGTGCGTGCGCTCGCCAGACAGACAGAGAGAGACAGAGAGATAGAAAGCAGGAAATCACCCCCCAGGGGGGATGGCCACGCCGCAATCCCCTCTCCTCCATTCTCCTCTCGGGATCTTGGGCACGCACGCACACGCGCCCAGCATGAGTTTAAGCCACCGGGTCCGGGACTCGAACCGCGGTAGACTACGTGGGAATCCAGCGACATAGCCATTACGCTAACTGCTGGTCCCCCTATGATGCTTTTTTGATGATGCTTTTAAAACTATACTAATAATCTGGGACCAGCAGTTAGCGTAATGGCTATGTTGCTGGACTCCCATGTAATCAACCACGGTTTGAGTCCTGGACCCGGTGGCTTAAACTCATGCCGGGTGCGTATGCTTGAGTGCCCAAGATCCTAAGAGGAAAATAGAGGAAAGGGATTGTGGTGTGGCCATACCCCCTGAGGGGTGATTTCTCGCTTTCTATCTCTCTGTCTCTCTCTGTCTGGCGAGCGCATGCGCCCTATAGCAAAAACCTCTCAAAAAAAACTATGCTAATAATCTCTAATTGCAAGGATGGTTATGCATATTTTTGATAGTCTTAATATCACACAAGTCCATTACCACCACTGATGTTTTCTTAGTAACCCATCAACTTATTTATATTCTCTGGAAATGTAATAGTGACTGGGAAATGCCACTAGGAATCATTGATTCTACCTGTAACACAATGATAATAACAACCATGGGCAGTAAAGCCTGTTTAAATTATTCCATTTTTTTTTCTCAATAAGCCTGTATCATAGCTTCCTTTATTATCTCCTAGAGGACAATAATGCTTAGCAAATATTTGTCTAGAAGTCATGCCTCTTGTGGATGGTGAAGCTGGGGTTAGCACTGAGTATCTAAGTTTGGAATGTGTCCTGCTAAGTGATACCCTACACTGTGTTTACCATAATGATTCTTCTCTCAAGTAAGCATCATGTGGCTACTACATACTTATCTCTGGTTTTACTCCTCAGTTGTCTATAAAAGAAGTAGAAATTGCTACCCTTTTCTTTTATGGGTGAGAACACATTAGAGGTGAAATATAAAAATTAATTATACAAGCTATAATTATATTGAAAAATACCTTGAGTTGTTTTTGTGAAAATGCACTCAAGAGAGTAAACTGAATGTAATCTAGTTTTTCATTGACTAGAATTTGAAAGACATATCAGTGATAAGAAAAGGGAAAAAAGAACAAAAGCATGGATGGACAAAGGGCCAAGGAACAAATTTAAAGAGAACAAGGACAAGCAATTGAAAATTAATGAATGGAGACTGGCAAGTGGCATGATGATTGAGGTGCTGAACTCCCACATGACTGACTGTGGTTTGAGTCCCATACCTAGTGGCTTGCTTTTTCACTCCCACCACCTCTCCCTGAAGCCCTGGTCTCCCTCTGGTCAGATTAAAATAAATGAATAAATAAGGATAAATAAATGGGTAATTATTTTTTAAAAAGAAAATCAATGGAAAAGGGGGATATAAAGATGATTTATTCAATTTTTATGTAGAACATATTTTTATAGCAAACTGTTCATTTAAAAAAATATCCTGGGCCAGGTGGTTAAGGTTGCTGGAACCCACATGGCAGACTGCATGTCCAAACTCCAGGACCAGAGCCCTCAAAAGCATGCCAGGAGCTTGTGTGTGCATTCCCAAAAATCTCAAGAGGAGAAGTGAAGAAGAAATTGTGGCATATATACCCCCTATTGGAGGGGAGAGTGCTTTTTCATTTCTATTCTCATTCTGTCTTTGTCTTTCTCTGGTGAACACATGTGCCCACTAACAAAGTAAAAAAAAAAAAAAAAAAAAAAAAAAAAAAAAAAAACTCAGGAATAAATTTTCAAAATTTAAATAGATACTATAACAAAATTTTGAAATTGATGACATACATATCATTTTGAAAGATTCTAGGAATATGTACTTAGCCATAAATGCTAATCATTAATGCTGTCAACTATGTTGGGCCTCGGAAAACAGTACTCCAAAGTATGTTGAGTACTTTGAAGCAAAGGTCGTTGTAAGAGCTTCAGAAACAAAGTCTCTTTCTGATCTTTCTCTCCCTTTCTTTCTCCTGTTTCCTTTCTTCCCTATAATCAGGTGATAGGATGTGGGATGCTTGTCCCCAAGAGCCAGTCATAAAACCTCTAAATATTATTCTAACCTTTGTTTGTAAGAGCTGGCCATAATCAAATTCTTGGACTGACTTGTCTGAAAGTAGATCAGAAGACCTCATTTGGAAGGGGACCTGCCTTATACCAGGGAGGAAGGAATGACACACAGAGAGGTCAAGAAGTGTCCACACAGACAGGCCTTTCTGGCTGAGTTTCCCCCCCCCCCTGTTTCCATTAGGTCATTCCCTTTTTATCCAATCACATTTCTACATGGCAGTCCATGCTTGCTTCATCCAATAGAAGTATAAAGATGAGCAGTTTTCACTGGACCTTTGGATCTTCCTTTATAAAGGTTCCCATGTTATGTAAAACTTTGACTAAATAGATCTCTGTGCTTTTTCCTTATTAACCTGTCTTGTTATAGCAGTGTCACCAGCCTTTGGATGAATGAGGAAGACTATCATACCTTTCTACCCCTGTAGCTACATTTCTAAAAATCTCAGTGGTTAAACTGTTTATTTCCCATCTAATTAAAATTCACTAATGTTTTGGATGGGTGACCTCTTTTGTGGCTTTCCTCCAAGAATTGACTCAAAAATTCAGGCTCCATTCATTCTGTCACCCAGACATCATCAAACAGGCAGGAAGCAGGAAAAAGAGAGTGTTTGGAGAAGGCACATCCATCCTAAACTGCCTGGGTAGTACCCCATCTGCTTAGCTCAGATTCCAACCAAAAGATAGGGTCACATCTCCACATGAGAGGCTCGTTATAGTAGTCAGCTGTGCATCCAAGACAAAAGAACAAGTTTCGTGAGCACTTAGTTGGTCAGTGCCACAGATGGGTGCACAGCTGAGTTTTAGCCAAACTCTAAAAACTGTTAATTACAAGGTTGATTTGCTCTGACAATCAAAGATAAATTTACTGGTAACTTGATTTTAATAATCATGAATTGTAGCACAGTTAGGCATTTTTTAAAAAAGACATAAAGCCAAAAGCATTTCTCAGCTATTGCATGTTGCAAAATGATGGACAGTTTCTTGGCTTTGGAAACAACCCCTGGAATATATATGTTAAAATCAAAATAACAAATCTGTTCACTGAAATATATTAGTAGTTATAATGTATATCTTTAAATTTTTAGTCAGCATGAAGAGAGATGATATGGTATTATATAAAATGTGACAATTTTAGGATTAAGTAAATTCTCCAAATATGTCACTTCCAAATTTTCTGACATAACACAGGTCATGTAAGTTCATAGTTCCTTTTTTTTTTCCTGCTATAAAGTTAACTACAAGATCATTCCAAAGATCTTATATTATTCAAATTATATGTCTGAATTGTACCCAGACCAATGACACTGTAGAATGACCACCTACATTTTTTTAAAGTTTTTGACATAGTACAGTGAAAGAGAAGGTAAGAAAGCACCTGCCATGAAGAATGGCCACGCTGTAATCCCTTCTCCTTCATTCTTCTGAGTTTCTGGGCATGCACCTGGCATGATTTTAAAACTGCCAGGTATGGGACTTGAACTGTGATCAGCCATGTGGGAATTCAGCACCTTAACCATTTGCCATCTGCTGGGTCCAATATGACTACCTACATAGAAGGTGATTTTTAAAATTATTATTTTCAGCTTTAATGTTATATCAAATAA
Organism: Tupaia tana; assembly: GCA_026018925.1. Taxonomy (NCBI): domain Eukaryota; kingdom Metazoa; phylum Chordata; class Mammalia; order Scandentia; family Tupaiidae; genus Tupaia; species Tupaia tana. The sequence continues at coordinate 167,804,349 of JAKSZU010000002.1, read as the reverse complement.
TTTACCTGTAGTGTCTTCCCATTTTATAATCTTATTTCTTTTGAAATAGAAAGTATTATAAATTTATACATTGAGAATAATTACTTCATCCTGCCTCAAAATATGTAAAAATGATAGAAGAAATATCTTTTTAAAATAGTAAGAATGACACAGTCCCCCCCAAAATAAACATCATCAAGGGCCAGAGATTGGACCAAAATAACAGTTAGAATTGAAAGTATGTCCCTCTACTCTCTGAAGAAAAGTTTTGGAGGCTCAAACCACATTTACTACTAGAAAGTAAACTCCTCAGCAGAATTTCAGCATCAAAAAGGAGGTTGCCACAGTCAATAATGTCTTCGGAGTAGGAGGCTATAGTTTATACCAGGAGAAGTGAGGAGCAAACACCAGAGAGAGTGGACTCTGGATCTAACAGGAAGAAATAGGACTTTGGGGCCAAATTCTGGACCAGGTTTCCCTGTGTCCCAGATCCATGTCAATTAATATTTCCAATATCAATATTGGAGGGAATCCTCAATCTACCAGTATACAAACTCATTTTGCATTTAAGTAAAAAAAAAAAGAAAAGTTAGAAAGACATCTAGAATACCTAGGTAGGGAAAATTAAAGAGAGAGAAAGGAAATAATCACCTTTTCAAGAAGATTCTGAAAGGGCTCGTCCATAGAATGGATGGGGTAGCTGTATCCCAAGTAACAAAACTGTGACTTTCTAGTCTCTGACCTGCTGGAAAAACACCAGGTGTGTGTGTATATGTGTTCATGTGTCCCAAATTCTAAAATGAGGTGGACATAGAGGAGAAAGGATTGTGATATGGTCACGTTCCCTATGCATATGTGTGATTGGCCTTTCCCTATGCTTCTGGAGATAGACAAGGATAGGGGGGTTGCTTTCTCACTTTCTCTTTCTCTCTCTGGTGAGTGCATGCATGCTCTGGCAAGTTAAAGAAATACTGAAAAACAAAATTACAAAACTCATGAGACAAGTAAATATTTAGGTTAATAACTCCTGGCCAAAGTAAACAAAATAATGAATGTTTAAAAGACAAATTAGTGCATATTTGCCTTGAATGAGTAAAAAACTAATAACAGCAGTGGGGCTGTCCTCATAACACAGTAGCTGGGTGGAAGTTGGGTCCCATTTTGCCAACCAGAATTCACGCAAGTCCTGGCCTGGTCAGCTTCATGCCAGGCACGTGTAGGCATGTCCAGGATCCTGACATGATGGAGAATTGGAGAAAAAGGATTGCAGTGTTACAAGGTCCCATTGGAGAATGTTTGCTCTTTCTGTTTTTCGTATGTCTTTTTCTCTCTCCCTCCCTCCCTCTCTCTTGTGTACATATCCACGCTCTCTGGAAAGAAAGGAAACAAATAAAAAATAATAAAGGCCTTAAAAATAAATAGGCAGAATGAAATGGAAGCTCATAATGATATAGAAAAAAGAACCCAAATACTTATTAGAAATTAAAAAAAAATAGGGCCAGCAGATGTAGTAATGGTTACATCACTGGACTCCCACATAATTGACCATGGTTTAAGTCCCAGAATTTCAAGTGGCTTAAACTTTATGCCAAGAGCTTGTGCATGTGTATCTATGATCCTGAGAGAATTGAGGAGAAGGGATTGTGGTGTGGCCATCCCCTCTGGGGTGATTTCTTGTTTTGTCTCTTTGTCTCTCTCTGTGTGGGTGCACATGTCCTATAGCAAAAATCTCTCTTTAAAAGAAAAAAAGAGAGACAGAAAGAAAAGAAATAAAAAAAAATTATAGACCAGTCAATTAATAAATCAGGGGAAAACAAATGAACAAACAAACAAAAATTAATTAGTACAAAATGCTGGCAAGAGCACAGTTTAAGAGATATCTGTGGTTACAATGACATTAAGAATATATGCTTATGGACATTAAAGGCACAATGGAAAGAAAGTGTGAGAGGGGAAGCATGTAGGAAATTTGGGAAGAAAATGGAGAGGTAAGACACTTGTGGGACACAGATACGGTTTATTATCTGTTGACAAGTATGTGTATGGTGGTCTCACCTGGGCGGGACTGAGGTGTATATCATACTGGGTAAAGTCTCTTCACAATCTAAATGATGTATAGCAGTTTAATGTATGAAAAATAATAAAAATATATAACTATATAAAAAACATTCAATTAGCTTACTGCCTTAATTAATCAAATTTCCTTAGACATCTCAAACTATAAAAGAAAAAGAAAATATGCTTAGGACACAGACTATAGAGAGATAATAAATGAAGAAGATGATATAATATGAAAGATATAATACGAAAGAGAAGTTATGCATTAAGGATAGATTGAGAGACTTTAACATGTTGAAAATGATATCAAGTATAAAGATAAAAGTTCCTTTTGGGGCCACCTCTCTCTCTCTCTCTGTGACACTTTGCCATGGAAGAAATAAGTAGACCTTTGAGAAAAGTTCTACCTATAAATAAAAAGTGAATCCATATGTGCTTGCATCATCATGACATTGCAGTGTGTGTGCATATATATAATATATAGTTACAGTATAGACAAAACTCAATACAAATTTGTCAAGCTAGGCAGCTACTAAACACTGTGTAATGTAATGATCCATGGAAGTGTGGTAGTAACATACAGGTAATTGGGCATAACATGAAGTAATTATAGTATAGACAAAACCTACTACATACTTGAATTCCAAGACATTTTGTTTTTACTCGAGAGAAGTAAATGGGTTATTAAAAACTAACGTCATCAGTTGAACTTTGTGAAATTTGGTAAATATAAATGAACACTTACTTCTTTTCAAGAAAAGTTGTAAGCAGCAAACACTTAATGGCATATCGGAGTATTGGTTCCTTTGCCACGTGTGATAGACTATACCTGAATCTTTATGTCATAAAATATCTAATATAGAAACACAAAATAATACACAGTTTAAAGTTTCATAAACCAAATTCCTTTTTGACATTCAACTCTTGAAAACAGGAATTATTACAATGATAAGATTAATGGATATGTTGAAACTTGTGCTGAGAATCAATTTCTAACTTGCTCTAAAGCATTCAGAAATGAGTTGTTATAGGCAAAGTTATCAAGACTTTTTTCCTTTTAGTCTGCTATGTTTTGTTTGGTTTATAATCTTGAAAACTTTTGCATCAGCTCTAAGTCAAGGGTTATAACATGCACTGGGGAACAAATTAGAAATAGCTAAAAATACTTAACTTTAGTCATCAAATTATTATAGTGAACACAATAGCAGTTATTATAGTTTATTATCAAGTATGATAGGGCTACATTTTGCTAACTTTCACAATAAAATGCATACATTCTATGATTCAGCTAGACTTATTGACAGATTACTCTGTATTCATACAAAGTAACATCAGAAAGATTCATTTTCTAAACTGAAAATGTGTGAATTATAAAATTTTCAGATATTGTTTATTTCAGACATGCCAGAAATTTTAGTGTCATGAGAGTTTTAGAGAAAATAATGTAGAACTAATGGAATGTAGGAAAAATTTCTAGAATTTACCTTGCTTTACCACTATTATTAAAATGATGTATATGGTAATATCCTTCATTTCATTATTATTTAGAATATTACTTAGAAAATTACTTACAAAATCATATTGTGCACTATGTAGATGTACAATGATGGAATGTAAATTAAGTTTTTTTTAATTAAAAAAACTTTTCTAAAAGATTAAGGTGAGACTATGACCACACTGAGTTTCTGTTTTTAACTTAGATTTAAAAAATGAATTTCATACCTGCTGATATTTTAAACTACAAAATAACTTTAGTTTATCAATAATATCATTGGTTCACACTTAAAATATTAATATTATGAATATGAAATTAACAAATAGTTCATCTTCCTTTTAAATATTTTATTTCACAAATGACTGGGTTGCTTTTAGAAAGTTGCAATGTGATTTAAGAAAGAATTCTTCACATATGTTCTCTAGTTAAATACATCATATCAATTATAAATTTTCACAAATTATTTTTACATGAATAAATATGTACTGGGTGGCTCATGGCTTTATATATAAATATTTTTACTATTAGATATCAACTAAGTTGCTGGATAGCAAGATGTAGTGACAAGAGTTAATTTTTAGTAACTTCAGTTAATGATATATACAAGTACTCTTGAAGATACTTGCCAAAGAATTAGCAAGAAAGAAAAATAAGATTTCTCCCTTAGTTTTATGACATAATGATTTTTCCACTTAGGAGGTATATAAATTCCACTTAGCAACAACAACAGCCAAAACAGTTCCACCTTTCTTTCATAACCTTCTTATTGTATTGTACTGGCCACTTATTGATTCGTCTTTGGATTCATTCTTGGTCCTTCCCCTGCCAAATTCTGTATCTCATGAAATTGCCTTTTTTTCAGTATCTCCAGCCAATGGCTTTGCTACTAACTTTTGTGAGTTTGAGGTATTGATGAGAGACTGGAAGGAAGGAAAACGCTAAAAGCTGTATCTGTCAGGAAGCATCTGTATCAGCAGTTCTGTTTTCTCATCTCAGTCTTCCTACCTTCTCTTTTCTCTGTCCTGTTTGTCCTGATTCCTGTTCTTGCTTTCTATATTGAAGGATCAGTAATAGCTCTCTATTTGTCTCTAGGTTGACCACACTATTTCTTATTCACTACTAAAGAAATTACCTAATAAAATTGTTTAATACCTCTCATAGGTTCTATTTTCCTGGCTGAACGTTGCTCAATTCAAGTAACCATCATTTAATCTGGTATCACTCTAGATTAACGATAACAACAACAGCACCAACAAAAAGTAATGATCTTAGAAGAAATAGAGTTTGAAGCCTATGTTCAACTTTAATGCAATGATTCACTTTTTTAAAATAACTATACCTGATTTGCTATTTTAATGTGGCATCTTATGGGTCATTACTGCATGTCTGATGTCACTAATGAATATGAACTTCTGTTTTCAAAACCCACTCTATAAACTGTTGATGCAAATCCCAAGCTCTAGTGGGGCCATGTATAATCAGATGACTTTTGAGAGGAAGAAAAAAAATAGATTCAGTACTTAAGTAATTAAGTTAAACTTAATTTTCATCATGCTTCTATATTGTTTGACAATGAATCTTATTACATATGTCACAATTTTTTAAAATAGCCATCAGTACAATAAAATTTAAATTTCTGATACCACATCTGCAAATTTCTCTAATTTTCTCTAATTTTTTTCTCATTTTCACCTTTCTTGCTATTTATAAATTCCTCTAATTTTTCATTTCAGAGACCTTGTCACTTATGATCTGACTTGCATTTTTTATCTGTTGGTCTCTGAATTATTTTTTACCAGCATCATTTATAATTCTCTCATGAAAACACAGATACACATACATAAATATACAACACACATATACCCCTCACTGACTGTCCATTCACCTCAGATATAGAAAAGTTTATAGATTTGTTCCTCATATAGCCAGAGTCTATAAGTAAATTTTCTGAAGCATCTGCCTCTTAACAAGGATACTGTGAACTGATATCTAATTATTATCTTTAATAGGTACTTTCAATAACTCACTTTTTATTTTGTTCTAGTATAATTTTTTTCTATTTTTATAACATTCCCACATAGAATTTTACCTTTAGCTAGACTGTGAGCGTATTGCCTTTTGTTTATAATCTCCATGTATTTCATTGACCAACATTTGTATAAATATTGGCTAAAATTTAGTGAATATTATTGATTATATCCCATGTAAGGGACACTTTGCAGTATTTCATGAGTGTTGATGCATTTAATCTTTTGAATACCCATCGATTTCATACCCTTATCATCCCTGCTTTACAGATAAAGAAACTGAATTCAGGAGAAGGTAAATAATCTACCCAGCTACACAGTTATTGAGAGGCAAAATCAAAATTTGAACTCAAACAGTAGGTTTCAGAGCTACACTCTAAATCAATCTATAATTCTGCCACTTTATAATCATTTAATGGTTCTATATCAGAGAATGAAAGAAAAGAGAATATACATAATGGTCTTATGTATTTAATTCAATATTGAAACTCATATCACAAAAGTTTAGTAAAAAAGAAAAGACAGGTAGAGGTTAAGATTCATCTTTCTACAGGTGGAAGTCCAGTTTTTCCAGCACCATTTGCTGAAGAGGTTTCCCTTTTCCCACTGAATTGACTGGTACCCCTTGTCAAAAATCAGTTGACTGAATGATTGGGGATTTATTCCTGTGGACTTAATTCTGTTCCATTGGTCCACATGTCTGTGGTGGATGAAGGATCTAAATCTAAAACCCCAAATTATTAAACTGCTTCTAGAAAACACTGGGGAAACTCTGGGAGACATTGGGGTAGGGAAAGACTTCTTACATAAGACCTCCAAAGCACAGTCGATAATCCCCAAAATAGACAAGTTGGATTACATCAGACTAAGAAGTTTCTGCATGGCAAAAGACACAGTAATTAGTGTGAATCAAAAGCCCTCAGAATGGGAAAATATTTTTGTAAACTATACATCAGAAAAGGGATTGATAACCAGAATACATAGGGAACTAAAGAAGCTGTTTGGAAAAAAGATGATGAACCCTATTAAAAGATGGGAGAAGGAGTTGAAAAGAACACTCAGTAAAGATGACATACGAATAGCCAGAAGGCATATGAGAAAATGCTCAACATCCCTCATCGTAAGGGAAATGCAGATCAAAACAACAATGAGATACCACCTAACCCCAGTCAGAATGGCTAAGATTAAAAAAACAAAAAATGATAAACGTTGGCGGGGGTGTGGTGAAAGGGGAACTCTGTTACACTGCTGGTGGGAATGTAAATTAGTCCAACCACTGTGGAAAACAATTTGGAGATTCCTCAAAAATTTACAAATAGAACTGCCATATGATCCAGCAATCCCATTTCTTGGCATCTACCCAAAGGACAGAAGAATTTCTCATTGGAAAAGTGCTTGCACATCGATGTTCATTGCGGCACTTTTCACGATTGCTAAGACATGGAATCAACCCAAATGCCCCCGTACGGATGAATGGATTGAAAAACTGTGGCACATATACTCTGTGGAATACTATTCAGCCATTAAGAACAACAAAACCCTGGTTTTTGACAGAAAGTGGAAGAATATGGAAGATTTACTGCTGAGTGAAGCAAGCCAGGCTATGAAGGAGATGTCCCCACTTAATATATACCGAATGTCCGTACTCTATAACTGAAATTGATGGGCTAAAGGATGTACAAACAAAAGTGATGGATGTAAATGCAGTTGTGGGGTGTGTGGGGGAGAGGGGCCTAGGGAAGAACATTTGGAGGAGGAAGACAGCATTGTTGAGACAGGGAGGTAATGTTGCTATATTTTGATCAACTAGACCAGGGAGAAATGTTCAAATATTGAAATGATCACATTGTAAGCTAAATAATGTAACTGAATGTATTAAAAATGTAAATAAAAAAATAAATAAATTTAAAAAAAGAAAAGAAAATTTAAAAGTTATTATAATTATAAACACGAGTACAAAAAGATTTAGGTAAATGAGGAAAATGCATTATCATACAGCCTCCACAAAAAATATAAAAAAGATATAGTTCATAGAAGAGAAAAAGTTCACTTAAGAGGAAAAATACATATTTCATAAAGCATTCAATGTTACGTAAACTTAGAAAATGAATAATAGATCTTGCTAAATTTGACAAATGATATATCCTAAAAATTTTAAAGTAAATATTATAGCAAATATAGAAATACATCTATCAATTAAACAGCTTTTGTTCAACATGCTCTTAATATTTTAGCCTATGCAATAGATGATTAAGAAAAATAAGGAGTATTAGGACTAGAAAGAAAGCAGCACAATTTTTATTTGCCAACTCTATAATTATCTATGTAGAAAACCAAAAAAAAACTTTCATCTGCGCTCATAGTTCTATGAGACATCAGAAATATTACTACTTAAAGGAACAACATGTAAAAATTAATAAATGTTTTAAAGAGCAACCAAAAAAGGATCATGATATATAGTCAAAAGAATTTTTTTTCCTAATGAAGTAACAAAGTAGATTTGGTACTAAGAGACCTTTAAGTAAAGATGTATAAGAACTATGTAGATCAATGAAAACTTTAAAAGAATAACCAAATAAAGATCGGGTGTGAATGGGAAGATGCTGAACCAAAAATGTCTATTTTCCAAGATAACTTTCCAAAGTTATTTCCCTAAATAGCTCCAACTCCTGCTGTTCGATAGAGTGCCAACCTAGTCATCTTAGGTTAGATCCTTTTCTTTACGACATTTTAAAATTTTATTTGAAATATCATGAACAAAGAGTAAATATATAAAAATAATCAAGAGAAATCTGAAAAAAAGAAGACTGAAACTAACAAATATCAAGATTATATAACATCCTAATTAATAGAGTATGGTATTGGTATTTTTAAAAAAGTGATTATATCAGTGGTATCATCATTTAAAAATCGAAATGTAAGCCAAAGAATAGCTAAATTAGTATGTGATTATCTATGTAGAAATTGATTATCAGAATGATTGATTGTCAGAGTGCCTAGTTATTTTATAATCTACTTCACCAAAAATGAGATGTGATCTCTTTTTTCATTGACTTTTAATATCTGAGAAAAACCATATTGTAGATTATATTTTAGAGCACATTTGGGAGAAAAATAAATTTAAAAATATGAAAATAATGATATGATCTTATAAAATAATTTTAAAAAAACTATGTTGAAGGAACCCCAACCCATAAAATAAACATTAATATCAAATGGAAAAGACTCGATCTTGAGTAGTTGAGGAAGTGTGACTAATCAATAATTATGATAAAGTATTTCTCTTTTGTAGAAAAGAATTATACTTTTTCCATTACAGCTTTTTAGATCAGATATAACTGGCTCTGAAAGCAAATTTAATTCTCATCACAATTCATGACTCGGATATCTATCTAATGGAAAGCAGTGAATTGGCTGCCAATTAAATTGATGCTATTTCAATCTGCATGCATGTTCCTGAAATAATCCTAAAAGGCTTCCATTCAACTTGCTGACAAAAGAAACTGATCTATAATGTAGGCTCCTTTTTTTCTTTTGATTCATCCTAAATTATGCTCCCTAATCCTGAGTAGATTTTTGACTAGCCATGGATGAAGATTGATTCAGTCCCAAATTACAGAGGCTATTGAGTTAATTATCTTCATGTTATTCAGATAATGTACACTTTTATAAAGGAAAGTAATTTTCTCTATATTCCCACCTCAATAAACTTCTTATGGGGCCTGTGCAGTACAGGTGATATAGTAAGTATATTTGAATACATTTGCTTATAATTACATTACCGTGGTCAGAACAATCTCTCATTCTGCTTTGGAGCTGGTGCAATTGACAGCTCTTAAACAGAGAAGAATTCTCTTTCAGCATATAATGCATATTTCTATTTCCTAAAAACTACCAACATGAATTATGAATTTTTGGAAGATATTTTTTTATTTGCAAATTAAATCTTGTATTAAATAGATTTCCTAAGGGAGTATATATCTTATTTTTGAAAAAAATAATTTACCATTTTCAAACCCAGAAAGTATATCATTCAATAGCCTGAGGTTTCATAGAACCCAAGTTGAAATTAATTTATCTAAATGTGAATGACCTTTCCTAACCTTTCATTTTCTCATATTTAAAGAAAAATTTGTCATGTGATAAAGTAATACATTTTCTGTGGTCAAGAAATTGAACTAGAATATATTGGTACTGCAGGAAGAGCATATTAAGTTCAACTGTATGGATTATCCAAACAGAACTGTCAGGCAATGGAATGAGCAGACTAACTGCAAAGAATTGTGTCATTGTGTTGTGCTAATCAATCATTGAGTAGTGTGAATAATGTATCCTACTGGGGACCAGCAGTTAGTGTAACGGCTATGTCGCTGGACTCCCACATAGTCGACCACGGTTCGCATCCCGGACCCGGTGCCTTAAACCTCACTCCGAGCACGTGTGTGTGCGTGCCCAAGATCCCGAGAGGAGAATGGAGGAGAAGGGATTGCGGCGTGGCCATCCCCCCGGGGGGTTATTTCTCGCTTTCTGTCTCTCTGTCTCTCTCTGTCCATCTGGCGAGCGCACACGCCCTATAGCAAAAGAAAAGTATCCTACTGTCAATGGACCACCAAGAGCAGAGGAATAACTTAATAATAGAGCTATTATAGTCATTCAATCCTTGTTTTATATAGAGAAATGGTTAATTAGGTATTCATTTAGTGTTACTAAAACAATGAATTTGGGACCAGCAGTTGGTGTAATGGCTATGTCGCTGGACTGCCATGTAGTCAACCATGGTTTGAGTCCCGGTTCCGGCGGCTTAAACTCACGTGGGGTGTGAGATCCTGAGAGGAGAATGGTGGAGAAGGGATTACGGCGTGGCCATCCCTATGGGGGATGATATCTTGCTTTCTGTCTCTCTGTCTCGCTCTGTCTTTCTGGTGATCACACACGCCCTATAGCAAAAACCTCTCCAAAACAAAAAACAAATAACCAAGCAAACAAAAGAACAATGAATCTAAAAGTAAGGACTGAAAAATAGGGACAGTTATTTGGGTTAGAGATGTATATGTGTGCATTGTCCACATAGCAGTGATAAGTTATCTTTATGAAAGAAAATAGTTAACTTTATGAAAGAAAATGGACTCTCACAGAAAGAAGGCAAGAGGAAAGATGGGAGGATGGAAGACTTGGAGGAACACATGAGTAGTAAAAGAGTAATGGAAAAGAAAATGAGCGTGATACTAACTGAATGAACTTAAGTAAGCTAATTGATGAGAAAATTGTATACTTATGTGTGAAGGTAAGGAAATGCATTTTTTGGTGGTACAGGGGTTGGGGGTTACTGGTGACGTGAAAAGATTAAGAACAACATGGGACCAGCAGATGGCAATAATGGCTATGTTACTGGACTCCCATGTAGTTGACCATGGTTTGAGTCCCGGACCTGGTGGCTTAAACTCACGCTGGATGTGTGTTTGCATGCCCAAGATCCTGAGAGGAGAATGGAGGAGAAGGGATTGCAGCATGGCCATCCCCCTGGGGGGTGATTTCTCGCTTTCTGTCTCTCTGTCTTTGTCTTTCTGGCAAGCACACGTGCCCTATAGCAAAAACCTCTCAAAAAAAACCAAAAAACCTTTTTTAAAAAAGCAATGTCTTTGTTTATACTAGTTCACTGAACTCTTCTATGGATTAAATTGAAAATTAAAGGTGAAATTGTCATTAGTTTTCTCAGTGAATTTTTTTTCATTATGATGATTAATATTACCAGTAATAACCACAATAGGCTGGGGATGCTGTGGTAATAAACAACCACATTGCATCAAAGTTTTTAATTCATACTTAGGCTGGTGGAGTGGCCATTACTAGGTACTAGAACAGAGGGCCTTCAATACTGTTGACTGACAATTAATTAAAAAAGTTTAGAAATGACATGAGTCAAATTTACCCGAAACCAATTTGCCCCAATGGCTATTTATCCCCAAGCAGTGTCTTATTCTGGGGGGTGTTTTATCCATTCACTCACTAGGTTAGTACTGTGCCTAATACACAAGGATGTGATTGTGGAATCATATTAAGACACATTACTTTCTGTGGTGGTGTTTTGTTGTTCTTGTCACACAAAAAGAAATAGAGAAAAGATATGGGGCTACTTGATGCAACAATGAAAATTGTTTTTCCATGGCCAAAAGACTCAGTGAATGAAGGGAGAAGCAAAATGCATAGTTGTATGTCAAGAAGTTAAAATTAGAATTAGGGAGTACGAACGTGAGCACTATTGCTATGGGGACCCAGCAATGTGGGTATACAAGTATCTGGAAGCCCTTTGGGAGACATGAATTTGGTTCTCAGCCAACCCAAACATGTTGGGCACAGTTGTGTGCACCTTTAATTTTTGCTAATTGGGTAGGTGAGGCAGGAGGATAGTGATACAATGAGATCCCGTCAAAAAATACCTATCTGTGTCTCTCTCCCTTTCTTTTTGCTTTCTCTCCTTCCCTCTCTCCCTCTCATAAAGAAAAAAAAAAAAGGAAAATAATGTCAGCAATGAAACTAAAAATTTACTTGAAAAAATATTTCCAAAGTGCCTGTCAAATATTTTAAAAGTGACAAGATGAGCAATCATTTAATTAGCAATTGTAAGTGGCAAAAAAAAAAAAAAAATCATGAAAATAAACCCTTTCTCCATAAATCCCAAAGATAAAAAATTGAAAGACCAAGAATCTGATTTTCTCAAATCAGTAAATTTTAGAAAATAATAATTTCTGGGACAGCAGGTAGCATGTTGTTTGAGGCACTGGACTCCCACATGGCTGACCACAGTTTGAGTCTCAGATCTGGCAGCTTGCTTTCTCACTTTCTCTCTTTCTCTCTCTCTCTCCCTCTTTCTCTCTCTCTCTCTCTCTCTCTCTCTCTCTCTCTCTCTCTCCTCTCTGTAGTGAGTGCATGTGCCCCATAGCAAATTTTAAAAATAATAATGACAATTACAGTGAATAAAATTAAATTTAAACAAGAAAATGATGATCTCCGTTATTGCCCAATGGATGACAAATGCTGCTTTTTGTATATGATAGTATTGGAATGAGAAAAACGTGCTTGAGAAGCATTTTATTGATAAGGATCACAAAGTATAAAATGAAAAAGAGTTTAACACAATATCATAATGTCTGTAAAAGGAGACTTTCTGAATTTGAAATCCCATTATGTAGTAGTCTATACAACATTTACTACTTCTGTATGAAAATTTTGCACTCTAATAGCTTAGATATACATTTATTTTGATCTGTCATTTATTTCCACTCCTAAAAATTAAAAAGATGCTTACCAAGGAGCAAAAGATGATACTCATTTAACAAAGCGTTGTTCATTTTACCAAAAACTGAAGAAAACCTAACATAGGTTACTTTGTAGAGAATTAGCTATATATACTATAAATATATCTCTACAATATAATAACATTCAGCATATTTTAAAAAGAATTATTTATTAAATTTTATTTATTATTATTATTATTTTGTTTGACCAGAGAGAGAGAGATAGAGATAGAGAGAGAGAGAGAGAGAAGGAATGTGAGAAAGCAAGCCACCAGGTCTGGGACTTGAATCATGATCAGCTATGTGGTAGTCCAGCTTCTTAACCATCATGATATCTGCCAACTCCTCATACAGTATATTTTTAAATGAATATGCAAAAAGACATCTAATATAGAGCATGGTATGGTAAGAGACAGTGGAAAAAAATGTTTATAATCTCTCCCACTTGTGGAAACAATATATTAGTATATAAAGGTAGAAATGCAGAAATATATCAATTTTAAGCATTTTCCTTTGGCCAGTTCAATTAGGATGATATTTTACTTTTGCATTAAAAATATTTTAATATTTGATAGCATCTTACAACTCTTATGATAATAAAAGCAGTTGTACAAATACCCTGATAAACTCATTTAAATGTATTCCCAAATAGGTTGGTCGCAAGATAACCAGAAAAGTGCATGTACCATGTGCTACATATTATATTCTTCTAATACCTTTATTAATGTTGGGAAATAATTGATAATATAGTACTTATGACCAACGTGTAGAATAAAAAGCTAATACTACTGATAAAAGCATATTACTTACAATTGGGCATGAAATTTTCATTTTCTATTAAGATTCATTTTATACAGGTCATTTAAATGGTCTCTTTCAAGACTATTCCTGCTGTCATCCTGCCCAGCCTGCTAACATAAACAGAAAATTAACAGCCCATATTCTTGAGTCAGTACTCTTAACATTAAGTGGGTGCTTCTCTGAAACAGTGATACACGTCTTTATTAGAGAGTATGATGATATTTATCATTTAATGTTATGCTTTATTTGGCATATAGAAAATTCTGCAGAGTGGAAGCGATTTCCAAATGCATAAATTATTATCTAATGTACATTTCAAAAACAGTAGCTCCATTTTGAGAGTTTTAAACCTATGCAAGAACAATTTTGTTTGCCTTTGATCAGCATTGTGTTGTATTGATGTGATATTTCATGGGTCATTATTTTATAAATCAGATTCTTAATATACTCAGGCCTGAAGTTATGTCAATGCCTTCAATAAACTACTGCTGTCCACATTTAAAAAAATATTTGCAATATGTTTATAATAACATCTGAAAGAAGTATTAAAATTATAATTAAAAACAAAACTACAGGTATGCAGTACAGTGTTAAGAGATAATATTATTACTGCTCATATTATTAATAATGTCAATGCTTTATTACTATTATCACTTCATGTTTTAGCATAATAGTATTTTGTTTTATAAATATTTGACTGCTTTTCATTAATGATTCTTAGTGCAGTTTATACAATGACAACTGAATTTTAAAACTTGTCTCTTGCTAGACAGATACATAACAATCGACATTCTTTGCTGTCTCTAAATACCTCCAAGTTGTTCAAGGGTTGAAGGTGACAGCAGAAACAAAGTTGTAATTGTCTATAGATTACTCTTGATTATGTCTGCAAGTAAAGGAGACTTTAAATAGGTCTTCTGTTATTCATTTGGTTGTGCCCTTTGGAAAGTCAATTTGAGCATGTGTGCAATGACTTTCAAGGGGTTTACAATCCCCCAAAATAAACTGTTTTTGTGTCCTATTTCATATGCTCAAGAAAGGAGGCAGATTTTCTAGCCCTGTGCATACCTGCTTTTACCCTTTTATGAAATCTAAACTCCACAATTTGTTGAACTCAGGAAATACCAATTTATCAAAGTAACTTCAAGAAAAGAAATAGATTCTCTTTCAGGGCAAATGAAAGAATGAGGGGTTAACAAAAAGTTCATGGAAAGTGCATATTATCAAAAAACTAGGCATGGATTTCAATATTTTTCACTAAAGTCAACTCATACTTTAATTCCATTTTCAACGAGCATTTTGAAGTCTCCTTGTACTAGCCTACATCAACACCTTAAGGAAAGAATATAAGGGCATAGAAGATAGGGATGAGGGTACTGATCAGAGTCTTTTCTCTAGGCTCTTAAGTATTATTATCACTGAACATCTGAGCAAAAGTTAGAAAAATGATTCCATATGAACATTAACACCCACAAAAATATATTAAAAAACGGCCCTTCTTCATTTCACGTGATGTTTGAACCATGTTGATCTGTCATCAAGAGTGTTTTCTATCAGAGAAAGTGAAGAGGTTGGTTACATCTTAGTACATTACGGTCTCTCATCCTATGTCCCTTTTACCCCACTAGAGAGATTAAATGAAAGTCTTTTCACACATTACATGCAAATGAGCAGAAAACAAAACAAATCATGAGCAATGCTAGGCTTCAACAGTTACTGGTCATAACTTTAATTGTTGCTCAGATACATCAAGAAATGTTATTTAGTCTGTGTATTAGTCAGCGTTCTCCAGAGAAATAGGACCAACATGGTGTGTTTACATGTACCCATGTATATATAGAGAGGTTTATGTTAAAGAGTTGCTTCGCCTAGTAAGTAGAAAGTCAAGGTACTGGCATGGTTGGTTTCCTCTGAGGTTTCTCTCCTTCACTTTCAGATAGCCACTCCCTTGTTTCTGCACATGCCATTTCCTCTGCACACACGTATGGACTCCAAGAGTCTCTCTACATGTCTTAAACTTTTTTTGATATGGATGGCAACCAGATTTGGATAGAGCCTACCAAAATTCCCCATTTTAACTTGAGGACCTCTTTAAAGTCTCTATCTCCAAATAGTTATATTATGAGGTATTAGAGTGTTTGGGTTCAACACATGAATCTCAGGGGGATTTGAACCATAACAGCACAGAAGTAAAATTATGTTTCTCTATTTTGCTATGTATCACTGAACTATTATTAAGTTTTTGCCATAGGGTGTGTATGCTTGCCAGAGAGAGACAGAGAGAAAGAAAGTGAGAAATCTCCCCCCAGGGGAGATGGCAATACCACAGTCCCTTTTCCTCCTTTTTCATCCTGGGTTTCTGGGCACACATGCACAGGCGCTTTGTGTGATACTCAATCTGCCAGATCCAGGACTCAAATCGAGGCCAACCATGTTAGAATCCAGAGCCTTAATCACATGGCATCTGCTGGCCTTGCAGTATTAGTTTAATAATTATTTGGAGGTAGAGCTGAAGCAGACAAACTGTATCTGCTAAGATACTTTTAACTACAAGTTAGAAAAAAAGTGCATGAATAGGAAAACAATAATTTTTCCAAGCTTTTCCAAGTGTATGTTCTATCTACATACACTTCTACTGTATATAGAAGTGAAAACATACAGGTGTACAAAACTGGAAGAACAGTGGTTAGAAAGGGAAAGAGCAAACAACACATTTAATAGACCCCAGAATGAAAAGTTATCACTGATGATAATGTATACGGTAATGGCTCTGGTTTGACTAATCCATAATCTGGAGCAGCTATGACCAGAGCACTGACAGTTTCTGCTACTGTAAGTTAAGATACGTATGCTTAAAAAAAAAAAAAAAATCACAAATATCTAGTGACTTGTTTCATGCTAGGAGAAACCATGTTTTATACTGTAAAAATGTACAGTGATTAAATGTAAATCTATAAATAAATACACAAACAAACAAAGGATTTTAGTGATGACTGAGTCTAATGACCCTGGCTCTGTCCTTAGTGGTGCTGTCAATTCTGACCTCTGCTCTGTCCACCTTTGTGCTAGGGCTAGTTCCTAGGGTAGCTTGTCTACAGCCTTGAATCTTCAAGTGAGGCATGTCCAGGCTGAAAATAAATTGTGCTTTCTCATATATTCTCTTAAGCAGGAAGAAATTCACCTCAGAAGAGTTTAGGAAATGAAATATCACTTGGTATTTTATTTTCTGACTAAGGTCATAGTCTCATTCTTGAAGCAACCCTCATGTCTATCAATAAATAAACTAGATTCCTCCATTATTTACTAGGAAGATAAATGAGGTATTGTGATTAACTTTATGATCCAACAGCAATCAATCCCCCAAATTTCTAGAAATAGTGGTGGAAAGATGGTGTAGGTTTGAGGGAGGGCAACATTATAATGACTACTGTAATTGCCTATGGAAAAAGAATAAAAATTTACAGTTTATTTTGGACCCAAACAGACCAAAATGAAGAATATGTTACATAGAACGAATAGCAAATGGTTTTTTGCAGGAGAGATTGAAAAGCCTGTCATGTAAAGGCCAATTTTTGTTTTTCCTTTTACATTATATTATGTTCCAGTACGACAAGAAAATAAGGTGGTTTAATCCTGGCTTCCTGGACATAGAGTGTTCATTTATTGTGTGTAGTATTACATTTTAACTGAGAGTAAGGTTGTTTAATTTCATTTTTAGTGTCTTCCTGATGCCATTATGAATCAAGAAGTACTGTCTCCTATTTCTGACAACATTTATATTAGCTTTATTTTCACTTTATAGGTTATTATATATTTGATTAAAAAATGACAGTTTCTCAGAATACTGAGAATTGTTTAGAAGCAATTTTTAAGGCCTCTTTTATTATACTATAAACTGTTTATTATTTTGTAAATATTTTTAGTTTGAAGCAGAAAGTTGAAACTCTAAATTCTTTTTTTTTGAGGGAGATTTTTGCTATAGGGTGTGTATGCTCCCTAGAGCAGAGAGAGAAAGAGACAGAAAGTGAGAAATCATCCCAAACAGGGAGATAGCCACATCATCCGTTTTCCTCTCAGGATTGGGCATACATGCACACATACCCACCATGAGTTCCAAGTCACTGAGTCTGGGACTTGAACCAAGGTCAGCCATGTGGAAGTCCAGTGATATAACCATTACACCATCTGCCGGCTCCTAAATTTTGTGTTTAAATACATCTTCATAGGTTTCCAATTAGCAATTACTCTAATATTGATGTTCTTAATATGTAGTAGGTTGCATTTTATCATAACGTGACCAATATGACTATCTGTTTACAGAATATGAGAAGAAAGAAAAAAGCTTTCTTTTAAATTGTGATAGTTTGCATCTACATCGCATCAGTATATACAGAGCAATGGATATTTAAAACCTTAGAAAGAAAACACTATTCAATTATTTGACTTGAACTCTTAGAGTCTTCAATATGACCTCAGGAGAACTATAAGACAGAAAAATAATTTTGTTAAAAATCTTAATAATTATGTCAGTAAATGAAATCCAGGTTAACAGTGAAAGATAATGAGCTCTGGTAATGTGGGAAATGAGCTCCCTTTGATCCGAGTCTTCCTGTTCACAGATTCTGTAGAATTTGCCCCCAAAATGTCGATGATACACAGGCAGCTTGTGTCCATTCTGTGAGATACCCACGGAAGACTGTAGAAGACATCTCAGGGTCCTTCTATCAAAGAGTGAGGATGTGGGTTGTTTATCCATTTTCATTCCTTGTAGATTAAGAGTTGCCTGTGGTATGTCAGTTCCTCTGATCTAACACCATATCGGACACTCCTTCCTCCAACACCCTGTAATCCTAGAGCTTACCACAGCTGGAAAAGTGGGAAGCTGCTTATGCAAAAGGGAACTGCATGCAGGCGACTTCCAAATGAGCCAATATGACCAGAGTACTGACAGTTTCTGCTACTGTAAGCTAAGATACATATGGTTAAAAAAAAAAAATCACAAATATCTAGTAGCTTGTTTCTAGACATATCTAAACCAGGTCAAAAGAGGATTCTGTTTTGCATAGTGAGATATTAAGACTATTGGGGGAGCTTCCAGCTTAAAGCAGCGTTTCCTAGAATTCATGATATTCTCTGTTACATAGCATGGGTAGAGAAGCTGGAAAAGAGAGCAGAAAAGATCTGCAACCTCAACATAAAGACGGCACACCCACCACAGCTAGGAACTATCCGGATCTAGTTATGTATCCCTAGCTTACTTTCAGGAGGCAGGGCATTGCAAAAAACCAAAATGTATACTGAGTAAGCACTGTTGTCTGTGTGTGTTTCATTATTCTGGCCACTAATACAAATAGTAGTGATTGGAGCAATAGTAGCAGTTCCTACAATAAATAGTTCTTTGAATTTCTTTCTTTCTTTCTTTCTTTTTTTTTTTTTTTTTTTTTTTTTTTGAGAGGATTTTGCTATAGGGAGTGTGTGCTCACCAGACAGAGAAACAGAGAGACAGAAAGTGAGAAATCACCCTCCCCCCGGGAGGATGACCATGCTGCAATTCCTTCTCCTCCATTCTCCTCTTGAAACCTTGGACATGCACGCACACATGCCCGGCGTGAGTTTAAGCCACCAGGTCTGTTACTCGAACCATGGCTGGCTACATAGGAGTCCAGCGACATAGCCATTACGCCAATTGCTGGTTCCAAGTAGGTCTTTTCATTTCTGATGTGACAGAGAATCTGCACAATAAAAGAGAATTTTAAAACCTCACATATTTCTAAAATGATGCCATTTTTATACAATGTGTTTGGAAAAAAATGTTAGGTAGTATCCTGACTATGTCCAATTAGCATGCATTCAGTGTAAAACTGCAAAAAGTTCATCCCCAAACAATTTAAGCACTACTACTGATACTAAAAAAAAATCCAGAGTAGATTATGTATTAGCTTAGCTTGATTCAAGTGTACAAATACCTAATGTTTGGTTATATTCCTTGGGTGGCCTCAATCTCATATAAGCATATAAGCAGCCAGGATTTTTTAAAATTTTTTTCATTATAGAATTAAAGGGAGACAGCTTTAAAACAGAAATATAGAAGAGGTAAGAGGGCACAGAGTTTACTTCTTACTGGGCCAAGACTTATAACATAATCCTTGCTTTCTAGGCCTATAAGAGCGTGGTAGGGTCCGCCCTATGGCAAAAACCTATGGAGGCTGGAGGATTGTGGCATCAAGTCCATCTCTCTCTCTCTCTGTCTCTCTAGGCCTATAAGATGCTTGCTTTGACTCTCTTTAGTGGACATTCTCAAGGAGTTCAACAAAAACTAGGCATGATAGTTCATTTGAGCTGCCCAAGTGTCCCTCCACTTCCAGATTGCAGTGAGTCCACTTTATATAGATATTATTTGGTTCCCCCATTTCTTCTCTAGCAGCAATAGGCAGATTATTTCTCCTCTGGAAGAACCATGCATTCCTCTCTTATTCAAAGCATTAGTATGCAATATATTCCCAGATAAGAGACACATTCTCCTTCTCTCTTATTATCTAAATCCTAGCTAACCACATTCTTACCTTCAAGATTTTCCAGATACAATTTAAACACTGATCCACTGTGCCTCCCTAATGTCATCAGACCCGTTTTAATCTTCCCCAAGTGGTTCAAATGAAGTACTTCTAGAAGGCTTATGGTGATGGGAATATACCAACCACCAGTTTCTCTCTGGTAAATTGTAGAATTATCAAAGAAAAGCTCTCATAGATCATCTTGCCAACTTGGACAAAAATAACCCTATTATACCTTCCAGATGGTTAGGGACTTGAGAGTGCTCTGTATATGGAGCCAGCAGGTGGAGTAGTGGTTAAGGCTCTGGACTCCCACTTGGCCAACCATGGTTCGAGTCCCACACCTGGAGGCTTGAAACTCATGTTAGGCAAGTATGCATGGGTGCCCAAAATCCTGAGAAGAGAATGGAGGAGAAGGGATTGCGGCATGGCTGTCCCCTCTGGGGAGTGATTTCTCCCTTTCTCTATCTCTGTGTCTCTGTTGATCACATATATCCTACAGCAAAAACTCTCTAAAAAGAAAAAAAAGTGCTATGTATTTTATATTTTCCCTTTCACCTCAAATTCATATGTTGAAACTTAATCTTCATTGTGATAATTTTTATAGGTTAAAAGTTGGAATAATGATTAGCTCATAAATTAGATGATGCCATTAAGAGGCCTCTGGGAGCTCCTTCTCCCTTCTGTCATTTAATAACACAGAAACATTTGGGACCAGCAGTTGGCATAATGGCTATGTCACTAGACTCTCATGTAGTTGACCGTGGTTCAAGTCCCAGACCCAGTGGGTTAAACTCATGCCAGGTGTGTGTGCGTGTGTGTCCAAGATCCTGAGAGGAGAATGAAGGAAAAGAGAATGTGGCGTGGCCATCCTCTCTGGAGGGTGATTTCTTGCTTTTGGTCTTCAATCTCTCTCTATCTTTCTGGCCAGCGTATGCGCCCTATAGCAAAAACCTCTCAAAAATATAAAGAAATAACAAAGAAATAACAGCCAACAATAAGCCAGAAAGTCGAAGCTCACAAGACACAGAATGTGCAGGTGCATTAATCTTAGACTTCTCAGACTTCAGAATTGTGAGAATGGGGGATGGAGAGGAGGGAAGAATTGTGAGAATTAAAGAAGTCACCAAGTCTATGGCATTTTGTTACATAAGTTCAAATGAACTGAGAAAAGTTATTTAATAATTTGAAATACTTATATTAGAGTTCTACTAAATATTAAACTTCACCAATCTCTTTTGCCTTGTGGTCTTCATTAAAACTTGATTTTAAGGGAACCAGCAGTTAGCGTAATGGCTATGTCACTGGACTCCCACGTAGTCGACCGCGGTTTGTGTCTCGGACCCGGTGGCTTACAACTCACGCCGGGCGCGTGTGCGTGCGTGCCCAAGATCCCGAGAGGAGAATGGAGGAGAAGGGATTGTGGCGTGACCATCCCCCCTGGGGGTGATTTCTCGCTTTCTGTCTCTATGTCTCTCTCTGTCTGTCTGGCGAGTGCACGCGCCCTATAGTAAAAAAACCTCTCCAAAAAAAAATAAAATAAAATAAAAATAAAAAACTTTGATTTTAAGAGACCCATCATATCCTTGGATCAATCTAGTTAAAAAGGTGATAATCTTTCCTCATTGTTTCAGAAGATGCCTCAATGCCCCTGACTGAGTCATGCACCTATGCCTAATATAATTCCTGAAGGAATGTCATATTTTATTAACATCTAAACTGGATGATAGAATTCCTAATATATAAACAAATAAATAGTGCAAAGGTTATGTTGCTAGACTCCAACATAGCCACTCGGTTTTAAGCCCCAGACTTGGTGGCTTAAAACTCATGCCAGGTGCATATGCGTGTATGCCCAAAATCCCTAGATGTGAACGGAGGACAAGGGATTGTGGTGTGGCCATATTCCTTGGGAGGTGATTTCTCACTTCTGTCTCTGTCTCTCTGGCTAGTGCATGCACCCTAGAGCAAAAATTTCCTTAAAAAGAAACAAAAACAAACAGACAAACAAGAAAATCTTCTAACAGAGCACATGATGGGAGAGGTGGGTAGCAGTGACTCTGGAGTGGAAAATAAAGGGCCAACAATAGTAGAGTTCATCTCATAAACTTCTACTATAAACTAGACATCAAGAAAAGCAATGAAGGGCCTGGCTAGACCAGACTGAACAAAACCGATGGGATCCTAGTAAGTGTATAATTTTGAACAGTCAATTTATTGTTTTCTTGGTCAAGGAAAGGAAAGAGAGAAGGCAAGAACACGTCTTTTTCTCTCCTTTATTGTCAAAGGGTCCCTTCTTACTCATTCCACAGTTTCAGACTTCCTGATGAGTTTTAGCAGTTTTTATCTTGTCCTTAGGATTTAAGTATTATTAGGTGAAAGGAAAATTTTGTACTTTTCCATATCTGCTTGAAAATTCTCTTGACTAATTCTTACATTTGAAATTATCAGCATAGTTCAATCATTATACAAATGTATTGAGGTTTTATTTCTTCATGATATTTTGTATTGAGCTCTCTAGGACTTTGCAGAAAGGGGGGAAAAGAAACATGGCACAATTATTTTAAATAAGTTTCAAACTACAGTAATAACAATGATAATTTTGATTCTTTCATATATTTTATTATATCATTTTTGTCCATTATAAGTGTCACACTAAGTTATAACTCCATCTCTCATGTCTTCCTTAATTATATTCTCTAATAGTAGCATCCATATATTTTTAATATTCCCTAGGCTTTAATCAAGGGCAATTTTCTTCCTTAAGCCTTCATATAATCAAAAACTACCATTGTCACCAAAATAATACTCAATTTTAATCCAATATTCTATGTCAGATAATTCTTAAAGTTTTATAGATGGTTGCTTTAATTCCATCCCCTTTCTGAAAGATGAATTCAGCTCTAACATGGAACAAGTCCCAGTTAATGTCTTTAGACCTCATGCTTTCTGCTTTCTCTCCTTCTGTATTTAGGGGTCTTATGCAATTCTCATGAGTTTTTTTGTTTGTTTGCTTGTTTTATGGTTGTCTAGTCACCCAAGAGAAGGTCTTAGTATTTCTCAGAATGGACAGTGGCACTGCAATAAAATGCAGCACTGTGAGTAATCCTTCCACTGTGTGAAAAGGTGGCTGATTTAAGTTCAGAGAAGATCTCTCTGAAGACACAGGGTACATGTGTGCCCATTCTCCAAGTTGGCTGAGCTGGGGGTGGATTATGGCATTAAGATTCTATCATGAGTGCTGTGTCTCAGTCTCTTTCCCCTTGTCTCCCTCACAAATGGGATAAATATGGAAACATTTGTTTTAAAGATATTTTTGTTATAGGGCATGTGTGCTTATTGGAGAGAGAGAGAGAGAGACAGAGACAGAGAGAGAGAGAGAGAGAATGAGAAATCACCCCCTGGGAGGATGACATGGGTGACCAAGATGTAATCCTTTCTCCTCCATTCTCCTATCAGGATTTTGGGTGTGCACACACATACACCCAGAGTGTTTCAAGCTGCCAGGTCCAGGACTTGAACCATGGTCAGTCATGTAGGAGTCCAATGCCTTAACCACTATGCCACATTCTGACCCCTTACAGAAAATTTTAAAGAAAGAAAAAGACCACCTCAGCAGCCTACTCAGTTATAGGTATCTTCTATTAAAAAAACAAACAAACAAACAAACAAAACACACACACACACTCACACACACACACACACACAGAAAGAAAATAGTCTAAATAAGCATTTTTTAAAGTTATGATGCCAGTACTACAGAGTCATGTTATAAAAGTATTTTTGTTCAGTGTCTGGCCTTTGAGTATAATTACTAGAAATGATCAAAGAATATATTTCAAGTTTTAATAAATTATTCTCTCTTACGGGACTCTTTCCAAAGTTATTAGAATACAACTAATTGCATGCTTAGTTACTAGTAAAAGTAAACTTCCAAGCTCTAGTTTTATATGTTATTATCATCCAATTTACAATTATTTATTCTTTAATGTCAACCTAAACCTCTTGTTTCTATCTACAGAGAGCTACGAAGACTAATAATCTTCACATATATTTTTTATAAAGTTACCTTTGATCTTCCTTAACTGGAGGATGATAGTAGAGGAAGAAAATCACAGGGAACCTTTTAGGAAATGAGGAGATGGATCAGTTGCAAAGATAAAACTGACAGTAACACTTTGGATTTATTTCTGGTAAACAGTACCAAAATGATAAGGATAGACTTACATGACACTGCTCTTTCTAGAGGAATTTTAAATTGGCATGTTCCTACCTTCCCGGATCTTCTTAAATTCTGTAATACTTACCTTAGATCCACTGGATGAGAGGCTTTCTATTTAATACAGTATTGGGTCTGCTCACTTTCACTAATACTTTATATTACTGAAGCAAAAAAGAATGTTGGAAATAATTTTAATAAAATTCAGCACACATAAGAACATAAGTGGAGAAATGAAATAAAGCAGGAAACAGATGCATTCACATTAATTTATAAAATATGCTTTAATTTCATGTCCTAATGAGAGATTCTATTTTAAATTACAATAAAAATTTTGGAAGTAATAAAATATTATCAAACATTTATAGAGATGTAAGAAGAAGTTTTAATGTCTGAAAAGAAATTATTAAAGCATTGTTAAAGTATGTTTCCTGTCCTTTCAGAATCACTGTCTCCTTCAAGGATTTTTCTTTTTTTGTGAGGTTAAAATTCTTTATCAAATTTACTTAGTAAGAAACAAGAATTTTAAAAAAATTTCGAAATATGCATTTAACTCATTCTAGAATTAATTTGTATTTATAACCAGATATATTTCTTGCTTAATTTTTCATACCTTTTTAAAAGATTGTGCCTAGTTACATGCTATACCTTCTTTTTGTATAAATTATAGGAAGGAAAATGTTTCAAAGTTTAAATCACTTAGGTAGGCATTTAGCTGTGGAAGTAAATATAGAGGGCAGAAATGCAGATTGTCAAGAATTGAAGAAATCACCTTTAAAATGGGATTTTGAAAGAAACTGGGGTGTAATAAAGCAGAGAGCTTTTTGAAGACTGGTACAGATGGCCATGTCTGAGCAAATTGCTTAGTGATGAAAGTTAGTGAAGAACAAAGATACGTTCTTCATACAAAGATGAAACAGACATTTGTCTGAAAATTAGACAATGAGCTACAAAATAATTATGCCAACCATAGATTGTACTTTTAATTTAACACATAAGGTGGAGGTTTTTTTAAAAGACATACTTTAAGGAATAGCTTTTCTGAAAAAGTCTGCAAGAGAGACTTTTAACTAAGTAGATTTTTTTAAAAAGGAAAGCAATAAGGCGACATCAACTAAACCTTTTACTACACTACACTTTATCATTTACTAAAGATGGCACAAATACAAACATCCACACCTCCTCATGCATCATATATACTATGAATATATAAATATATATACCTACATATATATATATATACATATATATATATATATATATATGCACCTATTTTTCTATTAATATATGGCCTAACAGAAGATCCTACTACATAGTGAAAATCAATAAAATTTGGTCTTTTCCAGTAATTGTAAGCTGGAGGATTATTGTGTAATTACTAAGGAGGGGAAATGACTAATAATAAACAGAAAAACATAAATTGTATTTTTAGTGTTTCGTTTGAATTCCTTTTCCCTAGGGAATTAATGAGAGTCTTAGCTTAAATGACTATTGAAGTTCCAGCAATGGTTATTCTCTTGACTTTTTTGCTATATGAGTCACATCTCTGAAATATACTGATTTGCTTTCACAAATCCTATTAACTTTCTGTATCAGATCTTATAGTTTAATCGCCGAGAAGCCAGTTTCTCTGGCTTCAATTGCTTCCCAACCCAGAAACTTTCTGCAACAATCTGAACTCAATGGCAGCATGACTTGTAATCAGGTTATATCTCTTCCAATTTCTGTAATCCATGCCTTGTGAGATCCTCTATAGAGGACACTTCTAGAAATGCAGACCTGATCTGAGTACCTCTGACAACTGCTGCTCTGACCTGGAATTCGTAAGCCTCCACTATTTTAGGGTTCACTACTTTAGGATAAGAATATTGCCCCTACTTGCAAAAGCTCATTCCTCTAAATGCTTTCTGCTTGAGTGACTTCCACAATCAAAACATGCAGAAGCCATTAAAGGAGAAACTACAATCCTTAGAAAAAAATATCTGGCTCTCAAGTGTAGCCATTGCTCATAATTTTCAGTAGCCTTATGGCCAAACATACCATAAGCAATCCTAAGACTTTCTAGCCTTTGAGGTCCTTCAAGGGTAGGAGGTTAAAATAATTTGTATTCATTTTTTGACCCTTAGTCATCAAGAAGAGTTTAAATTATATTCATTATTCTCTGGTTGAAAGGCAAAAAAGTAGATGAAACGTGTTATTTAAATATCCATAAAAATATTCATAAAAACAGTTACAAACATTAAAGTTAATATTTAAAAGCATAAAATTTAGTTTTCTGGAAAAGCCATCTATGTGCAGAAGTTGTTATTAAAGAAAATCTTTCATTTTCCAATGATAAAGCATAAATAAATTGCCACTATGCTTATTTTCACTTCCTTAAACACAATCATATTTTGTGTCTGTTGGACTTATGATAAGAACCCCATAGAGAAAATCTGAAAACATGTAATTAACTCATTTGATAGCAACTCATGGTTTGCATTATACTATTTCCATAATATTCATGTAGGCTGTATTTTATGTTGCTAACTAGAATAAAAAAATATTTCATGTGTTGGAGAAATTTGTTAAATTAGCTATTAAAAGCTATGTAGGATTCAAGAAGATCATAAAGTGTAACTTACACATGGGACATATATTTGGTTTCGATGTGGCAACTGTTAATCAGGGCAAATACAACTGAGTAATATATATTATAAAAACTATCAGCAGTAGCAGTGGTAACAATAAAAATGTAAATGGAGTAAAAGCAACCTGAACTTCAATACATGGAATCAAGTAGTCACAGCAATTAACACCCATTGCAATTAAATGTACTATAATCAATCATTCAAAAAATTAAAAAGGAAATTAATTAACAATCTAATTAAAAATCATTGAATGCCCTCAGTTATTCTGTTTAAATTGGATCATCATTTTAGTTCCCAGTTTAGAATTTAGACTAATTATTCAATTAAAATTTCAGTGAAACATCGACCTTATAAAACCTCTATTCTAGGCATTTAAATGTAGACTATTAAATATTCTTAATGAACACACAGTCCATCTGGCATTCCTTTGATCTTTTTAGGATATCTCCCTTTTTCTGTCCTGAAATTAAATTACCCCCTTCTTTCGCAGGTGGATCAGAGATAGCAGCTTTTTAATAAAATAAGGTCAACTTGTAACTCTGTGATCTTTTTATTAGATTCTTTTCAAATACTAGAGCTTTGGACTCCTGCCAT
This sequence comes from Tupaia tana, assembly GCA_026018925.1. NCBI lineage: Eukaryota > Metazoa > Chordata > Mammalia > Scandentia > Tupaiidae > Tupaia > Tupaia tana. The sequence goes on along the minus strand of JAKSZU010000002.1, from coordinate 167,776,697 downwards.
TTTCTTATACCTGAACTAAGATTTCTATTTTTCTGCTCTGTCTAGACATTTTTAATTGCTCTTATCAATGTGGTCATGAAATTAGACTTCATAAAACAGACTATTTACACTTTAGGATCAATTGTTTGATGTTTCTACTACAAAGAGACAAGGTATATTTTCATTTGCTAATTTTAAAAATGTAGAGAAATCACCTGATCAGTTACAGCCAGGTGTGTGTCTTATTTGAACATGGTGTGACTGATTGATTGCCTGTGATTGGCTGCAGCTTCACTATTTGTTAGAAAAACCACACTCTCAGGTTAGGTGTGGGTTTGTTTATGTGCTAAGTTAGGTTATAGCTTGTTACTCAGGAACTCATGACAAGGAGACAGCCTGAAACTAATGCCCTTCTGCTTATTTAACACACATATCCTTTAAAGTATGTATGAGTCCACAAATTTTATCAACATTTACCGTATATACTTAAGTCTTTTCATTTTCTGTTGCTTTTCGCTAGTTCATTCGTGTTGGGGAGTGAAAGGCTGTATTTATTAGATCACCTCTTAGTTTCTCTTCAGGTCCAAATGACGTTGGCCAAAGTGAAATCTCATGATTGCTTTTCAGCAATGGAAATATAGTAGTATTTAAATTCATAGAAATCATATTGAGTTGTTATATTGGGGTTATCAGAAAAATCAGGATGAGTTTTTGCATAGAAAACAGAGAAAAAAACATGTCATGACTTTTCTGACAACCCAATACATTTAAGCTATTCATTTAATGGTCTTAATAGGAAAAAATATTATATATATTACATATTATACATACATACACACACACACACACACACACACACAGAACCTCCTTAAATACCAAGCACTTGTGGAATTGTGTCACATGTATTGATTCCCTGTTTCCTTTAATCTCCATTAAAAGAACTGTCCTAGGTTCTCTTATTATGCCCGTTTTATAGATGGAGTAATTAAGGACATTGTCCCTGGCTCATGAGTAAGTATAGAAATGTGTTAAGCACCCAGAAGGTCTCACCCCAGAAGTTAGGGTACTATAACTACTATGTGACAGTTCAAATGGCTTAGAGGACATTGCTCCCAGCCTAACGTGGTGCTGGACCAGTGTGTCCAAGTCCTGAAATACAATTTCAGTCATACACTTTTTAAATGGTCTCCCTTTTTGTCTGTTTCTGGAAATAAACATATTTAGTGAACAATGACACTGTGACACACATGATTGCTTGCTTTACATCTGGTAAACAAATCTGAATCCTTGATTATGCTTCCTGTTTACTTAGCAAACCCTTTTCTCAAAGGGAGTACAAAGAAACTTCACTTTAAGCCCTGTACAAATTACCATGAATTCCCAATAGATGATGATTGAACAAATGTGGTTTTGTGGTATGTTAAATTGTTTTACTCTCCTGCTTTCATTAAAATCACTATCGATTCATTTTGTTTTACCATGATTTCTTTTAAGCCCTGCACAGGTAGGTTTGTAGTTTATTTTCTTAATCTTGGTGAGCTTTTTTTTTTTTTTTTTTTTTTGGTACAGACTGCCAGTGGTCAAATAGGCAGTCAAATAAACATACGATTAACTCAGGCATTTTACAATTAGGGTCCTCTTGCAACCTGGCAGACTTCTCAAAGCAGGGTGGACATTGTTGTAGCACGTGGCAAAAAGACTGCGTGGCTCTTTCAGTGTGAAAGACTAGAACTATGGATGAATCGTTTTCTATTCTGGAAGCCATACAGAACAATCAAACAATTAGGGAGACGACACAGTTTTTCTTGTTTTTTAGGAGACTCTGAGGACCAAATCAACTCTGATTCTCTCACTTCTTACGTGGCGTATTTTATTAACTAGGAAGGATAGAGTTTACTAAATGGCACTTTTATTACTCCCTTTGCCTAGGAAGAGAGCAGTGGGATCTTTAGCTTCTTTATTACAAAAGCAGTCAGATATTTTATACAGTAATAAAAGCACCAGCTGCCATTTGAGACAGCTAAAGCTAGGCGATGAGTACTGTGAGTACAACATTAGTTATATTTTCTAAGGAACGTGTCCATTAAAACGTAGATTTGTCCCTAACCTCAAATACTATTGGGACTATAAATAGCTAGAGACATGCTACCTTAAACTGGTTAGAGAAAAACTACATTAGGTAATACTTTTGAATGCCTCTGCTGTTAATTCATAGAACAGAGGGAAACAGAATCTAGAAAACGAATGGCTAGGGACAGCGTCCTGATTCCCTTAAAGAGTACACATGTTCTCATCTGGCTTGTCCAAATGCTGCTATATTGCCAGCCAATACATAAGAAGAAAAAAGAGCTTGGTAGAAGGAATTTGCTAAAATGCCTGGCTTTCTTGTCCACGAAAACAAGATGCTTGTAATACAATTTCTAAAATACTCAGTAAAGGCTATTTTTTTCTGAGGCCAAGTTACTGCTCTATTTATCAACAACTCCTTATTAGCGACTTCTGTCCACACATCAGTAGCTAAGAGTAGGGAAAAGAACAGGACATTATATTAGTATCTCCTACCAGTCAGTATTATAATTAAAGAGACGAGATTTATATATGTGAAGTTATATTTACCAAAGTGAGACAAATAGTAGATGAAAACCATTGTCACAAATAACACCTATCTTATGAGTTCAGAAGAAATTTGACAGGGACCATTTTTCAGAAAGGAACTAAGATTTGAGGTGGTCCTTGTAATATTGGAGCTATAATTTTCCATACAGTGAACAAAGTCTGGAGACTGATTAATAGAGAAATTGCAACCCAGAGCCTAGCACTGGTAAGAGCTGAAGTAGTTGTTGAATAAACTCCACAATAAGGAATTTTAATCCACACAACACATGCATACAGTATGTACAATTATCTCTAAGTCTACAGATAAGAAAATAAGGCTTGGAGATTCTCTTTAACAAGTTGACCATGCAAGAAATGAGCAGTTAATGCACTAAACCAGAACTTTCTGTCTCCAAACTATTTATGACACAGAACTATGTAAGTTCTCAAAAGAAAAACCCAAGGATTGGTCTGGAGACTGAAATCTGTGAAGGTAGAAAATTGTTTGGGACCAGGTTTTGAAGGTCTGACATGTTAGCTTGAAAATATTAATAATTCATGGTAGATAGCAATAGCCAGTGGATTTGTAAGGGAGTATAAAAGTGTCCTGAAAGTCTGTGTCATTTTTATTTAAATGTGTCTTATTTATTTCAAATGCAAGACCCATCAGAAAGACTATCTTGTTTCTTATTTCAATAATCCTTTAGAACAGGAATTGCATACAGGATAAATTAGAATGGACTAAATTAGAATTGACTCAGGCATAATGTTTTGTGATGGACACAGGGGATAGGATACTTTTATTTTTCAAATAATTTGTTTTGTTTTTCGAATTATAGCACATATGAAACTTAAACTACATTACATGTGATAAAATTATCGCCTCTTATTTTTCCCCTAAAGCCGCTAAAAAAAAAAAAAAAAAAAAAAAAAAAAAATAGGCCATCCTCCCAGGAGGTGATCTCTCACTTTCTGTCTGTTTCTCTGGCCAGTACACATACCCTGCAGCAAAAATCTCTCAAAGAGAAGAGGAGATGTAAAAAGTGTTACTTAGAAAACACAGTTACCTTCAAGGAGATAAATTTATGACTTTTGAGAATAAATGGGACTGGGACCAGCAGGTGGTGTGGTGGTTAAAGCACTGAACACTCCCACATGGCTGACCACGGTCTGAGTCCTCGACCTGGTGGCTTATTTTTTTTTTTTTTTTTTCTTTTCTTTTTTTTTTTTTTTTTTTTGGAGAGGTTTTTGCTATAGGGCGCGTGCGCTCGCCAGACAGACAGAGAGAGACAGAGAGATAGAAAGTGAGAAATCACCCCCCAGGGGGGATGGCCACACCGCAATCCCTTCTCCTCCATTCTCCTCTCGGGATCTTGGGCACGCATGCACACGCGCCCGGCGTGAGTTTAAGCCACCGGGTCCGGGACTCGAACCACGGTCGACTACATGGGAGTCCAGCGACATAGCCATTACGCTAACTGCTGGTCCCCCTGGTGGCTTATTTTTCACTTTCCCTCTCTCTCACTCTGTGTGTGTGTGTGTGTGTGTGTGTGTGTGTGCGTGTGTGTGTGTATGTGTCTGCTAAAATTAAAAAAGAATAAATGGGACCAGCAGGTGGCATGGTATATAAGGCAATGGATTCCCACATGGCTGACCATTCAAGTCCTGGACCTGTGGCTTGCTTTCTCACTTTCTCTCTCTCTCTCTCTCTCTCTCTCTCTCTCTCTCTGGTAGGCTCATATGCCATATAGCAAACTGAAGAAGAAAAAAAAAAGAAATGAATTTTCTATAATACAACTAAGAGAGGATATTTATGTTCATTTCATTGTAAACTAAGATCTTGCTTTAAAAAGTGTTAGGAAAAAAGTAGAAGTCTGTGTTACTGACATGTCATTTCAGGTATGTAATATGCATCATCAATAGCTATGTTACTTTCACCAAATTACCTAAACCCTGTAGTTCCCCCATCTTGAAGCTAGGAAACTACCACCCATATAGGACATTAAAGGTTGCTACTCTCTGACAGCCGCCAAGGCCCATCGCTAGGACCCACCACTGTGTCTTCTCCTGGAGGCACAAGGTGTAAAGAAAGCCTATTCCTGTCACCTACACAATGTTATCATAAGAGTAAAACATCCCAACACCTCCCACAACTGAGGAGCTCCCTGTTACGATGGATGAATTCTTTTTTTTTTTAAGAATTATTTTTTATTTAACTTTGTTTGTTATTTCTAGTTTGATCAGAGAGAGACAGAGAGAGAGAGAGGAAAGAGAGAAAGCAAGCCCACACAAGATCTGGGACTCAAATTGCAGTCGGCCACATAGGAGTCCAGCGCCTTTAACCACTATGCCACCTGCTGGCCCCATGGTGGTTGAGTTCTGAGCAGCCTAAGTACAGCTCATTTTCCAGTATCTGCTGTCTAGTCCACCATGTCCCATATCACAGTTATTCTAAAATGAAACTCTCTCCTATGTTTTCTTCCTTCTCCTGCTCTCTGACACTTTCAATTGTCTGAAATTTTCCGTCAATGCTATTCACTTTGTACCCTCAGGTAACCCCTATTCTGTAATAAACATGTTTATACTCTCAATTTCTTCAGTGAAATTTCCCAATGCATTTTGGAATTACAAAGTGATGTTATAATTATAACTAAAACGTGACTATAATTATGAATAAATCAAGACTGTAACATACCCATAACTTCAAATACTTTATGTTTTTGTGGTGAAAACTTTTAAATTGATTTTTTTTTAGCAATTTTGAAATGTACAATTCTCAGTTACTGACTGTGCCATGCTGTGCAATAGAACTTGAAGAAGGAAAAAAAATTCTCCTACTGAGCGGAGATTTTTAACCTTTTTATAATCCCCTCCCAATACCCCTACCTGTTAGCCCTTTTAACTATGCTTGTATTCTCAGCTTCTTTGAGCTCTATTTTTTTCAGATTCCTCATACAAGTGAAAACATGAGGTATTTGTCTTTCTGTGCCTACTTATAATTTACTTACTTCATAATTGCTGTGCAGTTATCAAGGAGATAAAAAAGGAGTAAATAAGCATTTTTCACATGTTGGGCATCTTCTTTTTTTTTTTTGAGAGATTTTTGCCATAGGGCATGTGTGCTTGCCAGAGAGACTGAGAGGAACAGAGAGACAGAAAGTGAGAAATCACCTCCCTATGGGGGATGGCCACGCTGCAATCCCTTCTCCTCCATTCCCCTCTCTGGATCTTGGGCACGCATGCACATGCACCGGGCATGAGTTTTCAGCCACCAAGTCTGGGACTAGAACCGTGGTCGGCTACATGGGAGTCCGGTAACGTAACCATTATGCCATTTGCTAGTCCCAGGCATCTTCTTTTTTTAAAAAAAATTATGCATAATTATTATTATTTTTTAAATTTGCTAAAGGACACATGTGCTTGATGGAGAGAGAGAGAATGAGAGAGTGAGTGAGTGAGAGAGAGAGAGAGAGAAGCAAATTGCCAGATCCAGGATTCGAGCCTTGAGCTGCTGTCTGTCAAGTGGAAGTCCAGTACCCCAACCACTATGCCAACCTGCTAACCCTGGGTATCTTCTTTTTTAAGCCAACAAAATAACTGAAAAACAAAAACAACAAACAAAAGACTAGTTTTTCTAATGTCAAATAATGTTTAAATTACTTACTGTAAACATAAATCTATTACTTCTGCTATTCAATTCTTTCATGGTTTACTCTTTATATGACTTATTTACTGTTTTTTAGAAGTTTTTTCTTTTTTTCTTTTTTCTTTTTTTGCCATAGGGTGCACACACTCGCCAGAGAGGATACAGAGAGACAGAGATAGAAAATGAGAAATCAACACCTGGGGAGATGGTCACACTACAATCCCTTCTCCTCTATTCTTCTCCCTGGATCTTGGGGCTCCAGTTGCTTTTACCACCACACCCCTACCTGGCCTGTGTTACTATATTAAAAAATTGCCTTGGGGGACCAGCACATGGTGTTAATGGATACATTGCTGGTTTCTCACCTAGTCAACCGTGATTCAAGTGCTGAACCTGGTGGCTCAAACTCACCCTGGGCATGTGTGCGTGCCTAAAATCACAAGAGGAGAATGGAGGAGTAGGGATTGCAGAAGGGATTGCAGAATGGCCATCCCCCTTAGGGGGTGATTTCTTGCTTTCTGTCTCTCTGTCTGGTGAGTGCATACACCCTATAGCAAAAATTTCTCTCTAAAAAAAAAAAAAAAATCTTGCCTCAGGAACAGGAGGTGGTGGTGTTTTTAAGGGGTTGGACCTCCCACATGGACTTCCCATTGTTAGAGTACCAGACTTCCTTTTTCACTCCCCCCCATCCCCCATGAGCATGTCCTATAGCAAATTTAAAATAATAAATAAAATAGAATAAATATTTTTTTAAAAAATAAAATAGAAATAAAATGCTTGCCTCTAGGTTTAATTTAATTAGTACATTTTCCTATTACATTTAAGTAATGCTATATGGAATATTAGTCGCTTGACAGAAATAAATAATGTGTTGAAGAAACTGACAAATTTGGCCTCTTAAGAAGATCTTGTCGATTAAAGAGAAATTCGATAAACAGATAAACTAACTAGCAATTTTTAATATCTGAAAAAAGAAAACTGCTTGGTTTACATAACTGTGAAGGAAAATTCTACTTGCGTGAAATGAATTTTCAAATGCTAAGTAATTAGTACCAGTTACCGGTCATGTCATTTAGGATATCATTTTAACACACCTGTGCAGTGAGCTGGGGTTATTTGAAATGATAATATACAATTGGACATATTTGGAAGAACATAGAAGGAGGCTGTATTGTCAGAAAGAGCGGAAACATCAGTACAAATTTCATGACGAAAAGCAAAAAGGACTATCAGTTACTGTCTGCCTTCCTTTATTTCCTTCCTTCCTTTCTGCATTGTTCTTCCCTTCCTTCTTCCTTCCTCCTTCCCACCTTCCTCCCCATCCCATTCTTCTTCCTTTCTTCCCATCTAGATTAACGGCTTTTAGCTTTGGGTGGAATATTTTCCCCTCCCTCCTAGTATCCTTCAGATTGGTACTAAATAAAGTCTGAGAACAAAATATTCTCCATCCCATACAAATCTTTCTGATAAATGTGATTCATAAACCTGGGATGGGAACAAGGCATTCAGTAAGGTGACCCTCAGCGCTTCCCAGCTTGGTTTTTATTAACGTGTCAGACACTAATAGACTACCATTTAGGTAGGTCAAGGGATTTCTGACTTTTATAGATAATGTTAGTGAAAGAAATAATGTTTCCAAATAAGGCACTCCTAAAGAATGTCTGTCTTATTTTTCTCAATCACAAAAAGCTTTCCGGTTGCATTCCCGGTTGAATTGGATGTCAAGTACTTAGAGTGAACATTTCTTTGCATTTTATTTCATTAAACTGGACTGTCATAAAACAACAAGTATGGCACCTCTCATAAAATCAGGTCATGTTTTATGAATATTTAACTTCCTTTGAACTTTTCAGAAGGAAATGGTGACCTTGAAAACTTCTTGTGGCAGTACAATAGCGTAACACAAAGGCCACTGCCTCTGTCATTAATCATGGTACATGACTGCCGAGAGCTATTGTTGGCTTTCAAAGGGAAATATTAAAAGATAGAGAAATGTGAAAATATTTATTAGAGACTATTTTATCATTAAAAAAAAAATCCTAAGAATGGTTGAGACTCAACCAGAGCATGACGGTTTTGTGAAACTTGCTCTTAAGACACAGTTTGAAATGTTTTGTTTTCAGTTCCTGTTGGCTTGAAATCAATCTAGTAGCAAGAAAGAAGAATTTAATAATCCACCTGCTAAACACTGGTTCAGTATGCTATCTTTTTAGTGGATTATTGAGCCTTAATTTAGGCAGAATCATGACAGTGCACTAGTCCCCCTATCAACTCTTGGGAGAGATAGTGTTCCAAGACCCCAGTGGGATTCCTGGAACCATGGATAGAATGAAACCCAGCATACTTTCTTAATCAGTGGCATTAATACCGCTCATAAAGTTCCATTTATAAATGAGGCACGGTCAGAGATGAAGAACAATAACTAAAAATAAAGCGCAATGATTAGACAATAGGCTGGTTTTAAGTTTTGTGAATGTGGTCTTTCTCTCTCTCAAAATACTTTGACCTGTACTCACTTATTTTTGGATACAGTTGACCTTGGGTGACTGAAACCACAGAAAGTGAAATTGCAGATAATAGGGGACTATTGTACTATCCCAAATAAGTGAGCAGGCTTTTCTTCTGTTTTGTATGTTTAAAAACTATTTATAGACATTAGGAAGGCATTCAAAATTCTCAAGAGAAAATAAAATAATTTTTTTTTAAAAGCCACCTTTTAACTAAATCTTTTTTTTTTTTTTTTTTTTTTTTTTTTTCTAGAGCAGGATGTTGACTTAAATGAAACTGTTAACTAATCCCTTCTACTACTAGATCCTAAGCTTAGTATATCGATACTGTAATAGATTTTATGGTCAGAAAAGTACAGGTTCAAATTATCTAGAACTTCACTGTCCAAAGTATGGCCAGTAACCACATGAAACTACTTGAACAGTTGAAATGTGTTTAGCTGAACAGAAAATTGAATGTTTAAGTTAATGTCAAATTTAGAGATTCAAGATATATATATATATACATACACACATATATATATGATTTTAATAGAACTTGGTTTCATATTAACTATGACATCACATAAGGTATTAGTAATGCATTATAACATGTATGCTAGCTCATGTTTTATTTCTAATATTACATATACATACATCACTCATTTATTTGACATGATAGACTCCATTTGACTGAATTTTTACATACTATAAATGTAACACTGCAATGTCTTTATTTGAAACTTTTATACAAGTAGCATGGTTACTGACCCTGATTTAAATCCTAATAGCTACAAAAATTGAAATATTATCTTTAAATCATAGATATTTAAAGTAGTTTTCTAACTTGAGAAAATAAGTATAGATGCATTTTTAAAATGTAAAAGAAAGTTAGCAGCCACTGCAAAAGATATAAAAGCTACTGAAATTATAAAGATAAAATAACATGGGTAGAAAATTCATAACGAATGGCAGTTTATTGTGGCAGTGCAAAGTAAAAATCTACTTGAGTAAATTTGTTTAAGATGGTAAAGTTATTGAGAGCCCTTTTTAGCAACTACATAATGAATTTGGTAAGATGTTCCCATTTGGCAACGAATTGATGAAATTAATTGGTCAGAACCGGAATGAAATGTCAAACAAGAACAACAGCAATTGTTCATTTATAACAAGATTAGAGCTTGTAAATTTGGCTACCTATAAGATGGTGTGAATTCTTTTAACTTTTTAAATTGCCAGCAGGCATGTGCTTGCCAGAGAGAAATGGAGAGACAGAGAAGCACACACTCCTGTCCCCTTCCTTCATTTCTTCATCCTGTCTGCATTTGGGGCACCACACATTTGAACCAAGAATTCTTTTTAAATTTGTGAGGTTGAGATTTGAACTGTAGTTGGACCATGTGTGTTCCCTTAACCACTAGACAACGGGCCCTGCCTTGAACACTTAAACAAAAGAAACATAGTTTTAATAAAAGATAGTAAGATAAATTATTTGTTTTTTTTCATTTTAGTTTTACATTCAATCACTTTGTATCATTACAGCTTACCAGATGAATTTCCCATCCTGAGATCTTAATCATGAGATTTTGTTACAAAAAGCTGAAAAAAAAAAAAAAATAGAAGATAGTGGGTTGAATAATCTTTTTTTTTTTTAAGAATTATTTTATTTAACTCTATTTATTTATTTTGATTTGACCAGAGAGGGACAGAGTGAGAAAGAGGCAGAGAGAAGGAAAGAGAGAAAGCAAGCCACCAGGTCCGGGGCATGAACCAGTTACCAAGTGGGAGTACAGTGCCAACATGGTATGACCCTCCATGCCATCTGCCGGCCCCTGATCTGTGGTTTTACTAAGGATCATTGGTTGATTAGTACAAGAGTTTTACAAAGGTTTACTGTACCCAACTCCAATTCAAGATTTTGTCAAAACAAAGGGAATGTTTGACCAATTTTAGTCAAGAACAAAAAAATAGCAGTGGGATTTGCATTTTCACTGATGGCGTACTGCATGTGAATAAGCTAAATTTGAAGTTCTTTTTTTAAAAAATTAACTTTATTTATTTATTTACTCATTTTAATTTGACCAGAGAGGGACAAAGCAAGAGCGAGAGTGCATGTATGAGAAAACAATCCTCCTTGTCCGAGGCTAGAACTGTGATCGACCATGTGGGAGTCCAGCACCCTTAACCACCACACCACCTGCCAGTTCTTGAAGTTCTTTCTTTAAAAAAAGTTAATTAATTTCTTCCATAAGTGAGAGAGACAAAGAGAGAGAGAGAAGGAGAGCGTCAGCACCTCTAACAGAGATGCACTGCTGAGATCCATCCACCGTGCAGCCCGTGGTGGTCACGTGCGCTCCACCAGGCATACTCAGGGAGGTTCATGGACTCAGACTGAGAAGAGTCCCATGTTGGTTAGCCTCACAACGCATCATGCATTACTGCTGTGCTGTTGTCTGCACCTTAAACTTGAGATTCTAAAGAAAAGAAAAGGTGTATATAACTTGTTTAAAATACTTTGTTTTGAAATTAAAATTTCTGTCATGGAAATGTTGGTTTTATGCATTTTTCTGATATGAATGAAGATGTAGACAATTTTTAAAAACATTTTTTTCTCATAGGATATATGCACTCAACAGCGAGAGAGAGAGAGTGAGAGAGAGAGAGAGAAAGTGAGAAAGTACCTCCCAGGGGGGATGACCATGCTGTAATCCTTTCTCCTCCATTCTTCTCTTGGGATTTTGGGAATGCATGTATACATACCTGGCATGATTTTCAAGCTGCCGGGTTTAGGACTTGAACCATGCAGTCGTCCTTGTGGGATCCAGCTGCCTTAACCTCTACAGCATTTGCTGGCTCTATAGATATTAATTCTAATCTATGATGTTATAAATATTGGATGCAAAGTCTAAAACAAAATAAGAAGGAAACATTTTCTAATATTTATACATTTAGAGTGGCTATTAACTTATACAATAGTCCTTTACATTAGATATTGATTGACACAAAATCTATTGATATTAATAGAGTTAGTAAAGAAAAGGTGAATTGATTTTGTCAATATATATGCAAATATCAAAAAATATGATTTTGTCAGTCATTGATAAAAATATTAAGTGTGTTTGAGACAATCACCTTAGGTAGATAGTGGAATCTACTGTTTTTATTCTTTTTTTGTTTTTCTTTTTAGGTTTTTGTCATAGAGCACATGTGCTTGGTAGGGAGAGACAGAGAGAAACAGTGAGAGGAAAAGTGAGAAATCATCCCCTCGGGGGATGGCCATCATTCAGTCTTTTTTCCTCCATTGTCTTCTTGGGATTTTGGACATACACACACATGCACCTGGTGTGATTTTCAAGCCACCAGGTCTGGGACTTGAAGCACAGCTGGCCATGTGAAAGTCCAGCACCTTAACCAGTACATTACTTGCTAACTCCAAGAAATCTACTTTTTTAACTGTAAATTTTATTTAACGTCAATATAGATTGAGCAAAATAAGTGTAAAGTACAGATTTCAAAGGCTTAACAGAAAAAAATGTAAACGATCTCGTTTGTATTTTTTCTGACTATATATTAAAATGTTAATTGTGGGACCAGCAGATAGTGTAATGGTTACATAGCTGAACTCCCACATAGTCGACTGTGGTTCAAATCTCAGACCTGGCAGCTTAAAACTCACAGCAGGCACATGTGTGTGCATGTCCAAAATCCTAAAAAGTGAATGAAGGAGAAGGGATTGTGAGTTGATGATCACCCCTTGGGGGGGAGTGATTTTTTGCTTTCTGTCTCTCTGTGTCTTTCTGTACCTTGAATGTATGTACCCTATAGCAAAAATCTCTCTCAAAAAAATGTTAGTTGTGAGATATATTATGTTAAGTAACATAATTAATTTCAGTTTTGACTTCAGGTGGCTGCCTAAAAGTTTGATTACATGTATAGCTGGTATTTTTGAAACCAGTAGTTATGGTCTGGTACAAGTTGGTATTTTCAAAAATGCTAACCAGATATGCAATTCCTTCAGAATTTCATTTTCCAGATTTTTTAAAAATAGAATCATTCCAACCTATGATTATGGTAACTCTGAGCACCCTGAAGTAAAAGCTGGACTTAGATCAATTGTTTCTTCTTCTGAAAGCATTTTTTTGATTTCACTAAGAGAATCAGGTAGTTTTATCTCTGGAAAGTGCTTGGTTTTTACTTCTGTTAAGGCAATATCATGTTTCTATGTTATAGCTGGTATTCATCTCTAGTGACTGTGACCTGAAAGCAAGGCATACTGCAGGAATTTGGCATTGAACAACAAGCATAGTGTATAAGAGAAATATAAACAATTACAAGTAATATAATGATTGGTTCTCTGGCTTCTAGCATGGTACCTGGAAAACAGTAGGTATTTTATGATATTTTTACATAATTAGTATCTATGTGATATTCTAGAAGAACATGCTCTATATATAATAAGCCAGTAATAGCTAGCTAATTCATATCAATAACTTTAAATATTGAAAAATTCAGTGCTATTAACCCTTAACCCTTATTTTGTATATGTGTGTATAGTGTCTGTGTGTGTGTGTGTGTGTATGCGTGTGTGTGTTGGGCTTGGTTCTATTGTATTTGCTCTTGCTACAATAATCCTATAACACAGGTTTCAATAACCACACATCACTCACCACAAAAACCAACCTAGACGTATGATACACTTTCTAAGGGCACTAAACAAACTTGACAAACAATATAGATTTAACTTAAATGCCTCTGATTTCAAATCTCCTCTCTGTTCTTTGCTTTCCACCACATTGCCTTAAAATCCAAATGACATAAGCCATACTACATGCTTAATTTCAGAAAATTAAATATTTCACTGTTCTAAATCAATCTATTTTAGAAAAAACACAATAGCCGCAGTTTGAAAAAAAATGTAATACCGATGTTCTTTCAAGTAGGTCATACTTGCTGTAGAATCATGTGGCAGGGCAAACAACCAGAGGTAGCCTGAAGGTGCCTAGTATCTTTTTTGGCTGGAGTTAATGGAATATAAGAGGGGTGATTTGAATTATGGGGAATAAAAAATATACATATATATATATATATATATATGTGCTTTAATATGTCTTTTTTTTTTTTTAAAGAGAGATGTTTGCTATAGGGCATGTGTGCTCACTGGAGAGACAGAGACATAAAGAGACACATCATCCCCCAGGGGGCATATCCACACCACAATACCTTCGACTCCATTATTCTCTCTGGATTTTGGGGCATGCATCCATACACACCTGGCATGGGTTTTAAGCCACCGGGTCCAAGGCTCAAACTGCAGTCGACTACATTGGAGTCCTGTGATGTAACCATTATGCCATCTGCTAGCTGCCATATTATAAAGTGTCTTAATTTTATTACCTGGAAATAAAATTTGCTGTAAAATTATGTAAAAGATACTCTGGTAGTCTCATAGTTTCCTGTTGATGGCAAGCAGAGGATCATCTGATAAGGTGATATTTCTAGGAAGACCTACCTGAGCAATCTCAAATTTATGTTTCCCATCTCTCTCCAAGCTGGATGAAGGCAAGAGCAGGAACCTTGCCAATGACCATAAACAAAACACCCTTTGATCTCGGTGACTCTGATTCTTTATATGTTTCCTGCTACATATCACTAAGACAAATTGAGAATTTTGCTTATTGGAACAGGATCGCACATGATTTCCTGTCCCTTAATATGATATATCTAGTAAATAACAAAAAAAAATAATGAAAATAAACAAAGCATGTTTACTCCTCCTCCACTAATGGTCAATGTGGTCTTTATACAGATTTTCCCAGCCATTAAAATGGTTGTAAAAATGGTTATGTGGAGGAATTACAAACAAAACCCAGGCGAACAGGTAATGTGGAGGTTAATGCACTGGATCCCACATGGCTCACTTGGCTGTTTATGTCCTGGACCCAACAGCTTGAAAAATCATACCAGTATATTTGTATGCATGCCCAGAATCCCAAGGAATGCCTAGAAGAGAAAGGATTGCTGTGGCCATCCTCCCTGGGGTTGGTAAGGGGAGTGATATCTCCCCACCGCTCTCTTGACCTCTTTCTGGTGAGTGCATTTACCCTATTGCTAAAATAAAAGCAAAAAGAAACAGAAAAGTCCCAAATAGAATGTAATATGGAAAGGTTTTAGATTAACATGCAGGTGTAGTCTTTAAGAGAAAATGTTTATGGTCTACAGTGTTGAGCAGAATTATAGCACATATATATAAAATGTTAAGAATATGTTCCTTAAAATTAATGAAGCCCTTTATCACGGCCTTGTGACTAGAAAGATAAACTCTGACACATTGAGTTAGGCGAGGCTATCTTTATTGAGTGGCAAGAAAGTATTAAAAAAAACATTATTTCTGTAAGAATGTCTGCTTTGCTTTAACACCTCATACCTATCTAGCTGTTTCACCCATTCGGTAGGCAGCCAAGTCCCACGTCCTTTGCCTCAGTGTGAAGATGAATCTCATTTCCTTGAAATACTGCTCCTACTGTATTTCAAGGAAATGAGATTCTATTCAAGCAAGTTGAAATCTTAATTCTAGTTCTTTTCAGAGTAATAATTTATATATAAGTACCACAGATGGATGTTTATATTGGATATGATAACTTGAAGACTTATTTTATCTGCAAATGGAATTAGAGCTTCTCAATGGCGAAGTATAGAGCTAAATCATTTAAGGTTATACCCCCATATTTCAGAGCTATAGAAATACCATCTTTTACCAAGGAAGTATTTAAGTCAGCATCAGTTTTTTTTTTTCCTCAAATGAAATCACCCATAGAAAGTTTTTATTGCCACAAAAGCCAATTAATGAGTAAAATATTTGGCAACTATTTGGGTGAGTATAAGATACCTTATTTTTACTAATGAATTAATTCTAATGAATGCAGAAGAAAGCCATGAAGCATTTTGGTCTGTACAGCTTTATACATTATATTTGCTGAAGCAGAAACAACTTGAAGACAAGCCAACTTGCTCACTGAAATTTGAAATTAAAACACAAAGTTTTCACCTGTAATGTTAAAGAGACAAATAAATGCCATATTATCAATGTATCAGAAACCCATGACATTCTCAGTACCATTTATAGTAAACCAGGAATAATTTCATTGAGTCAGAATCCTTATTAGACAGAAAAAAAAAGTAAGGGAAACAATTACATTCATTGAATCATGCTAAAAGACGAATCTTGAAATGAGTATCTAAGCTCTGATGATAATGGTATCATTAACTATAATATGGGATGGAGAGTAAGCATTAAGTGGATATTTAATTTTTGTCTGTTATTACATAAAAAATTTGTCTCTAGAAATATAACCCAAACACAATCTGTAGAACTTATACATCTTGTTAAAGTTTGCCTTAGGTACTCTGCAAACTTAGACAGCCTTTTTTTTTTTTTTAAGGATTATTTATTTAATTGTATTTATTATTATTATTTTAAATTTTCTATAGGGCACACATCACATGCTCACCAGAGAGAAAGAGACTGATAGAGAAAGTGAGAAAGCAAGCTGCGAGGTCTAGGACTCAAATCATGGTCAACCAGTCAACCGTATGGAATCCAGCGCCTCAACCACCTCGCCACCTGCTGGCCCCACCTGGACAGCCTTTTAATGCTGGTAGTGCATTACAGTATAGACATACATATGACTGCTTTGTTTTCAAATAACAACTTCCAAATATGTTGCCTGAGATTTTTTCCAGAAAACAGATGTATATTAAATTTTGATCTGCATGGTGTCAATGTGAAGAAAACATATAATGTCAACTTCTTGCAGAAAAGTTGAAAAAAAATAGTATTAGCTTTAATCATTGCCATTTTTTCTGATATTGAATTTTATCATTTTCTTTTAAAATCTTATTGGAGAGATTAAAAAAATTAGAAACACATTGTATTAGTATAGTATACCAAAATTTTGAATATCCCCAAGTGCTTAACTAAGCAAGCAGTGCTGGGTCACGACCAAGGTGTATTACAATGCCAGTGAGGCATAATTTCCTTAAAAAAAAAAATTCCTTGAGCCAGTCCCCTCATTTTTTTCTCATCTAACCGCCTGTGCCTAAGAGGTTATTTAGCTCTTAAAATGCGCTTTAGAGCCTCCTGGTGGCCTACTGATTAAGGAAGCCAGATCCCACATGGCTGACTGTAGTTTGACTCCAGGCCCTGGTGGCTTGAAGAACACTCTGGGTCCATGTGCATGCATGCTGAAGTGTCAATAGGATGTATAAATGAAGGAGAAGGGATTCAGTGTGTGACCACGCCACATTAGGGTGTTTTCTCCCTCTCACTTTCAGTCTTTCTCTCTCTCTCTCTCTCTCTCTCTCTCTGTCTCTTTCTGGAAAGTACACACATCCTGTAGCAATTAAAAACAGAAAAAAAAAAAAGTGTTCTTTAGCTTGATATACTGTCTAGGCTGTGAACCAAGTCAGATACCTTGAGGAACTGACCATAGTCTTTTGTAAGATTTTGTGTCATTCATAGGGGCAGGCTAGTAAACCATAATGGTGGAACAAATCTGAGTAGAATGGGATAAAATAGATTAAAAAAGCAGATATGTTCTTTTCTGAAGGAAATGTGTGTGTGCGTGTGTGTGTGTTTCCTTGGGAAATGAACAGATAAAAATATAGTCTCATCATATGAAAGAGAATATTAAGTAAATGCATTATGGGTGGTTGTGTAGGAATTTTTTTTTTTATAGAAGTTAAACTCAGTGATTTGATGTGTATATTTGGTCATCTTATATTTCCAAAGGAGTATGAATACACATACTCATGGATTGATAAACAAGCAAAATGTTTCTCACTTTTATTTTATGTAATGCATATGCTTATGCAATTACATTGGGTTATTAGAATATCATGCTAATGCAATTATGCCAAAAAATAGGATACTGCCTATAGAATATAACAGAAAATAAGAACTACAGAAGACATAGATTCCATGATTATGGGTATATTGCATTTAGTATGCACTGGTGCACCAACAGGCCGAAAAACATTGTCTATGCTAAAAGAAAAGGAAACACAATTTAATTCTTCATGCTAAGAAATTTAGAGTTGCAGCTAGATCAGTATAGAAAATTGATGCATAATACCCTTATGTACCATTGCAATTGTATAATTTTTAAACTTTTATAGTGTTTAGAGATCTTAATTTCAACATATCCATGTATATATAATTTTAATTTAATATTATATATAAATATTCATGATGACTGGGACCAGCAGATGGTGCAGTGTTTGGTGGACTCCCATGTAGTCGGCAATGATTCAAGTCCCAGACCTGGTGGTGGCTTAAGACAATGGGCACATGTGCATGAGTGCCTAAAATCCTAAAATCCTGAGAGGAGAATGAAAGAGAAGGGATTGTAGTATGACCATTCCCCTGGGGGATGATTTCTCACTTGCTTGCTGTATCTCTGTCTCTGTCTCTCTGGCGAGCATAAACACCCTATAGCAAAAATTTCTCAAAAAAAAAAAAAAAAATTCACTACGACTTTCCATTTTTACCCCCCAAATAACTTTTAAGACTTTTAAAGCATCCATGGTGTGTTGTGTTATATAATTGTCATAAAAGATAACTATGGGGACTAGCAGATGGCATAATAGCTATGTCCCTGGACTCCCATGTAGTTGACCATGTTTTCATTCCCAAACCTAGTAGCTTAAACTCACGCCAGGCATGTGTACATCTTGTGTGCCCAAGATCCTGAGAGGAGAATGGAGGAGAAGGGATTGCAGCGTGGCCCTTCCCCCTGCGGGGTGATTTCCCACTTTCTGTCTCTCTGTCTCTCTCTGTCTTTCTGGAAAGCACACATGCCCTATAGCAAAAACCTCTCCAAAAAGAAAAAGAAGAAGGTAAATATGTTGTACCTGTCCTTTCTTCAGAATGAGTATAAATTTTTTTTCACTTGATATTTCAAAATAATATAAACTATTTTATGGTTTATTTTAAAGAAAAAAGGATTACCTTTTTCTAAATTATTCAAAAATAAAAATTATTTTTCTTTTATGGGAGGTTTTTGCCAAAGGGTGAATGTACTTGCTAGAGAGAAAGAGAGAGAGAGAGGCAGTGAGAGGGAAAGTGAGAAATCACCTCCCAAAGGATTGGCCTTGCTTCAATTCTTTCTCTTCCATTCTCCTTCCAAGATTTTGGGCATGCATGCACACGTGCCTGGTGTGTATTTCAAGCCACCGGGTCTGAGACTCAAACCACATTTGGCCGTGTGCAAATTTGTCCCATAACCAATACGCCCCCTGCTGGGCCCAATAAAAATTCTTATATATAAAAAAAAGAGCTTTCTAATATAGTAAATAAGTCTATAAAATCATTAAGTATGAAAAAAGTTGTAGTCAGCACAAAGATTTCCTAGATTATGAAAGAAATGTCTCATAATTTTCTAATACATTTGCACTCCTCACACTAGTAATATAAAAATGAAAATTGGCAGTGGTTGCTGTGCCTCAAAACATTTCTGTCCTATTACTAATAGCTAGAATAGAAAGACTTCAGAATCTATTAGTTGTTATAACTAGATAAAGAATGCACTTGCTTTTAAGATATACAGTACATGTGATGATAATTTATAATCTTTCATCTAATCCTAGTTTTGGGACCTCCTAAAGCCAGGAAAACAGAGGCTCTAAGCCAATGGTAACACTATCAATGCAAAGTAATACAGTTGATTGAAAATACAGTTGAGCACTCCCAGCAGATGAAGGTGTGAATTTCCTCATACATCATCTTAATGGCAACATTTTCTACAAAGCGACATGGAGCACTCTTTTCATATTTCATGAGTTCTATTTGCCTGACTTCAAAATGCCAAATGTGCCAGTGAACAGTGCTTTAATATTCATGGGTTTTTGAGATGGCTTTGACAGTTGTCAACTAGAGAAATGGCTTCATCAGGAAAGAATCTGACTTATGATTTCCGGCACATGTATAAAATCATGTAGTCATTCACATATGCATTCTATTTGAAAGGTATTCTTTGCATAGTTATCTTTTATGAAAATTATAGAGCTATAAAATCTTTTATGTAACAGTAAGACCATTCTGACTCTTACTCGGATCTAAGTGTTTCAGAAAACTTGGTTAAGCTCACACATTTAATAATTGAGCTATTTTCACAAATGCATTTTGAAAGGGCATAGCCTGGTAGGTATACTAAAATTTCTCTAGAACACGAATCATCACAGCATAAATCCCATGTATATGTGAACAATTTATATTTATTTTCCCTTATATAATTAAAAAATATCTTATGTAGTTCAGCTCGTGGGGTGGGGAATATTTTCATTTCTCTTTAGCCCCAAAGATCTTGATTCTGGATCTTAAGTCTAAACATTTTGCACATTAAAACTAAAACTAAACCTAGAAATTATCCATGGAAAAATTTACTGCTGTTAATCTTAAAAGTTTTATGATTTCTTTTCACACAATATAAAGTATTAATAGCACATCGAATAAATTATAAACATATACTTTATAGTAAATATACATATATGTAAAATTGCAATGTATTCTCCAAAAAATCTTGACAGTTAAGAGAATAAGTAACATATTCACCACTGAATTGATAATAGTATCAGTTAGTGATTAAATATCTACTGCATGCCAGTTGCTCTGAGTAATATATATGCATTATCTAAATTAATTTAGCACTATTTTTAACCACTTTTGTGGATGAAGCAGACTAAACTTGCCCCATAATTCACCACTAGTTTGAGGTAGAACCATGAAGAATATAAATCAGTCTTAGTCCTGCAGCCTAAAGTCCAATACAAACCCTAAATTATAAGAACTTAAACTATAGTAACAGCCAAGTTGGCATTCCTACCCTGGTGGTTTTTTCCACACTTTCCCCACACAAAGGTTATTGTTATTGAATAACCTTTAAGAACTGTAATTTTTCTATTGGCTGGTACTTGCCTATTGAGTATACAAGTATAGAAGTCCAAAACCCAACTTTTTTAGAGTTTGGTGAGAAAAATGGACCCAAATCACCTCATTTTCCTGTAGGACTATATGCTGTGACTTAAGATAAATCAGTATAACAGTTCATCTTTACTTATCTACGATATGTTTAGGAAGATAAACAAAATAAAAACAAAAAAAAAGAAGCAAAAAAAACAGAAAAAGAAGGAAAAAAAAAAAACTTGAACTTGGAGACAGGAACTAACAGTAATCCTATTGACTCTCCCTACTGTACTGCATCTTCTTCCTTTTCCCTGGTCAGCTTTTCTCATTCTCCATAGTATCTATTTGGACCTTTTTTTTACTAAAATTTGCTAATGCTCTTCCTTCCCACCATTTTCTGCAAATAGTCATACCTACTCTGCTACAGGAAACTGAAAACAGTGAGGCTACATCTCCTCATATTGTCATAAAAATACTTCCTCCCTGATCTCTTCTCTTGCCTACTTTTATGCTATAAAAGCTTAACAACTCTGCTTGTTCTCTGAATGCTACCTCATCCTATTTCCTCAGAATCATAATCTTTGTAGCTCTCATTATCTTCTAAAGTTTCAGACCCTTGTCCCATAGGATGGGATAGAATATGCTGAAATAATAAATGCCTTGAATCATCTTGGAATCTTAAACTATATTGCTCTATTCCCATTATTATTTCCCACTCAATCCTCAAAATTGGTTTCAGTTTCTGAAAGTAATCATAAAAGCTCTCATAACTTCACTTTTTAAAGTTTTACAGTCACTTTTCAGTCCTTTTCTCAGTCATCTTTTCAGCCTTATTCGTAAATTCTGACTACTTTGTATTCCTCCTGAAACACTCGTTTTTATTTTATTTTTTTCTGGTATCACACACTCAGATTTTCTGGGCCTTTTATTTCTGGTCTCTTTTGACTTATCTTGTTCTATAATCCTTAACACTGGTATTTGTCAGGGTTTTGTTTTAAGTACATTTTTTCTTCTTGATTAAATATCTCATCTTTCTATACCCCAAGGTCAATAAATTCACTGAAGAGAGTTTATATCTTCTAACTTCCAGTTTAAATATACAGAGTCCTTGCTTTGCTGTGTTCTGATATAAATGTAGACTTCAGTTACTGTAGCATAGTTAAATAATGTCAAATCCCCAACAAGAGAATCCAAATTTACCTTTCCTTTAGCTATTAACTTAGAATAATCTTATAGGTAAAAACTCTGCTGCTGGCTCTTCAGTCCATGAATTTCTATATAAATAATCGATATGCATTATAATTGAAGACCAGTCACACCACTTTTTTCCAGGTCTGTTGGTAGTTGGTTACTGTGCATCTGTTATTGAGTTCACATACAGTCAAGGAAACCTAGAATTATGTTGCCTTCTTGTTTCTCAGATAAAAATATGTGATGTTAAAAAATGGATAATTGAAAAAAGAATTGGTGATGAAAGATGAAATCAGCAAAGAAACAGAAAATGGCAATGCCATAAGTGAAATTCAAATGGAACAGAAAATAGAGTTATAGAAGTTGACCATAGAAATATTGAGACTGTCACCATCTATAAGAATATAGATCTTCCTTTGCTGAGATTTTTTTTTGTGCGCACAACTTTTTATTCCTGACACAAATTTTACACCCAATTACAAATCTTGCATTTTTAAAATCAATATTAGTTACACCCCTTTCCCATTTTATCACAAATATTTAATAATCATCATTTTGATAGCTAAGTGAAATTCCACCATATTGATTCTTAATTATTCGCTTTACAAAACTGTATGGGCCACATGGATTATTTTCTGTTTATTAATCTATATAGATAATAATTTGAAAACTATCCTATGCTTAAAGCTCTTTGAGTATAATGTAAGCTTTTATTTTATTTTTAAATTAAAAAAATTATATCACATTTAATCACATGTATCTTTACAGTGTATAACATATCTTTTTCCAGCACAATTACCATGCTTATCAGTCAAGACAAAGAGTACTATCCACATCATTTTCAGAAAATTGCTTTTAATATTTTTGACAATTAAGAGTAATTTTTTCTGTTTCCCCTGTTCCTCTCCCTGTACCCCTCCATTAGACTTTTATTTTATATCTCTATATATACACATATATGCATATATTAAAAACATAAATATATGTATATACAATATATATTACAGTATATGTACATACTATATGTATTTATACATATATGTATATATAAATAATTGATATGCATTATGATTGAAGACCAATCACGTTGAATCACTATACATCTTTATAGTATACAACATGGTTTTCCCAGCACGAACACAGTGCATATCAGTCAAGACAAAGACATTCTATAGACATTATTATCAGCAATGACTTTTCATGTTTGGGTCCAATTAATTGTATTGTTTGTCTTTTCCCTGTTCCCTTTTCTCCCTCCCTCTATTACAAACCACCTATTCCCGTCTTGACTGTCTCTAGTATCTGCAATTGCCCTCCTTGCTGTTTTTTTTCTCATTCACTATAGGCATAGTTTTCTGATGACAATGAACTTGATTATACAAGATGCTTTATAATCCTCTTCTGTTCACTTCAACACTAGGACCATCTATTAGTCAGACTGCACTAATTGTTCTTCTACTGAATATGGGTCATAGTTCATTTGTTCTTCATCCCAACTAAAGTTTGCATTATATTCTGAACTTTGTGATTTTGTTTTTGTTTTAGGTTTCACCATATTCTTCTAAACTGGTCAATTTTGTTTGTTTTTAGCTGGAAATCGGTTGGGCTTAAACCGCCAAATGTAGATTTTCAGTGGCAGACTTTACATACAAAACTCAGAAGTGCTGCTCTGTGACTTTCTTCTGTCAATGGCCTTTACAGTCTCAGGTTCTGTGGTTTCACTGATTCTACTGGTCCAAATGGCTGTGTTTTCTATTAGAATTTTAGCATGCCACAGGATACAGAAGGGAGTATGCTCCCTTGTCACTGTCCATTGTCTATGAGTTGTTGGTGGTGTTTTTTGCTTTGTTTTTATTTCTGTATTTGGATCAGATTTTAAGTTTTTTACCTGTGACAGGATCATTATCAAAAGTGGAACATCTGTTTTGTTTTGTGTTCTAAATGTCAAGCTTCATCTCTAAATATTCCTATTTTCATATAACATGGTTCACACTTACTTGTTTTCTTTCTTTTTTTCCCCCTTCTGTAAAGGGCTTAAATGTCCTTTTCTCTGCTTGTAACTCCTCTTTGCATGACTAATTGCAAATTATCCTGTAGATCTTCTTTTAGAAGATATTTCTCTAGCAGTCATTCTCACATACCTCACGTCTTAGTAAAGTGCCCCATTTAGGAGGCACTGGACTCCCACATGACCAGCGGTGGTTCGAGTCCTAGATTTGGAGGCTTGCTTTTTCACTTTATATTTCTATCTTATTCTCTTTGTCTCTCTGTCTCTCTCTCGCGAGTGCATGTACTCTATAGCAAATTTTTAAAATGTGAAATTAAATAAGTAATTCATTAAAAACAACAACAAAAACTACTCCATATATGTGGTCTCATAGCATATATTTTTTCTAACCCTCAACTGGAAATCACTATCTTACACATGGAAGGTTCTCAATAACTATTTGTTGAATTAGTTCACTAATAAATCCCATAATTAATACACTAATAAATCCCATATCTAATAAATTTACTAATAAATCCTTTAAGACATTAAGCTATTAAATGCTTCCAATATAAGCTTATATGATTTGACTTAAGGCATATATATATATATATATATATATATATATATATTTTTTTTTTTTTTTTTTTAAATTTTCAGTACCAGCAGATGGGGTAATGGTAACATTGCTGGACTCCTGCATGGCTGACTATGGTTTGAGTACCAGACCCAGAGGCTTAAAATTTATCTCTTTATAATATCATTTGTTTGAATTGATGGAATGGTATAGCAGACCATACTGCTGATTCACTATTAATATTCATTCTTTGTAAAAATCATTCATAAGGAACTTAAATAAACATTGGGTTGGCAGAAAAGTCGTATCATATTTTTGCATAGAAAAATATATTATGACTTCTCCAACAACTCAATAGTACAGAATATCACTCTTAAAAGTTCTGGGGGGACGGCAACAGGAGCCATAGTGGTTAAGGTGCTGGACTTGCTGGACTCCCACACGGCTGACTTGGACTTGTCAGCTTGCTTTCTCACTTTCTCTCTCTTTCTGTCTCTCTCTGGTGAGTGTACATGCCCTATAGAAAAATATTTTAAAA
The DNA here is from genome assembly GCA_026018925.1 of Tupaia tana. Taxonomy (NCBI): domain Eukaryota; kingdom Metazoa; phylum Chordata; class Mammalia; order Scandentia; family Tupaiidae; genus Tupaia; species Tupaia tana. The sequence continues at coordinate 167,751,739 of JAKSZU010000002.1, read as the reverse complement.
TAATAATAATAAATAAAATTAAGTAAATAATTCTGGAAAAAAGTTCTGAGGTACAAAAAGAAAATTTAAACCCAATGTCTAATTGTTTGCTATTTCAGATTATAATCAAACCCCTTCATTATTTTATATAGTGGCAATTGCGTGAGATGGCAACATTTTCAATTTGTGTTATTCATTCCTATGAATCAGAACATTAGAGAAAGTGTGTAACTTAGAATGAGGTTATTCTCTGTATGGAGTTTGCTTGTTGCCAAAGATAACTTTTGACTTTTTCTTTGAAGACAGCTTATTATGATTTCTTAACATGCAGTGGACAAAAAGCTATCAATTATATTAAGGAAAAGCTCTACACACTAAAACAGTCAATGAGAACGTTTTCAAGAAGACATATCCAAAACCAGAAACTTTCAGCAGGTTTTTATAAGATCTTTCACTGTGAGCCTCAGCTTAAATAATTCACAGACATTTGTAATTCCCTATTAAAAGAAGTCAAGACTACTGGTCTGTGATGACATACTAAAAGCCCTAGTCCCTTTGTGCAAAAGTATGATGATTTAAAGGCTATTTTTTTTGTGACTGAGAAAACTGTAATTTCTGCATTAGAATAATTTCATTGAACAAACCCTTCTAGGTCACCTACTATGTGTCTGACACTTTGCTACAGGCTTACTTTATAGAAACTGAGAGTGGCATAGAGTAATTACCAAGGTGTGGGGAATTAGAGATGGCCACAGTATTAATACACTGATACCTTTCCTATAGTCGGTGTTGTGAAATAAAGGGCCACGAATACAGTGGCATGCCTATAGGTGTGGTATGATTGTAGTTATAGGTATGGTGTAGTTGTGAGTGTGGTAAATTGAAGAAGGTCACAAGTACATTGGGATTCTTCCCATGGAGAAGTGAGCATTTGTACTCATCCCTTGAATTTGATCTGGCTTATGTCTTGACCAATAAAATAGGTGGAAATGAGGTGATGCTTCCAAGTCCTGCTTCAAAGAGCACTGGAAGCTGCTTCATTCTTTCTCTTAGAGTTCTAGACTCCAGCTAAGAAGTTTAACCATCATAAAGCCTTCGTACTGTGAAGGTGGAACACAATTTTTGGCGCTAATACCCTGAATATTTTAGACTGAGATACATTTTCTCTTACATGCCCTGTTTAAATTTCTGACACCAAAACAATAAAATATGATAATATTTTTTTTTGCTGACACCAGCAGGTAATATGGTGGTTAAGGTGCTGTTCTTCTCGGCTGACTGCAGTTCAAGTCTCAGACCTGTGGCTTAAAAATTGCACCAGCCGTGTATGCATGTATGCCCAAAATCCCAGGAAGAGAATGGATGAGAAGGAATTGCAGCATGGCCACCCCCTTCTGGGGCAGGATTTATTGCTTTCCCTCTCTCTGTCTCTCTCTCTGGGGAGTGCACAGTCCAATGACCAAGGAAAGAAAAGAAAATTGCTGTAATTTTCTATATGTTGGATATTTTGTATTGCAGCATTAGAAAACTATGAGAATAGCTTAATATACAATAGAGGGAAATTTATTTAAAATATTTAAATCTTTAGTTGTAAAGTGAAATGATAGTATCTGTCATATTATGATTAATAGTATAATGACTGGGACCGGCAAGTGGTGTGGTGGTTAAAAGCCCTGGACTCCCACATGGCCAACCACAGTTCCAATTACTGACCTGGTGGCTTGATTTCTTACTTTCCTTCTCTCTCTCTCTGATCAAACTGGAAAATAATAATAAATAAATAAATAAATAAATAAATAAATAAATAAATAAATAAATAAGTTAAATAAAAAGTAATTCTTTAAAAAATAATAAAATGACCCTAATATTCGTAAACTCTATATGTCTTATAAAAAAATAATAAACCTTCAACTCTAAATCTTATATTTCCAGCCTAAACTTCTTTGAAGTGTTGGGGTATAATCATAGATAAATTGCTTTTTAAGCATCTTCACTCCAGTTTTTTATAGCACTTAAAACTTATATATATATAAGGGGCCAGCAGGTGGCGAGGGAGTTATGATGCTGGATTCCCACAGGGTTCACTATGCTTTGAGTCTCAGAACCAGTGGCTTGAAACTTATGCCAGGTGTGTGGTGTGTGGTGTGTGTGTGTTTGTGTGTGTGTGTGTGTATGTGGGTATGCCCGGAATCCCAGGAGAAGATGGGAAGAAAGGGGATTGTAGTGTAGCCACCCTCCATGTGGCCTGCAGTGCCCCTTCTCATCACAGGGGCTTTCTGTAGCCTGTTTGCTTCTGCACACTGTTTGTGACTGACCAGCAATCATTTAAGCTTTTGTACAATCCTTTCTTCCTCAGGAGAACGCTTTTCTCAAACTCAAATTAAAAGTCCCTTAAATGTAGTATCTTTAAATTATTTTCTTCATGAAACACACATAACTATAATGAATTCCTTTTTTGTGTTGCTATTAGTACCAGTAGTAGTTATAATTAGTGTTATTTATATTAGTATTTTTTGAAGCCATAGCATAGAGAGAGAATTAGAAACAAGCAATGAAAGGCAGGGAAATCTGCCAAGACATAACACAAACCACAATATTAGTAGAGGCTAGACTTTATTAAAGGATTATTTTCCTCAGTTATGTCATATACATTTATTCATTTGCATTTATACACACACATGCATGTGTACGTATATACCTATATAGAACCATGCCTACACACACACACACATACATATATTTATATATTTCATCTTTGAAAGGTCTTACTAATGGGGTTAGAAGCTTGGTAATAAATGTTTAATAAATAGCACAGTAAGCAACTCCAACCCACATTTGTTTAGTGCATATTCCAGGCAATTTTCTGGGAGTATGAGTTATATGAGTTATAACATAAGGCAGGACATTCTTTATCTTCTCCGTGTTGAAGCTTTTTACAAACAACTAGTGAAGAAAAGCTTTAAATGCAATGAAGTCTTTAATTTTGAAAGCTATACCTTTTTTTTTTTTTTTAATCTAGTTCAGGCCCTTATTTTCTTTTGTATTCTCTTTTAACATTTAGTTTTAAATGTGACAAAATGACTTGGATATAAAATAGGAAAGTGAGACTACTCTATAGATAGGGAGAGTAAGTTTTTTGTTTCTTTGATTTGCCTTTTTTTTTTTTTTTTTTAAGAGAGATTTTTGCTATAGAGTGGTGTGCTCACCCAAAATACAGAGAGAGAAAGTGAGAAATCACTCCCCAAGGGGGTGGTCACATTGCAATCCCATCTCCTCTTGGGATTTTGGGCATGCATGCACACATGCCCGGCATGAGTTTAAAATCACCAGGTCCAGGCCTCAATCCACAATCAGTCATGTGGGAGTCCAGTGCCTTAATCACTATGCCACCTGCTGGCCCATAGGCAGAATAATTTTTAAAGAGATATGTTTATCTATTGGGGAGTTTAAAAAGTCATGATGCATTTTTGCATATAAAAACAGAAAAATATGTCATGACTTTTCTGATGACCCAATAGTTTAGAACAGAATCAGAATCTCTGTTTTAGGACACAGTTTAAGGCAGAGAAAGGAGGAAGATGTGCATTGAGTTTCCCATGCACCCCCTAGGACTCTGAACAAAACACTTGATTTCTTCATGTATAAAATTAAGAGATAAGAACATGTCAATCCTAGATATCTTCCCATTCTAACATTCTACAATGTTATAATTATTAGTTTAAAATTTTTCAGGCTGCTTTCTATCGACTATTATAAAGACAATATATGATAAAAATGATAACTTACTAAGCCTTGATGTCCACTGATCATTAAAATAATATACAATGCTTTAAAATTAGACAACCATTTATTTTTATTTTTGCTTTTATGTTTAAACATGTAGTGAATATTATTGAGACAACAGAATTCCAAGTTGCCCTGAAAAATGTAAATTTTATCTTCAGATATATATCATTTACATAAAGAAATTGCAACAGACTTGAGGAAACTTAGGTAAAAATGAAAGTAGCACCCAGTCATTTATTTTTTGAAATTGCTTTCAGAAAACCCTTATATCTTTTTTTCTACCATTAAATTAATTACCCATTAAAACTCCAAGTTCTATAATTATTATGTTGTCCTAATATTTAACAAATTTTCTTCTAATTCTATGCTTGTAAGTGCCGAGAAGTATCACTATTTATAATAATACTGGGAAATAGATGAGTTTAATTTTGTTCTTTTTTCATGGTAATTGATTTCATAAACTCTCTAGAGTTATTAATTCTTTGTAATAGAGTTTAAACAATTTCAAACTCAGATACTTGCCTTTGAAATTCTGATAACTTTCAATAATAAAGCATACCCAGAAACATTTGTTTTCATGACTTAGACAATGTATTTGTACTACAGAATTAGATAAATGTTCATCTTTCATATAAAGTAAAAAGATCTATAACATTGTTATTTCAATGACTTGTTCTACATGACATAATCCAGTGGGTGCACATTGATATTTATTGAATGAAAAAAATTAAAAATGTTTTTCAAATATAACCACCCTTTAAAATCTATTAAATATAAACAACGGCTTAAATGTGACTGTTTCTATGACATATAATTTTTTTATTGTTTATGGTATATGCTGTTTAGTCTAGATTTTTACCTTCATTTAATATATTTTTCAATGGCATAAAAATACCGTATTTGACCAGAACATATTTGAAACAATGTTTAATCTGTGCACTCTTCCCATCTTTATCATACAGTAGAAAACTGTTTTCCTAAATGATTCAAACTAAGAGGAGACTTTACCTAAGGCCAACTTTGGTTTTGTAGAGTAGAACAGATAGGTTTGAATTATATTCTCTTGCAATAAATTCTCCATGAATTTTTTCCTTTTTGATGTGGAAAAAAAATAATTTGTTAATATTTGAGAATTTATAGATATATAAGTCAGTGTAAATTGCCCAATATTAAAGTCTTTTGGGCTTTTGCTATTTAATTTAGAAACCATATTATCAAAATTATGAGTCAGATTTGGATATTTCTAAGGTTGTTTCAGAGTCAGAGTATAGAAATAATGTCAGGCCCAATGGTAGCGACACAAATGGTAGGGCACTGTTACACAGAGACAGGCTACATGAGAGGCCAGGGTTGTTTCCAGACCAGCCTAAATGGGCAGAGCATGGCGGCACACACCTGTGGTCCTAGCTAACTGGGAGGCTGGGGCAGGAGGACTACAACGGGCAAGACTTTGTCACAAATATCTCCCCTTTTTCTCTATAAAATAAATAAATAATAATAGGGCCAACAAGTGGCATGGAGGTTAAAGTGAATATACCCCACATGGCTGACCTCATGGTTTGAGTCCTGGACCTAGTGGTTTGAAAAACCTGCAGAGTGCATTTGCATGTATGCCCAAAATTCCCTCTAAAAAGGAAGACACGGAGGACAAGGAATTGTGGCATGGCCATTTCACATGGTGGTACTTTCTTGTTTTTTTCTCTTTCTCTCTGTTTATGGTGAGCACACAGGCTCTGTAGCAAAATTAACAATAATAATAATGAGTTCAACATAGTATCAAGTGCTTGTAAACACCCCTTACTTCAATATTGATAGAAAAATAGTATTATGTGATATATAAAACTACTGTTTATCTATAGCCATGTACATTGATATTTTATGTTTTCCTCAATAGGAAAATACCTCCACACTAATAGATAGTAATCAAATGAGTGTTTTGGGGCAAATAACATTACAGTTTAAATATGATGGGATAGAAAAGAGATAAACTAAGTTTATTGCCATTCTGAATGTGCATAATAATTGGACATTTGAAATATTATAAAATATAAAGTTACATTGCTCATTAAGTCTCCAAAATAACAATCACTGAAAATTTGAGGTATGTTTTCTCTGAATATATTATACATGTTTATTAATAAAATCTAACATATATTTGATAGTAATAGCAACATGAAAATATTTATTTTGTTAATTATAAATTTCATTTACATTAACATTTAAATAGTGTTTTAGAACCCCGTGATATTTCTTTATTTATCTATGTCTTGATTTCCTTACACATTCACCTTTTTCAAAAATATAATGAGACTTAAAGATAAGAAGGGTTTGACTTTATAAAGAAGTCATAAAAATGCTTGTATATATATATTTTTTTTTCTTGTTTTTAGGTTTTACCCATAGGGTACATATACTCACCAGAGAGGAGAGAGACAGAGAGAAGGAAAGTAAGAAATCCCCCCCCCCCCCAGGGGTGATGGCCATGCCATAATCCCTTCTCCATTATCTTGGGATTTTTGACATCCATGCACACATGCCCAGCATGATCCTTAAGCACGTAGAATTTTAGTCAGCTGTGTGGAAGTCCAGCCTCCTTAACCAACATGCCACCAGCTGGCCCAACTTGGTGAATATTATTTGGAAACCAAATGAAAGTACACTTTGAGCTGAATAAGTTTTGGTCTGGTCCAATAGACAGGGGTCTGATTGTGCATGGTTTTGTAGTGTGAATGTGTTTGGATTTATTATAATGCAGTAGGTAATCCATAGAAAAATTAAAGAATGATGTGATGTTATTTTTATCTTAAAATAAACTAAATTTCCCCTCTGTGAGGAGAAAGAATAATAGAAATTAATAATGAAAACATGGAGACCATTTACATGATTATTATGGAACCCAGATTAGAGTTGAAGTTAGTCTCAATTTGAGTTACATCAGTAGAGTTTGAAAGTAGATAGATTTAAGAAAGATGTTGGAACCTGAATGGCTGATCGATTTGATGCTGGAGGTGGGAGAACGATAACTAGCTAGAATAGTGCTCAGTACTGGGAAGAAAATTGTTCACAGTCCTTAGCTGAGGAAGTGAGTAAATTAGGGTTGGTTGGTGGTGTTGGCAGTTGTATTTGTATGTGTGTTTTTTCTTTGTTGTCTGTTCATTTTGTTTGGTGAAGTAATGGGACTATGAGAATCTTTGCATGTTGATTTATATCAATTTTTGTATCCCAGTAGACATAAAAGTAATGATGATCACTAATATTTGATAAAAAGCCTAGAACTCAAAAAGTGAAGACAAGTTATCAGTTTGAGAGTCATTAGGTACATAGAGTAATAAAAATCTTGAGGCTAAATAGGATTTATCTGTAAGAATGAATATGTAGAGAAGAGAACAATGGCTAAGTCCTAACGGGAAATAACAGTAATAATAACGTTAGTGGTTGAGCACTGGAGTAGGATCTTCAAACAACCAGCTGGTGGGAATCCTAGGACTTTGAAGAGAACATATTTCATTGAGGAGAGAGAAAGTCACTGTTCTAATTTCACAGAGCTTTTTATGTATAATGTGTAGTCATGGCTATAATGGAACATCCTTATCATGGGTAATGACCATTTGTTTTATTTATGAAATTAGCTTTTGGTTTAATATACACTTCTAAACGTCAGGAAACGTTGTTTTATACATAGATTTACATGTTTGGATCTTTAAGAATTGTTGTCAAGAATGACTCTTGGAGTTGATGAGGTGTTCTTTTAGCATTGTCAGCTTTCATCCAGTAATTCTTTAGGGCGTCATGGTTGGTAGGACAGTCTCTCTCAAGTAGGAACTATCAGATTTCTTTTTCATGTTAACTCACAATGTGGCAGTAGAAAACTCCTTAAGCATTACTTAAAGATATTTTTTAAAAATAAAATTGAGAGGGGACCAGCAGTTAGCGTAATGGCTATGTCGCTGGACTCCCACGTAGTCAACCGCGGTTCGAGTCCCGGACCCGGTGGCTTAAACTCACGCCGGGCGCGTGTGCGTGCGTGCCCAAGATCCCGAGAGGAGAATGGAGGAGAAGGGATTGCGGTGTGGCCATCCCCCGGGGGGTGATTTCCTGCTTTCTATCTCTCTGTCTCTCTCTGTCTGTCTGGTGAGCGCACGCGCCCTATAGCAAAAACCTCTCCAAAAAAAAAAAAAAAAAAAGAAGAAAAATAAAATTGAGAGGAATATTTTGTGAAACACAGGATCAGGTGTGAAATGAACCTGAGAAAATTAAAACCTCCAACAGTGTATGTTGGAAAAATGAAGATTGTGTTTTAGGGAAAAGTGTACTCAGTTGTTTTACTACAAAAATCACTTGAGTTAATAAAAATTCTCTGTATATTTTTAGTTTATTATTTTATTTTTTGGCTTGATGGAGAGACAGAGAGACAGAAAGTGAGAAATCACCACCCAGAGGGAGGGCCACACTGCAATCCCCTCTTCTCCATGACCTTCTTGGAATATTTTTAGTTCATTTTTAAACTTCTTTTGTGAAAAGATCCTATGTTTATTATTCTAATCTAACTTTCTCTTTTGCCAACATGACTTTGGCATTTTTGCTATTGTTTTCTCTCAGAGACCTGTTCCCCGTGGTAGGAAAAGGATGAGGTTTCACACTCTAGTAGACTTTCTTTGAAAAACCTATTTAATCCTTTCAAAATAAAGGAGAAAATTATTAGTTACTGAAACAATGACCCCAACTCAGTGAGAATGGAAATCTGCTTTCCTTCAAATCCTTCTGCTCACTTCCGTTGCTTTAATTGACTGACCCAACAGCTGCCGCCCCTGCCTTGCCATGTCCCCCTGCAGCTCTGTATTGATTCTCTGGGAAAGTTGCATTGAGGCAGCCACTCTTGAATCTAATTTTTCCATTCAGCTTTGCTTTCTATTAGTTTAAACAGACAATATCATCTCTTTCTCACTAAAGATATATGCCACAGAAGTACACAAACAAGTCCTGGAGCCTAGGGCATTCATTAAACTAGAACTACCGTAAACATTTATTATATCAGAAATAGCAGACCGCACACCACTGACCAAACAACGGATGTGTCAAAATGATGCATTAGTTGAATTTTGCCTCGCTTTCCTCTTCTTTTTCTACCTGAGAACAAAACAAGGTAGGGGTTAGAAAAAGTAAAATAAAAGAAAACTAGAGACCGAGTTGCAGAGTAAATGATATCAAAACTCTCTGCAGATCTAACAAAAGCAAATTGTTAGAGGTCATTACCTTTTATGTTTATTGATCTTAGTAGTCAATATTTTCATTAGCTGATGGAGAAAAAAATTTATCATGAAGTTCCAAAATATAAAATAAAGGGAAGACCAAAGTTAAGGTAGTTTTACATTTGCATACTCATCAACTAATATCAAAGAACAAAGGCTTGATAACTCTTTTAAAAAGTTTTCTGAAGTTATTAGAAGATACAGACTGCAAAAAAAGTGACATGTTATTTTAACATGAATATTACATATGCATTATGTTCAGGTGGGGGCCTAATTTTGGGGGGACTTGCCTGCAGTGTTTACCAATTCCAAAGAAGACACCCAGAGGTCCAGCAGAGAAAGACAGGAGTTTACTTACTGAGGAAGTGCCACTAATGGCTCGACCAATGGCCGAGTGGAGAATGGTCTACACTGTTAGAGAATATAAACTCAGGTTATATATGTTAAGAACAAAGTATGAATAAATCAAGTAAGGACACATATTGTTTTGAGGTTACAATACCAGATCAGCTTATCAGTGAACAGATTCAGCAGAGGATATCTGGTGTTTAGGCCTCTGATCTCATGATGTTAATATGGGAAAGGTGTGCTTACCTCCTTCCATGAGGTAAGGGTCCTATGAGGCAATTCTCTAGAACAGCCCCAGCCACAGGCCCATTCCATCAGGTAAGGGAATCGTCATGAGGAACTCACAAGGTCCAGCCAGCCCAGCAGCTGGATCTCAGAGAAATAGGACAAAGAAGAAAGGGGGAGGAGAGCTTACTACCCTCACATTGTATTACAATTTTAGGGCTGACCCATGGCACAGCAGTCAAGTACTATGAATTAGGAGTTGGATCCTACATGGCTGATTTTGGTTCAAATCCCAGTCCCTGTGGCTTGAAAAAACACGTCACGCATGTGTGCATGTATACTGAAAATCCTGACTAGAGAGAGAAATGGGGGGAAAGAATTGCAGCATACTATGCCGTTTTGGGGGTACTTTCTCTGTCTTTTCCTTTGGAAAGAACATGTGCCCTCTAGCAATTAAAAAATAATAATAAAAATAAAATTTGAAATGAATACATTTTAAATAAGGCAATGATGATTAAAACATTTTTTTTTACTTGAGTAATCCAGTTTATATTTTCTTACCTTTTCTTTCTTTGCTTTCTTTTCTTTATTTATGATATAAAACAGTTATGCACATGTAAGGAAAAAAGAGACAGAGGAGCACTCTCTACAGAGAAACCATGCCATGGTCCCCTTCTGTAGTCCTCTGGGCTATTGGATCTTGGGCACTTAGGCATATGCCGAGTGTGTTTCAGGCAGACCAGTCCAGGAATTTGAACCCTGATCGCCATGTGGGATTTACCTTCTCTTAGGCAGTACATTGCTGTTTCAGCATGGAACTGGCCCTACTTTTTATTTTATAATATTGTCCTTCAGGTCCCTGAAGCTGTCTGACAACCTAATAGCAGTGTTACTAATAGCATTGCAAACTCTGTATATAAGCTCCACAAAGACAGGAACCTTGTTCATATTTATTTCCACAATGCTTGGCATTTCAATGAGCTAAATAAATGTTCTCGAATGGAAGAAGGACTGGCAAGTTTGAATGTAATTCTGAAGGGACTGAGTTTTCAACAATGTGAAAAGTCCACTGACCAGTGCCTCAGAATAGTATCCTATAACTATAATGTCCATTGCTATGTGGACATTATAGTTGCAGTGCAAAAGAAACAAAATAGACCAACCTCTGTAAACTTTAAATATATATACATATATGAATATATATAAATAAATGAATATATATGTGTGTGTGTATTATATACACACACATACACATAAATGTATTTAATTTGTTTATTCATTTCTTGCATGAACAAGAGTGAGGGGACAAAGATAGAGGCAGAGACTTAGCACTTCCAACAGGGTATTCAAACTACAGTCAGCCCTCAGACCTAGCTAGCTCTGTACCATGGGCATGTGCCAGCCTGGTGTGTTCAAGGAGGTCTCTGAATGTGAACTCAAACCCCCACATGTGGGCTGGCCTCACAGAATGTGGCATTTTACTGCTGTGCCACCATCCAGCCCCATGCATGAATCTTTTCAAAGGGATTTGTAGATACTGAATAACCAAAGGCCAGAACTTAACACCTGCTGACACGTCCAGAACTCTTTCGGGTTGAGTTCTTTATTCTATTTCTTTATCTCCCAACCAAAATTTATGAAACAGCTTTTTTAATGAGATGTCTGCTGCTCTAAGCCATTTTCCCTCAGTCACCACAGAAGGCTTTAGTCCTGGGTAGTACCACGAGTTAATGATTCCTTCAAATGCTCTGGTTATTAATAACACTATCAAGTGAATCTTTGCTCATAAGCTTGGGGTAAATGTCTTATGAAGATTATATTACGTGATGTTAAATAAAATATCTTTTCATGTACTAAAACCCTTCTCTACGACTTAGAATTTGTATATTTTGGAAATGATCACCAATCTGTTTCAAAATTTTTCTACCTAAAAATTTTTTTCTGTGGTCACAATACCAGAAGGCAATTTTGCAGGCCCATGCCAAACAGTAACTGCATGCAGAGCAGAAAGCTCCAATTTGCATTCTCCAAAAAAGGACAGCTCAACCAGATTTAATGTATCTTGGCTGGCGATTTGTATGCTTAGTCTCTGCCCAACATACTTTACTTTGAAAGAGCCAAGCTATAAAGCCTAGAATTATAGTTTATAATAGGAAGCTTGATAGAGTTGTTTCCACTGATATTGTACTAGCTCTCACAGTAGCATAATTTGTATCTTAAAGAGATGGGGGTGTTCCTTGTGGCCAAAAAAAGAATAGTGGGCTTTACAATGATTATTTTGGAGAAATTATTACTTTTTTTTTTTTTACCTTTCTGAAAATGCTAGAGTATTTTTAGGTCATTTCATTATTTATATATAATCATAAATTACATATTTGTGGACCTAATTTGATTTCTAAAATACTGGGACTTCATAAAACAAGATTTTTTTTTTTTAAGCAAAGTATTCAGGAGAAGTTAACTTCAGTTAACTCTGTTCTCTTTGTTGATTGCTTTCCCTGCATACCCTGGCCTAGAGGGAGAAGATAAGCGAGGAAATAAGCAAAGCTGAAGGTCTTCTACCCATTTCTTTATTTAACTCCTGTTTCCATGACTTTAGATCATCCTTTTTTTTTTTTTTTTTTTTTTTTTGCTTTTTACAAAAGAGCAATTGTCAGTTCCCTTATGTTTTCTTTTAAATTTGCCTCTCTTGTATATCCTTATTTAAATTGTTAAATATAAAGCTTAGTTTATGAGCATCAAGCCACACAGTCATAGAGTGGTATGTAGGTATGCACCGGCTACAATACCATTGGTGGAAAGCATGAATTTCATTTTAGTTAGCCTCTCAAGACCATGTTTCTTCTCAGTAGTTGAGAATGTATTCTTGACTAGTCAATGAAAAATGCGTGTCCTATTGAGCAAATTCTCAAATACAAAGGATTTCACCCTCTTATTTTTCATATTTCTAGTTGGCAGGCTTACCCTTCGTATTGGTATCTTAGGTTTTGTTCCTTTAGAATCAGACCATTAGAGATGATTTAAGGGCAAATAGTTTATCTGGGAAACAAACCCAGGAAATAGTAGAAGAGCAATGAGGAAGTTAGAAAAGGAAAAATAACCAATAATATATGTTATCAAGCAGATCACTCATGTATGGAGTGAATGTATTTCTTCCTGGGACTTTTAGGAATGCATAACAACGCACTTCACAACTTTCCTCCTGAAACATAACGGTAGGAGTATTTATTAGATATCAACTATTGTTAACCTTTGATTGAGATTATTGGATGAAGGCAAATAGAGAGTTAGTTCACTGACATCTCAGAAACTGACAGAGCAGATAAAGATCTCAGCAAAGAGTATAGGCGAAATCAACCTCTCAACCACTGCAGGGGCCCGAGGGCTAAGGGCATATAACTCAACAGTTCCCTTATCAGTACTGTGGTACAGGTAAGAAGGGTGAAGTGGACTCTTGAGCAGGCATCCTTGAGATCTAAAAGGACTTTTAAAATTTTATTTTACTACGCTCATTTTATTTTGCATGTATATGCATCTTGACAGCTTGGGCATTTATAACACACACACACACACACACACACACACACTAAGGGAGTTTGCACATATAATTTGAGAAGAACTGCATTAGAAGGTTCCTAACCCTGGTTCTAGTCATTGAAATGGAGCGTTCAAAATTTTAGATTGTTTCAGGAGAGTCCTAGAACAAAAGGATGTAGAATATGTGTCCCACTTACCTGGGAAGAGCTCAGGGACAGCCTGAGTTTATTTAGAGATGGACTTGAGCAAATTCTTGAAAGCTAATACATATCTAAATATCCTTAATAGCAATCAGAAGCTCCAGTTATGCTGTCCACTCTACCCCACTCACCAGCCAGCAGGTGAACAGAGTTTCAGAGGGCAACCTGGCCACCAGAGAGATCCAAGTGTTAGTGCAGAGTAACAGTGCATAGGCTGATTTTCCAGAAAAAGCACAGAGCAACAGTGATGAATAAGCATGATGGGGTATTCTGTCTCTTGGATATTTGCTGGTGAGTATGACTTTGGGATCACTTGCTTCCACCATTTTCTCTTCATGTTCTCTTTCACCCAGGGTAGGTGTAGTTAGTTTTTCAATGATCTTGCACTTAGAATCTCTTCAACCTGACTTTCTGCAAGACCTTAACTCTTGATATTTGAAAGCAAACTTTGGTATTCAAAAAACCTTTTTATTCTCACAAAGTTTTCCCATATAATGGGCTTGGCCAGTACAAACATACTCAGAATTGCATTTGCTTTCTCCGCACCCCTTTTTCATAGCTAGGATATACTTATTCTCCCCTTCAAAACAATGCTTAAGGCTATATCAAGCTATTGTTGCTGCCTGCATTTTAGGGGAAAAGGAATAGGTATCAGAAAACACAATGGAAGAAACCTTACTATATGAAATAAAATTCAAGACTCATGATTCTCAATGTCGTGACAAGAAAATAAGGCAAAAATAAAATTAAAAATAGATATCACTAAGGCTGATTTTTAAGATAAATGAATTCAAGTTTAATTACTATTTTCAAAAGCACCCTAAATAAATTTGCACCTGGGATGAGAATCTCAATACCAAATCATAGGAGTGTGAGTTTGTTATCTTCTGAATCATATTTTATGTTAAAAGCTCTTTGAAGATCTTTTTGAAACCAGATAGGGTGTAGTTTAATGCACTAATACAGGTGATTCACAGGCCAAGCAGGTGCTATTTGCTGTCATTATAGTCTACTTGATAAATACTTTGCACACAGACATCCAAACATATGAACATTGATCCAAATGAAAAATCATTAAGGTGAGGCTAGAGGTAGCCATTCTACTGAAAGCTGCTTCCTTTGGTGCCTGTGGTGTTGGCATGAATAGCTCAAAGCTGTTTGGAATTAATTCTTTTCTAAGGGGACTGCTGAAAAAGACAGGAACATGTGTTCTTGGCAGAGAAACAAAGGGCTTTAAAGTACCTCAGCATTTATCCCACTACAAGCGAACTTAGTGTATTATATTGATATCAGAATTGTCCCTTGACAATAGGAGAATTTTACAGCTGCTAAGAAAACATTCCATAGACTTCAATCAGAATGGAACTAACGGACTGTGTGTATATGTGTGTGGTGTGTGTGCACATATGAACACATTTTTTGTGTCTGTGTGCCCAAGAATGCACACCTGCCATTTTCCATGGGAATAGGTTCTCTAGGAAAGGGGGCACATTCTTTAAGTTTTATCTTTTGAAGTTCTCTACATCTTTATATCAAATAAATAAATGTCCATGAGTCAAATAAAAACTAGTATTTTCACAAAAATAAGGCATTTATGTATGTGCAAAATCATTAATAAGGATATTTTAAAAGGTGAATAAAATATTATTTATATTGCAGAATAAATCTTGCTTCTTAACATTTTCAGAGAGCTTTCTTTTAAACTCTGACATTAACATTTTTAGAGATATTTCATGAGAAATTATACATACGTATTCAATTTTTCCACATATATCATAATTAATGTTTGATGATGCTAACTCCAGTGGATTGCAATAACATTAGATATTAGGATAAATCTAATCACATTCATGTTTTTGTAAGAGGGATTTTAATTAACGGGGCAGAGAATCTTAATTCAAGTAGAAGTTATTTAGTGGGACTATTTTGTGATTTCCTAGTGTATTTGGACTGCTGTAGTGAAATACCACACACTGAGTGGCTTATAGGCAACAGACGATCATTTCTCACAGATCTGAAGGCTGGAAATTCCAAGGTTAAGTCCATCAGCAGATTTTATGTCTAGTGAGGGCCCAACATCTGGTTCATGGATCCGGGGTCTTCCCATTATTACCTGACATGGTGGAAGGGACGAAGGAGCTCTATAGGGCTTTGTCATGAGGACACTAATCTGGTTCCCCAGGGCTTCCCCTTCATGATATAATCACTTCCTAAAGACTGTCTTCAAATACCTTCACAGTGAGGGATCAGCAGTTAGCATAATGGCTATGTCACTGGACCCCCATGTAGTCAACCGTGGTTCGAGTCCTAGATCCAGTGGCTTAAACTCATGCCGGGCGTGTGTGCATGCGTGCCCAAGATCCTGAGAGGAGAATGGAGGAGAAGGGATTGCGGCATGGCCATCCCCCTGGGGGCTGATTTCTCGCTTTCTGTCTCTCTGTCTCTGTTTTTCTGGCAAGCGCACACGCTCTATAGCAAAAACCTCTCCGAAAAAAAAAAAAATACCTTCACAGTGAGAGATTAAATTTCAACACATGGATCTTGGAGGAAGTATAAGCATTCAGTGAAAAGATAATCAGATAAAATAGAAAAAAAGAAGAAAAAAAACAGAATAATGATTCTTCTGTTTACTGGTTCCAAACATTTTGATAATGCAGGATGTGACTTTAAGCACTTTCAGGAGAAAGAAAAAAGGGTGTATAGCCAAGTTTGACAGCTTTCATTGGTGATTAAAACAGGGATCAAGGGTTGTTTAAATCACTTTATTCATTGTTGCTTTTTAGGGGTCCAGGCCATTAGACCTATATGCATGGATGAATTATCAAATGAAGACAGGATATTGCTTTATTATTTAAGGGACCTGTGGCTTATAACTTATAATATAGGGCTCTCTGGCTAAAAAGGAGATCAAAAGAAAAGAAGAGAAGACAAAGGACAAGAAACAACTATGAAAAGAAAATAACCCCTGCTTTGCTTCCACTTATTCCAAGATGGGAGGGGGGTTCCTTTCAGATGTGGGCAGGAAGTGGGAGAGGAGGAAGGATCAAGCTATGAATATTCTAAATGGCAATTAACATTTAGTCTTATTACAATCCTAAAATATTCTGGAACTTGAGACCAGCAGATAGCATAGTGGTTACATGGCTGGACTCCCACCTAGTCAGCCGCGGTTCAAGTCCCAGGCCTGGCGACCTAAAACTTACACCAGGCATGTGTGCATGTGTGCCCAAGATCCTGAGAGAAGAATGGAGGAGAAGGGGTTGTGATGGGTGATTTCTCACTTTCTGTCTCTCTGTCTCTCTGGCAAGCACACACACCCTGTACAAAAAATATGTCTTAAAAAAAATTCTGGAAGTAGAAACTGCTTTAGTACCTCACTGCTGCTCATTCTTCTTCCCAACAATTTTATTGAAGTAAATGGAGCTCATTTCAGAAGTAAAGAGGAAAATTGGGAAAAAGTACAATATCAGTATAGCTGCCACAATTCTGAAAAATATCACAATAGGATTCTTTGGTAAAAACTAAATTGGAGAATATGGCTTTTGCCTAGAAACCAATTCAGAAATGAAATGGAGTGTTTTATTACTCCCATTTTGCTCCCCAATCCAAGAAAGATAGGTCCACAAAGAAAATCCAAAAGTCTATTTAGTTAACCAGACATGTGAAAGTTTTCTCTGTTTAAATGATGGTGAGACCATTTGGATTATTTATTTATTTTTTGAGGGTTTTTTTTTTTTTTTCTTTTTTTTTTTTTTTTTTTTTTCTTTTTTTTTTTGCTATAGGACATGTGTACTTGCTGGAAGAGTACAGAGAGACAGAGAGACAGAAGCAAGAGATCATCTGACCAAAGGAGATGGCAATGCCACAATCCCTTGTCCTCCATTCTCTTGGGATTTTGGGCATGCATGTACATGCGCCCAGCATGAGGCTGCTTATTAATTAAGGCAGTGGCTTTGTTTGAAAGTCTCTCAATATTGTATATTACATTGAGGGCGGGCCACTTAGTAGCCCCATTTTGTTCATATGGTAAAGTTCAAGCCACTGGCTCTGGGACTCAAACTGCAATCATGTGGAAGTCCAGCACCTTAACACTATAGTACCTGTTGGCTCTTGGATTATTAATGTTTAATTGTCCTATATTCTTCTGTATTCTTCTGGTTTTCCATATATATATGGAAATGTTCTAATATGTTTAACCTCTCACTGATTGTATATTCTACTCAAGCTATATAAGGGGTCCTTAACAAGTTTATGGAAAATGCATAGCATTTAAAAAATATGCATGAAGCTGGCAGGTGACATGGTGGTTAAGGATGCTGGACTCCCACATGGCTGACTGCAGTTTGAGTCCCAGACCTGGCAGCTTACTGTCTCACTTTCTCCCTCTCTTTTTCTATCTCTCTCTCTGTGTCCCTCTGTGGTCAAATTAAAATAAATAAATACATAAATAAAGTTAAATAAAGTAATTCTTTTTTAAAAAAAGTATGCATGGATTTTTAAACCTTTTTGCATCAAAATATATTTATACTTTAATTCTATTTTTCCAAAAACTTTTGAAGTGGTTCATATTTCTAAACATGCATGAAGAATTGAAACTTAGAATTCTCTATGAAGACAAAACACTTTTTTCTTTTTGGAGAGGTTTTTGCTATAGGGCGCGTGCGCTCGCCAGACAAACAGAGAGAGACATAGAGACAGAAAGTGAGAAATCACCCCCCAGGGGGTATGGTCACGCTGCAATCCCTTCTCCTCCATTCTCTTCTCGGGATCTTGGGCACACACGCACACGTGCCCGGCGTGAGTTTTAAGCCACCGGGTCTGGGATGTGAACTGCTGTCGACTACGTGGGAGTCCAGCGACATAGCCGTTACGCTAACTGCTGGTTCCCCGAAGACAAAACACTTTTTAAAGAAACAAATAAAAGGTATATATTTTGCAATTAGAATGCGTTAAATCTCATTGTGTTTTTGAGAAAGACATAAAGACAAATTTTATTAGATTTAGGTAGTTTTCTATATGCATATATCTTGCCCTTCAAGTACAGATAGGATTTGAGTCATCACTCACGATCATTTAAGCGGAGAACATAATCATGTATTTGGAAGGAGACTGGCTTGATAGAGAAGAACCTCAGCATTCCATTTTGTTTGACTATGTAGAGACATTTTTCTCCAGTTTCTGTGTGAGCTGCTGATATTTAATGCGATTGACTTATTTTGCGAATTGTTTTAAGATCTTTCCAGTTAATTTGACAGGCACTTATTTTACTATGTAAATAAAAATTAACACCATATCATATGTGCTCCAGGGAAAAAGACAAATGCAAATTGCTATGCATAGCTTTTATTAGAAACGTTTTTTGGTATAAATGTGAGAAGAAAACAACACATGTTTCTAGTTAGCCAAGAAGAACATGTACATGTATACTGACATGCTGTGGACAAGAATGACCTGAAACCAAGTAATTAGTTATTTCAGCAATTCTTACAGCTAGAAAAAGAAATTGTTATTTCCTTGAAGGCTTTTTTAAATTTTTTTCAGCAGTGTTATAGAACTTCTCAGGCCTTTTTGTTTTTTCTCTCTCTTGCTTATCTTTTTCCTGTTTTCAATATAATGTAACTAGATAATATTTCAAACATGCATTAATTCTTTTGAAAAATTATGCCAGTTTCTTCATTGGGCAGAGAAGGAGGCTGCCTATTAAGTAAAGCAATGGTTTTGTTTGAAAGTCTCTCAATATTGCATATTATATTGAAGGTGAGCCACATAGCAGCCCCATTTCATTCATATGGTATAGTTTAATTCTGTCATTCAAATGCTGAAAAATCTGCTTTATGTGTCAAGTGAAAGAAAACTACAATTTTTTATTAAATCATCTTAAAAAGTCTGCAAATTTTGTTAAAAGTTATTTAAAATGCTTCAGGAAGACCAAACATCTGTTTATATTATTTAATTAAATAGAATTTAACTTCCTCTTACTTTCATAACTGTGGAACTTTTTCTGTTACTTAAATGGTATGTATTAAGTTGGCTTCTTTGATAAACCTACTAAATGATTTTAAGTTAGATTTCTCTAGAAGAGAGCCTGGTATTTGTTTTTAGGCCTCTAAGCACCAACATTTTCAGACGTCCCGCTTCCAGAGGCATCTATCCTGAACAGTATTAATGGTTAGTAATAATAATGGTAATAATAATATTAATGTAAATGATAACCACCATTTCTTAAGAACTTACCATGTGCCAACATTATATTCTAAATGTTTGCAGCCTGTTATTTTATGCTCAATTTTGATGTTTGAGGTTTGTGTTATTATCTACATTTTATAGGTAAGAACATTGAGAGAGAAATTTAATGATTTGCTTTATATCACACATCCTGTAGGTGGTGTAAACATGAATCAAACTCATGTTGTACTCTAAATCATTACAAAATACTGATGGACCAATCAGGACCCTGGTGCAATGAATTAGAATCAATTACAGTCATAATTATATTTTCATAAGACTTTTTTTTGAAGGGAACTATCTTCTTTCTTTGCAATTTCATATCCCCCAAACACATTAATTTATTTTCTCCCTTGGTAGAAAGTCATAGGTCTTTAAAGTAAAGAAATAACAGGAAAGAAGGTTGGCTATGAATTAAAGGCTGTCAATATATTTTCAAAGCCATAACCAAAGTCAGTATTTTCAAATCCATTTCAACAAAGCATGCCAAAGGTTTTTAAAAATTCCATTTTAGGGGATAGCCACAGTTTTCATGGGACTGAAATCACTTAGCCTTTGGTCCTGTGCTTCTTGGGGCAGTAAGATGTGTACAGAGATGGGGAAATACAGGCTTGTGCTGGGCTTCAGAGTCCTCTGCCCAGTACCACTATCAGAGAGACCATGAACAGCCCCTCCCTGCCTGGGATCATAATTCATCACTCAATCTCCTTTCTGCTTCTTTTGCTACCACAGAGAAGCAATGTGAAATTTAATAAGTTGTATAGAAGTTATTTTTCCCCCTGTCTGTATGGATTCTGGCAGGGTGCCTCATAAAGTGCTTTCGATTACTAGGAGCTATGTAATACCAAACTCCTGCCTACCGGTTCTTGGCACCAGGTTAAGTTTAAAAAGTTCTTCCACCGCCAAAATTTCATCTTGTTTTCACTGCTGTGAAATGCTTTTATGCATCTTAGCACCTTCCACCCTAGGGAGCATTGCAGGAGAAAGACACTGTAGCCGAGTATCTGTGAATGCAGTGCTAATACAAGCGTTTTGCCTCACTTTCGTCAATTACCTTTCCAAAATTCAGAGGAAAGAGGTAGTTTCTTAGCCTAATCTTTTATGTTAATACCTCAACATAGTATGCTTCATCAGCCTCAAGAAATGAAATCACAGTTATCTAAGTTATGGCTGATCGCTATTTTGTGTTCTAATGTAAGGGTGTCCATTACAGCGTTGTTTCTTTCATTTTGTTTCCTAAATGTATATGCCTCTGACAAAAGCAATGTCAAAACCCCTCTGTTCCAATTAAGACACTATTCTGACTCCATCATTATAGGCAATTGTTTATTGACCTAAAATGACTACCTAACACATGTCCTTTGTCCCCAGTTTAATTTGTTTTTCAATTGTCCTCCAGTGTCTCTCCCAAGAATACAGAAGGGACAAGTGCAGTTATTGCTAGCTCTACTTATAGGTGGGTTTTCTAAACATTGTATCATTTTTCTCATACTTATTGGACTCTTTTCAATTTAACAAAACATTTTCAAAATAGATGCCTGAAAATTACACCTAAAAATGCTCTTCTGAAAAAGGAAAAAATTCTCCTTTATTTCTTTTTGTAATACCTCTATTATACATCCGAACATGAGCCCCAATTTGTCTTCTGCTGGAAGGCAAACAGGCATTATATATTTATGCTAAGTGAGCGAACCACTGTCCAAATCCTTTTCCTGTAGAGTTATTTAATTTTCCCCTTTGAATAATTTACATTTGAGTTATTTCTCTCCAAATGAACTCACTCCCTTTTAAAATGCATGTATTTGATTTCACCCTATTCTAGGATCTTACATAACATCACATGCTAAATGTAAATCTTTGATTCAAATGCTGACCATCTTAAGTTTTGTAGACATGGCAATCAGATCACTCAAGAAAATCTTATGCTAATTGCATTGCCTTCACTCATGTTTTTATTTTGTTTTATTTTGTTTCGTTTTTACTTTTCTCCTGGTTCATTTTAAAACAGTGACAAACCACAGCAACATTATGATTATTTGGTGTTTGGTGACTTTTGCCCACAAGTCTGACCCAATGTTATATAAACCATTATAGTTAATGGCTGATTAGTATAAGCTTGATGTCAGACACTGTAGAACTTTTAAAGAAATTGCTTTTCTAAAACATAGTATAGGTCACAGGCAGTGAGAACAATTTTCATAATCTATACACTAACCTCCCCACTTCTTTTTTCTCTGGTGTCATGGGGAAAGTTAGTGGTGTTGCTGGGTATGTTTTGAAATTCCAAGAGCAATTTTCAGACCTAAAGTGGCTAGGAGGTTCAAACTGAGTCAGAGGAACGTAAAATAGGAATTTGGAAACATAAACTCAAGTGAGATATTGTAGCATGTGGATCTGGAGTTGTTTCCTCACTGTGCTGGTTGGATGCAATTGGCATCACCTTTTAGCCAACTTTGGAAACTGGCTCGAAATCAAATGGGGTCATTCTCCTTCTCATAGTGATAATTTAATAATCTAGGACAGGAGCAAAGCATAGGTACCATTTCCCTCACCTCAGAGTGGTGGCATTAGTATTGATATCAGACCTTTTTGATCTTGGCCATATGAAAATACAAAACAAACAAAATAAAGAGCTCTTATTCAAGATAAATTTTATCTCATATGATAATTACCCGGAGAATTTATTTAGTGAGACTTAATACAAGTTTTTTTTAGCAAATTTTTTATGCTAATATGCTGGAAGTAGCCATAAGCATTCCTAGTTCATCAGAAGCATAATTTGAGTTTAACTTCTCAACAGGTTTGACTATTCAATATAATTTAAATTCTTTCAGAATTGTTTTCTTTTTAGTCCCACTGCTTTTCTGTGACTTGAATAACACTTGAAATTCTTTATTCAAACATATTACCATATATAAGAGATCTGTTTGTTTATAGTCATTTGTAGTCTTTGACCTCTGAAAATTTTTTTTTAAGTTTTAAGATTGTTTGGGCCTGCAGATAGCATAGCACTTATGTTGCTATCTTACGTGGTTGACTGTGATCCAAGTCCTGGACCCAAGGGCTTGAAAATCACACCAGGCATGTGTGTGTACATGCCCAAGATTGTAGGAGGAGAATGGAGAAAAAGTGATTTGGGCATGATCATTCCCCCTGGGGAGGGTGATTTCTCACTTTCCCTCTCACCGTGTCTGTCTCTCTTTCTAGCAAGTGCACATGCCCTAAGGCAAAAACCTCTAAAAAAAAAAAGACTTTGTTTTACTAGGTCAGCAGAAAAGTCAAGACATATTTTTCTATGCAAAAATGCAAATACCTCATGACTTTTCTGATCACTCAATATATATAGATAGATACATAGATCTCTCTCTCTCTCTCTCTCTCTCTCTCTCTCTCTCTATATATATATATATATATATATATATATATATATATATATACATATGTAGGTAGATAGATAGATATATTCTGTTTGTTTCTTCAATTAGTGAGAGAGAGAGAGAGAGATACACTCAACAGGGTTTTTATACTGAAATCCATCTGAAGCCCAGCTTACCCAGACCATGGGAATATCCACACGTCCAGCCTGGTGTGTACAGAGAAATCTCAAATGCAAACCAAGGACTTTTCCATATAAGTTCTGTTCTGTTACTGCTGCACTGCTATTTGACCCCATATTTAAAAAATTTTAAGAGCAGTTTTAGATTCATGACACAAATGAGAAGGTGATACAGAGATTGTTCACGTACTCTGTGCCTCAGCGAAGATATCATAGCTCTCCATCTCCTCAGAAACATTTGCTCTTTTCAGTGTTCTAGAATTTGGTCATTTCAATAGTTTTTTAGTGGTTTCTCATAAGATAAAAGAAAAAAGGTTAATAAACTACTGTGGTTTCTTTGACACAAAATTATTTTTCCTGATCTTTGAGCCTGGTCTCTTCCATAGCTATGATCAGTAAGAATGGAAGAGATTATTTTGCCTTTTGCTTACAAATCATGTACGTCTTTCCTCCTCTACTTTCAAATTTCCCTGAATTTAGTGCTCAAAATAATATCTTAATTTGCAAGATATTAAGAGATATTTTTATTTGATAGTAACATGAAGCCATACTGAAATAAGCAATAAAAAAAGATTTCCTACAAAATTTGGCTAAGATTCCACAGGATAAATGACATTCTCTGAACTAGAAAGATCACTGTAGTCATTTGTTAAATTGAAAAAAGAAATTCTGTTTCTCTTTTCAGTAACTACTTAATTTGAGGCTACTGCAAAATAAGAGTTCACTTTCAATTCTCTTTATGTAAACAAGACTTTATTTCCTTGATATATTTATCAGTGATATTTTGATAGTAAAAGCATTATGTCAAAACCTGTAAAAAGTATTTCATTATTAAGCTTCCTAACCAATGATGTAGCTGTTTATTTTTATGCAAGCCAACTTAACTTTATCAAATGTCAGAGGAATAACCCAGAGAAGGATAACTGTTACATTTGCTTAGCTATTACATGAAACAGTATGCATTATGTCATCTTAGTATAATATTTTGCAGCATATAATCTATACACAAATGGTGAGCTGCAGGATTTTAGGTTATAGACAAAAGATCAATTGTTTCCCATTAATATTCATTTATGTGTCTGTGTGTGTTTCTTGTGTGTATGTGTGTGTGCACTGATGCATATGAATATAAATACATATTTCACTGCTAAAGAAATGAATGCTCATGTACTTACCACTTAACTAAAAGCTATTTCTTTATTAACCTTATTTTAAAAAGTATTATTTATTACAGTAATTTGAGCAATGGTAACTATAACAGTGATGGTGGCAGTGATAATCATCATAATTTATTGTGTGTTTATTCTTTTCCTGATAACATGTCAGGTGTTTTACAGTTTTTTTTTTTTTTTTTTTTTTTAGATTTTTGTCATAGAGTGTGTTTAGATACTAGAGACAAATGGAGAGAGAAGGAAAATGAGAAATCACCCTCATGGAGGAATGGTCATGCCACAATCTTCTGTCCTACATTCTCCTATTAGGATTCTGGGCACATGCACATGTGCCCAGGTGTCTTTCAAGCTATTGGATCCAGGACTTGAACTGCTGAGTCAGCTGTGTGGGATCCAGTGCCTTAACCATTATGCCACCTACTAACCCCAGGCATTAACTCTTTTAGCACCACCATGTAGGTAATATTACCTTTCGAATATCCATGAACCAAAAGGGAAGCAATGGTTAGTGAGATTAACCATCTTTTTAAGGGTCATACAATGTACCTTGTGTTTGAATCTGGTTCCTTCTGGAGTCCCAATCTGTCCTCTCCCATCATATTATTAGTGACAGCCAAAAGAAAATTATATGGGGACCTGTGATATTTTTGTCTTGGTTGAAATAATTAGAAGTTTTCACGATTCATCATTTTAAAATATCTTTACTTATCAAAACATCACAGGGTGGGTATATTTGAAATATAATTACTTGCCTTGCTTTAGTAAGACAAATCCCAAAGCGGCAAAGTTTCTCTTTCTTTGATTTTTGAGACTGTAGCTTACATCCTGACTGAATTTTGTAATAATGTATGACTTGGACTTTTTAAAAAGTCCCTGTAATGGAGTGAAAGAGCTCTTACGTGGCTGAGGGATTGGTGCAGAGCTATTCTGAGTTTTAGTGAACTCACCTATCAAGACTTCTCCATAGAGTAGCAGCCTCGATTCTCTGGAGTCACCTATAGTCAGTGTCACCTCACTGCTCCTGAAGACTACACTGATCATTCAATCAGAACATGACATTTGGGATCAAACCATTGCCTAATGAACCTACTATACATTGCTGGTTTTTTTCTTTCCAATAATCATTTCACGGCTTTGTTCTCTTTTAATCCACTTGCACGCTCTTGTGAATGCAAGAGGGATTTTTCTCCCTAACCTTTACTTACATTTTTAAGTAATGACTTGCTTCATATTTCACAGAGAAAAGAGAAACAATTGGAGGACATCTCTTTGGCCATTTCCTACGGAATTAGTCATGCAAATGCCTGTGTGTCTGTATCCATGCCTTCCCTCTTGTCATGTCTCTGATCGTATCAGGGATTAAACACTCTACTTTCACTCTGGTTCTCATCCCATCTTGTCTGCTAGCAGTTTGCTCTTGTAATTATTCCCTTTCTCTTTCACTTTAGCAATTAGAGCCTCTAGCGTAGACCATTCCTGTTTCTGGTACTCCCTACTTTAAAGGGCAGAATAAAAGAGAATCGCTGCTGGTCTTTGTAGGTACCTCTTCTCGGTCTCTGTTAGACTTACAAATGTTGAAGTGATCTGAAACTCTGTTCTCAGCCTGCTTCTCTGTTTTCTTCTCTCTCTTTTTCTTCATTCTGCTTCATTTCACTCCAAGTGAGAGGTTTTCTCTAATTACTTATCTACATATTCCATCTGGACAGAATGACTCTCAATTTTGCATTTGTAGATCAGATTTCTCAGCAGAATTCTAGATAAGTATATCCAATAGTCTACTTTACATCTGTGCTTGTGTATCTACCTGGGATTTCAGACTTAGGATGGCAAAGGAGATGTCTCGTCATCCTCCCTGCTCTTATCCCTACCTCCCTACCAAAGTTGTTCAGGCCAAAAATGCAGAAATAATTTTTAATTTCCATATTGCATTGAGTTTGTTATTTATAAAAAGAATTATTTAATTTCATTTATTATTATTACTACTTCTTATTTGCAACAGGGCATGTGCACAAACAAGAGAGAGACAGACAGAGACAGAGAGAGAAAGTGAGAAAATAAGCTGCCAGGTTCAGGGTTCGAACCACAATTGGCTGTGTGGGAGTCCGGCACCTTAACCACCATGCCACCTGCTGGTCCCTCCATCTATTTCTTACTTAACCTCTAGTTTAAGTCTTACTGACACCACCTCTGAAACACATTTTGGAAGTATGTTATTGTTCTCCCTATCACCACCCTAACTGCAGCTGCCTCTGTTACTTGTTCCTCTCTAATATCTTAAATAACTTAGTCACTTCCTTCCTCAGTATATTCCCAACTCATTCCATCAGTCTCAGAATTAAATCCACCATATTTTACTACAAGAGTTCCTTCTTGTCTACTCCCTGATGTTATCTCAGAATGTTCTGCATCTCAAATTCTGTGTTCTAACTACTGTTTTATAAACACACTAAATGAGTCTCTGCATGAGGTATTTCTTTAGTTTAGAATGTCCCTTTATATTGTTCAGTCCTGTGAAATCTATGTCCTTCTATGAAATAACTTTGCCTGTTCTAATTCTCAATCATGTTTCTCTTCTTCCAGTCTCTCTTTATCCTGTCATGCTAGTAGACTCATTTTTACTTGTTGTAATTAGACATGATGTGAATTGTTTTAATAATCTGGCCCTCTCCTTTAGAATATAAAGTCCATGTGAGTGGTGGCTTTCTTAATTTTCGTTCACTATTGTAGTCACAGCAGTTAAAAAAGGATCCTCTTGTGAACTAATGAATGAAATTGCTTTCTTTATCCTTGAACATACAGACCTCAGTGAAGTTTTCTCACTTGATTGTCTGTCAAGGGTAGTTTTACAAGGAGCATCTTCTAGCAGGCTGTAGAAGCAGTTTGGCACGTGCATTCTTGTTCTGACTTCGTTCATTCATTCCTCTTGGCAGCACAAACCAGGGACAAGAGCTCCCTAGACTCCTCCTGCACAAATGTCAGGTTTGGTTTGGTTGCCATCCACAGATTTTTATTTATGCCAGCACACACAGATGGGCTAATGGGCCTCCTAAAGAGACTCAGCAGAAATTTTCCTTTCCAGCTGGAGCCTGAAGACTGGCTTACATATGAGGAGAAATCACCCCCCCGCCCCCATAGCTGGACTTAGATCCTGAACATGCAAAGATACGTCTATATAGTTCTTCATCTAGGTCAGTAAAGATGATGAATGTCTGCTATGCTTCCTCAGCATTCAAGAATAAAATATTAAAAAACCACTGTTAATAGGGACACTAAAATTTCACTGCTATTCAGCACAAAGAGATTCTTTAAAATTAACAAATTAATCATGAATATATGTAGCATAATCATATGTGGCATATAAATTTTCGATATATAGTGGCTGCCAACAAATGTGTAACTTCAGCAGGAACAAGTAAGCCATCCTGGTACCGTATCTAGGACATCTCATCCACAAAGTTCCACATAGGGATTTGATATTTGCCTTCATTAATTTAGCAATTTCATTAACATTAGCAGGAAATTTTCTCTGTGCTAGGCATGATTCTGGGTGCTGGAATATGACATTAGCAGACCAAGAAATATACCTGCTTTCCTGAGTATGTGCTCTATGTGGGGAGAAGGACCACAGGGAAATAAGTACATTAGTATTTATTATGGGATAGTAAGCCTTATGAAAGAACAATCAGCTGAGTAAGGAATTAATCAAAAAGGTAAATAGAGAATTAGATTCTAAATAGATGTTTCTCTGGACTCTTGGATAAAGTGGTGGGGAACAGAGGCTTAAAGACAGGGGAATATGAGATCTTCCAGTAGAAAGCATTCTCAGCAAGGGAAACAGAAGTGTCACCGATGTAGCATTTTAGAAGTGGTGCATTCTAAACACGTATAGGAGGCATTGAGTTTGGAACACAGAGATGAGATAGCATTGTTTTCATAGCATTAATGATTGTAGTTGCTTGCTGGCATCTCCGACTTTGGAATTTGTGGACTATGTGATTGGAAAGAGATGGGAAAGCAAGAAAGAGGTTAAACATGAATGAAAGAAATACTGTTCAATAAAGAATAGGGCAAGAGAGTGGAAGATGATTTAGTAGTAAATAAGATTGCCATTAATTCAGAGATTCTAGGACACACAAGATATACTTCGAAAGGTTTATTATTTAAAACTCTTGGCCTGTGATAATATCTTTGTAAAATCATTTGATGGGAAAGTAAATTTGATACAAGTTTTGTCTTAGAGAGTGTAGAATAATACTATTTTATATTATGTCCAAGTATATGAGATCTATATACATGACACTCAGTTGTGTTGAGCCCAGAACCATAGAAATGTAATTGCAGAAAATTCTGTACGTTTCATGCATTTTGAAAGCAATTTCATTAGAAGTGAGAGCATCAGATCTGGTGCAGTAGTGACATGAAGCCTGCCTAATGAAGGTAAAGATTATATCGTAGGGAAAAACAGTCTCCAAATGCAATGGCTTAAAAACAATGAGATTGGGGCCAGCAGGTGGCATGATGGTTGAGCTGCTGGACTCCCACATTGCCGACCACTGTTTGAATCCTAGACCTGGCAGCTTGTTTTCTCACTCTCCCTCTCTCCTTCTCTCTGTCTCTCTCTTGAAAAATTTAATAATAATAATAATAATAATAATAAATAAAATGAAATAAGTAATTCTTTAAAAAATGAGATATAGGGAGACTCAATAGTTATCCAGATACCAATGCTAGCTAGCCTGTGGAAATGTGGATGGCTGAGGGTAGGAGCAGTCAGCTTACTCATCTTCAGCAAGTGGCTTCCAAGGACTGCTCCATTCTCCTACCTTCAACTGGCCTTCAACAACATTCAATACAGGCATTTTTCTTTGCCGTGTCCTGGAAGACGAGTTTAATTATCGTTTGCTTCTACGTTAATGGTTAAGGTGTGCCATCTTCATTAAAACATTATCCTATTAGAATTCCTATGCTAAAAGGAACTTTCCTCATCTCATGTTTCTTATAGTCCATGAATATTATAATAATAATAGCAGCTCAAATTTAGTACGGCACATATTCTCTAGGTAGAAAGGCCATTTGGTGATCTGGTTATCTCACTGGGGTCCACAATTTGTTGTGTTTTGTGGGTGTATTCATTTTTTTCTTATTTCTGACCAGTCCATCAATGTGTTTGAGATAGTGTCTGCTATATGAAAGTAAGATCAAATGAACACAAGCGAAAGCTATTTATCCAGAGCATACTATAGCAAGAGAGTCAGCCACAGGCACTTGCATTTTGGCAGAGATGCAGAACAGAGGAATAGAGAGCTTTATAGTGGAATAAGGGAAGGCTTTGGGAATGTTCTAATTGGAGTTTGTCAACATAGGAAAACTATAGGTGAGTTAACTAGAAGCAGGGCATACTAGGCGATGGGTATGGCATTTTCCTGAGTGGTCTGAAGTTGTAAGAGGGGATAAAAATTAGATAAAAAATCAAGTACTGGCCATTTGGGGCTACTTTCTACAGAAGTAATTGTATGACTTTCTAGATTGTTCTTGGATATTACAGTCTGACTTCCTATAAGTCCAATTCAGAGTGGGCTACATATTGCAGAGCAAGAGATCTTGGGCAGGTTGCTTCAGATTGTAGACTGAAGCACTTAAACCCACTTACAGTCTTCTAGGTTACATTTCACATGGTAAAATATAATTCTTAGATAAATAAGAAATAAATATAAAGACTATGAAGACTTACATGATCTTATTCCAGATTAATTTTATTAGGCATCATCTGTCCCTTCAGTTTCTCATCTGTCTTTTGGTATATTTGGTTTTTGGATTCTTTCTCTTAACCAGCGTTTTTGAATGTTTGCAGCAGATGGTTTAGTCAGGGAATCTACATTGCCATTGTGGTAGGATAGAAAATTCCATATTTGCAAAGTGATTTTCCTCCTAGACTTTTATAATACCATACGTGGCTGGTCTCATTTCTAATTGCTTACTTTTTCTCACTTTGTTTTTGTGATATATCTTCTACTTGACCTCTAAATTTTTAGTGACTCAGAATTTGGTCCTTAGATGTTTTCTCTTGTTTTATTTCTAATTTTGCTGTCTCTTAATTCTCTCTCTAGTTATTTTATCCAGCTTCACAAAATCACAGACATTCTGAATGCAGATTACCCCCAAAAGTCTAAACACCTATACAAGGCATCTCAAACTTCTAGGACCACCTAGGACTGTTCAGATCCATCATACAATATACTGCCCGTACCCAAACCTTATGCAATTCAGTAAATGACACTTATTCATTTAGTTAGTCAAGGCCAGCGCACAGAATCCTTGATTCCTTTTCATTTATATCTTATGTCCAGCCCATGAGTAAGTACTGTCAGATTTGCCTCCAAAATGTATTTCATACTTGAACAAATCTCAACATTTCTGCCACTAAAATCTTAGTTCAAGTTATAATAATTTCTTAACTACAAGTAGCTTCATAACTGATCTGCCTTTCTCTGTCTTTTCCCCTGTGTAGTCAATCTTTACACAGCATTGAGGATTTATTTTCTTCCTCAAAGTGTAAAATATCATAATGCCTCTAATTCTCATTTTACATAATAAAAAAATCCTTCGTCTAGCCATTGATTCTCTATATGATTGTATTCTTTCCTAACTCTTAGACATCCTTGGCCCTGCTCTCCATTTTTTTCCCCATTAACTATAATTCTCTAACACGAGATTGATGATTTCTGCCTTTCTCACAACATGGCATTTGCTCCTTATGCTTGAAGTCACCTTTTCCCTGATTTTCACAAAGCTTATTGCATTTCATGTTAAATCTATAGTCAAATACCATCTTTTCAGAGTGTACTCTCCCAGCTATAAGAGATTCACAGACATTCTCTATCACATTTTTATATCTCCGTAATAGTATGTATATACCATTGAATAATTTCTCCCCAGATGTAAGATCCTTGTGGCAATGGTCCATTTTTCTGATTCACTGACTTAGCTGGAGTACTAACCACAGTAGCAAGCTTGTAGCAGATACTTGAATAAATACTTGTTGGTTGATTTGAAGAAACTATGGCTGAAGTCAGGCTAAAAAATTAAATGGTGAGAGAGAAGCGGTATTCAGGTTTCTTTGGAATGTAACATAAGGGTAGCCTGCCTTCTGGAGATAACATTTAGCTGCTATGATTTTGATTGCCCATAAAACATTCATGGGTCAACAGGGAAAAAGAGATAACTATAGACACCTCTTTTTTTCCAGAATTTCACCTGGGGAAATAAACAAAGGTCAAAGAATTTTGATCGATTCTTCCATTGACTAGCTGCTCTGAAGCAGCAGTAATTAATTAAGGAACTAAAATTTAAGTACAGGTAATCCATTGCCCACAGCTAGAGAACAACAGTAAAATAAGACTGCAGAGAAGCACCACAACTCCAAACTACAAGGGGTTTTCCAAGAGTCTGGAATTTAGCTGAGGGATGTACTATTTGGTTAGACAGTAATAACTGAGGACAGGTAGGGAGTGTAAGTTAAAGCAGTTGCTAGTGGAATCAGGCATTGCATTAAAGATGCACCTTGGGTATAATTGGAAGAGCATTGATCTTGGCATCAAAAATTCAGACTTAGAGTCTTAAGTAATCACTTCTTAAGTGACAGAGGCATTTAATCACCCCAGCCTCTGCTCCTTCATCTGTAGAATGGGGATAGTAACTTTTGGCTCATAGTTTATCCTGACTAAAAGTAAAAATGTGGCAACATTTTAAAAGCATAAAATAGCATACAGATTTTAGGAATCAATCTTAAACATTTTAATACTTGGTGATGAAGTGTTAAGTCAGTGGCATGGTGACTAAGGCAGCTAGACCACACATGACTGACTGCAGTTTGAGTCCAGGACCTAGTGACTCAAAAAATACTAGGCCCCTGTGCATGCGTTTCCAAAATCCCAAGAGAAAAAAGGACTAGAAAGGATTGTGGCATGACCCTCTTCCCAAGGGGGTGCTTTCTCACTTTCTCTCGCACTCTCTCTGCCTCTTTCTCTGGTGTTCCCTATAGCAAACTTTAGAAAAAAAATTAAAAACTTATCCTACAAGTAAAACTGTTTGTTGCCATTAATTATAATTTACATAATAACCTGATAAATTTAGCTTCCTTAAGGATGTTTATTCCCAGTTCTATAATCTACTTCTCACTTAATCCCATCACACATTTTCTCACATATGTGGAAATTAAAAAAAAAAAAAAATGGCCTCATAGTAGTAGAGGGATGAAGAATAAAAGCTAGAGGCTGGGAAGGAAGGGTTTGGGGAGGTGGAAGCAGGAATGGGGACACTGATTAATCACAAGGAAACTGCAGTTAGATAGGAGAAACAATGTCTTGGGCCAGCCAGTGGTATGGTGGGTAAGGTGAATGAATCTCACATGGCCGACTGCATAGTTCAGTCCCAGACCAGGAGGCCTAAAAAGCACAGTAGAAAGTGTGTGTTCATCCCCAAAATCCTGAAAGGAGAAATTGAAAAGAAGGGATTGGAGTGTAACCATCCTCCATTGGGGAGTAGGAGGTACTTTCTCTTTTGAGTGTACATGCCATCCAGAAAATTTTCTAAAAAGATGCAATCGGAATAAAATAGATGGCAAAATTTGCTATGTATCTCAAATAAGTAAAAGGGAGAATATTCAATGGTTTCAACACAAGTAATGACAAATAGGTGGGATGATGGGATGCTAATTATCCTGAATGAACCATTACAATTGTTTCTTATACTTTAAAATCATATTATACCCCTATAATTTTGTATAATTATGATATGTTAATATGACATATTTTAGAAAAAGCATGCATTGTCTACTATTGCAACCAGATCAGTAATACTTTAATCAAAAGGTAATTTCTTTAACTTGTAAATATATAACAGTTGTGGAAAGAGGGTGAAATTAATGAAACAAAACAAAATAAAAATCTGGCTGATTAGTTTGATCCAGTTCTGTGATACCTCGTGTCACAAGATCCAAAGCATGTTTCTATCACTCACATTTTTCTAACAAGTTTGCTTTAAATTATGAGCACTGTCATTTACATACTTTGCAAGCTATTTTTTTTTTTTAAATTAGCTACAGATGATCATACAGATATCATGAAATTTAGGTTTAAAAAAAAATCAAGTCAGTCGCCTGCCCACATGCTCTCTGGACCAAATTGCTGGCCACCTATGCACTTGCCAGTCATGCCACCTGTGCCACCTGCTGGCACCACCCATGCTGCCCACCAGTGCTATAGCTACTACCTTAAGACTCCATGGCTCAGTGTTCCCTGCTGGGCTCCCAGCTGCATCAGGACCAGAGACATTGGGGTAAGTCAAAGATACATGGCCACTGACTACATGCAGATCTGACCACTGCCACATCTATAGCCTGCAGGTACTTGGGCCATGGCCACTGCCTGCAAGTAGCCTCCACAGAGAGAAGAACGTGGCAGAACTTTTGAGGGACAGGCCAGGAGGGAACTGGCAGGAACTTCTAGATTGCATGGATTCTACTTGCGAAAGTAGAAAGGAGCCAACTCCATGAAACCCATGAAGCTCTTGGAGGACTTTCAGACCTCCTTTCCACCTCTCCTTTATAGGAAAAAAGTGAGACAAGTTCTCTCCTGAAATCCTTAGCCCCATGCTTCTACCATGGATTCCAGCACTTCCAACCACAGAAGACCAAGGAAACTGGCATGGAACTAACACACATTGTTGGGAAGTGCAAGAGCAAACACCTTCAGGGGAAAAATTGTATTGGCCCTTTCACCTGACTCCATGCAAGCAAGTGCAGTATGCCATCCTGCAAGCAGACCAGTAGGTGGAGGTCCATTTACAATCAAATCTCCATAGCATGGAGGGCACGGAGGACCCCAAAGAGCATACCCTCATACCAGCAGAGATTGAGGAATTTGGCAGGCAGGGCAGGCTTGCACTCTACCTCTTATTAGACTTAAGTCTAGGGGAATAGATACCCTTTTCAGCTGTGTAGTTTTTCTAGACCTCCTTGAAATGACTCATGTACAGGCTATGCAAGCTCTTCACAGTGTAGTTTTTCTGGACCTCCCTGAAATGACTCATGTATAGGTTATGCAAGCCCTGCTCTGATTGGAAAACATGGCTAGACACTGGCCCCTTTTGAATCACTTTTCCAGGGACACATCTGGGACCTAGATCTTTTTCTTCCCCCTTGGCACTACAGAAACTAGTCAAAAGTTCGGAAGAAGTATGTGCTTCGCCAGATGTCCAAAAGTCAAAGCAGACACAAGAAACATGAAAAAACAAAGTTATTGTGTTCCTTTGTAGGAACATATGAATATGAATATGAATATGAAAATATTTAAGAAACACAATAACTCCTTGTTAACAATGAGTAAAACACAAGAAATCACATAAATGTCCAAAAAAGAATTCAGAATATACATTATAACAAAACTCAAAAAGTTTCAAGGTAAAATAGATAATTTCATGAGATGAAAAAATTATTTCAAGACATGAAGGATGAATATCTTTAAAAAATAATCAAACATGATGAGCTGGTGGCATGCTGGTTAAGGCAGCTGAATCCCACATGGCCAACTATCTTCACTTCTTTACTTCTTTTTTTTTTTTTTTTTTTTTTTTTTTTAAGAGAGATTTTTGCTATAGGGCATGTGTGCTCGCCAGAGGTACAGGGAGAGAGAGACAGAAAGCAACAAATCGCCCCCTGTGGGGATGGCCATGCCACAGCCTGGCATGAGTTTAAACCACTGGGTACAGGACTCGAACTGTGGTTGACTACGTGGAAGTCCAGCATCATAGCCATTATGCCGACTGCTGGTCCCGATAGGATGTTTTGATTTTTTTCTATTGAAGCTATTTGTATTTCCTTTTTAAAACGTTTTCTAGAGGGAAAGTGTGTGCTCACTAGAGGGAGGCAGAAAGAGAGAGAAAGAGTGAGAAAGCAGTCTCCATGGGTAATGGTCATTCCCCAATCCCTTTTCCTCCATTTTTCCTTTTAGAATTGTGGGCACGCATGTGTATACACCTGATGTGTCTTTCAAGCTGCCACATCCAGGATTCAAACCACTCAGTCAAACCATTCAGCAGCCTTAACTGTCATGCCACTGGCTTGTCTTATCTTTTCTTTTTAATGTTTTTATTTATGTTTTTTTACAAATGCCATTTTAAGCCTAACTATATCTTAAGAGCAAAAAAAATCATTTCATCAAGTTTGCCCATGGTTTCTGTAACAGCCCAAAAAGTTCTCACATCTCACATTTACATCAATTTACTCCCAGAATTAATGAGAGAGAGAGATGTGTGTACGTGGTGGGGGTGGAAAGAGAGGGGAATAGTTAGTGAACACTTAGACAAGTTGACAAGTGGACAGTCACACAGAACAACATAGAAGGCACAGGACTGAGCCAGTTAATTATCCACAAAACATTCTTGATGAGGGAACGGATATGTTAAGAATACATTGTGCATTCTCAAATTGCTAAGACAGTTGAAATTAAAATATATTGCATAAAGCTCTTTAGCCTACTCACACAGATCATTGACTTTGTCTTAATTAATTGTGTAGGCTGTTTTGCAGAGAGGGATATTTGGCAGAGGAAAAAAAATCCTTTGGGTGAAAAGGAACCTTTGTAAGCAACATGCACCAGGATGTGTGTTTTCTCCTAATAGCTCCGCCATTTTGGGAATTGACCTAGATGCCCAAGAAAGTCTTCATTATGGAGAATTTATGTTTCTCTGGTGGCTTTCATTTGCTAAATTAGCCTCTGCTGCATATTAAACATCGATAGCTAATGCCACTTTGTTGCTGCTGGTCCTGTTCAGCATCTCTTTTCAGGGAACACCATCTACATAATTAGAGAATAGCATGACTTCTGCATCTAGCACATCAGGAGGGGAAAGATGTTGTACTCTTGCTTTCATTTTATATGCCAACCTGCGTAATACTGATGTGATAATAACATTCTTTCAGTTTTCTAATGGTAATAGGTGTATTGAATTGTCTTGCTGAAAGTACAAATGAAACAAAGGAAAGATACGAATTTATTAAGACAAGTCAAGCATCACATTTAACTTAGATGTCAAATAAAGTTTTGGAAAAATTTAGCACTGCAGAAAATCACCGTAGTTGTACTGTCACCAAGAATAATGGTAAGACAAATGAGACAAACAACATGTTTCTTATTAACCAGTCCACAAACTACTTAAAAAGATTGCTAAACATTTTATATTCATACGTTTTTTTTCCTCATTATTCTTTTATGTCCCATTTAACTAAAGCTCATAAAGATATTTTAAGGTATATTTCTAACATGCCTTCCCATGATATTTAATTTATGAAAATACTAGGTTTTAGGTATGATAGCCTTGAGGGATTACAAATTTTTTAAAAAATTAAGACCAGCATTTAATTTGCTGATATGTATATACTTTGGTCACTAGTAAGTTAAATTAAACTAGCTTTTATTAAGTATTAATGATATACATGGAAATATCTTTAGGAAGTAAAATAAATATGCTGTTTCAAGTGGTTTAGAAAAAACTTGTGCTAAATATACATGTAACTATATTTCCAATATAGTGCTATCTTGATACAGTATCCTATAGAATCCATGTGGATGGGTGGGCCTTTGTTTTCTTTGAATACAAAGTGTGTGTTTGTATCTTTGTCACAGAGAGCTAAGGTAAACATTTTCAATTCTGTGTATATCTTACCTTTCGAATATTTTGTTGTGTGGGGCCAGCTGATGATGTAGTGGTTACGTTGCTGGACCCTCACATGGCAGGCCGCAGTTCGAGTCCTGGACTTGGTGTCTTGAAATCATGCAAAACATGTGTGCATGTGTATCCTAGATCCAAGAGGGGAATAGAGGAGGAGGGATTAAAACTTAACTATCTCCCCGGCAGGTGATTTCTCACTTTCCCTCTCACTGTCTCTGTCTCTCTCTGGCGAGGGCACACACCCTATAGGAAAAATAACCTCTATAATAAAAGAGAGTATTTTGACATGAAAAGCTAAATTAAAAAACATTTATAAAAGAAACTGAGGTTTTATATAATCATATACTCATTGAGAATATAGCTTTTCTAAATTCATTTATCAGAACAGAAGAATCATGTTCCTGTTGATATTGCAACAGCATTCTTAATATTTTGAGTATTCTCATTTGCAAATATATACCTATACATACCTATGTGCATGAAAATGTATAACTGACATATATATGAGAGGACTTCGAGAAGTTCATAGAAAAGATAGAGTTTATTCTGATGCAAAAAAATTAAAATTTACACATACTTTTTTCATAATACACATTTTCTATGAACTTTTGAAAACCCATTGTATTGGGAACAGCAGTTAGCATAATGGCTATGTTGCTGGACTCCCATGTAGTCGACCACGGTTCAAGTCCTGGACTCGGTGGCTTAAACTCACGCCGGGCGTGTGTGCATGCATGCCCAAGATCCTGAGAGGAGAATGGAGGAGAAGGGATTGCGGTGTGGCCATCCCCCCGAGGGGTGATTTCTTGCTTTCTGTCTCTCTGTCTCTCTCTGTCTTTCTGGCATGTGCATGTGCCCTGCTGCAAAATCCTCTCCAGAAAAAAAAATAAATAGAAAAGAAAACCCATTGCATTTAAACCTCTAGCTATATCTGTGTCTTTATCTACATGGAAATCATAGCACACTCACTACATATGTCACCATCTATATGTACTTAATACCTATCTGAGAGGAGATTCTGTTATTAGTACTTTTTAAAATCTGACTTTTTATAGGTTATTTGTTCAATGAGTAAGAGAAAGAGAGACAGAGAGAGACAAATAGCACCTGCAGCAAGGTCCTGACCATGTGATCCACCCTCAGCCTTCAACCAGCTCTAGATCACGGGCAATTGTATGCCCAGCAGACTAAGGGAGTTCTCTGGATTTGAACAGGGAACCTTTCCATGTGTGATTGTCTTCCAGGGCACTGTTTTACCACTACTACTGCTCCGTTGCCTGGCCCCAATACTGACATTTATTTACTGAATAATATATTACAGGTATTTTTTAGACATTAGACCCACAAAAGATACATATGTCAGTTTGTGAAGAAAATATAGATTTAGGTTATTATTGCACTAGCTTCACAGTATCCTCTTGATATAGTATTTCATACTTATTTAACCAAACCTAGATTATTGACTATATAGGTCATGACACATTACTATTGTAAATAATGCCATTATGCACATCTTTTATTAATTTACTTGTTTCTTCGCTCTTTCCTAATTTCAATTTATTGATTGGTCTTAAAGTATACACATTTGAAATGTTTCCACAATCTACTCAATTATCTCCTGAAATGTTGTGTTAATATATTTCCATACCACTTTTTCACAATAAATATCATAACAACTAAAGTTTTGCTGCTCTAGTAAGTGAAATCTTAGTTGTTCTTTATTGTTTTCTTTTTTTTTTCTTACTAGTCCCTCTTTTGATGTGAATAATGCCTTTTTTATTCATTTCCTTCTGTGTATCTGAAATTGCTTTAAATATGTATTTCTTATTTTTCTATTGATAAAATTACCTATTCATTTAAAATTATGGTAATGTTTAATATAATAGGGATATTTACCTACCTTCTATCATACATACGAAACTTACTTTTATTGTAAGACTTTGTTCTTTTCTTAACTTTTTTAATTGACTCACAATAATTATCCATTTATAAGTTATAATATGATGTTTCACTATGTACACATTATATAAGAATCATATCACAGTTTTTATCATATCCATCACCTCATAGATTTATCATTTCTTTGTGGTGAAAATATTCAAGATTCTTTATAGCATTTTTTTCCTTCATTTGGCTGGAAGTTCCTTGTGGAGACTTTTAATATTTATGTAGTTAAAGCTAATATTTTTTTCTCTTTATGACTTCCAAGCTTAACTTCAACTTTAGAAATGCCTTTGGTGCTCAATATAGATTCACCTATATCTTACATAACATTTCATTGTTATATATATTTTAGCACAAAAAATATCTGTAAATACTTTATGCATAAGGTTTGTGGGTTTTCCCCCCAATAGCTCATCAATAGTGCTAACATAATTTTTCAAATAAAACATTTATTCAATAGCTTTAAAATGCCACATATTTTATTTACCTGGTTTACATATGTATACACATGTTAACACACACATACACGTGCATACGTAACTAGTAACAATTTATTCCATACAAATAAATGAATTAAAATACAATTTACAAACAGACCTATACATATGTATGTGTACAATATTATATATCAAGACTCATCATACATATTGTATATTTTATGTGAGTGGATAAGTCACACAACTTGGGTCTGAATTTGAATTTTCTATTGTGTTTCACTGATTTATTTAGAACCACCAGCATAGCAGTTACACTACATAAACGATTGCAATTAAGTACAGTATATAATTAGCAGTTAAATCATTACATAAGTTTACTTATTGCACACTCTTCCTTTGGCATTGGTATGTCTAACTGCCATGAGCGTAGTCAGCATGGCCTCTCTTGAGCATTTACTGACCTCATCATTGCTATGAATCTGTCGTGTCCCAGTCACTCTTTAAAATCATATCCTCATTACTTTTTTGGAAATAATTGTCGAGAGTACAATTTGAAAGCACTGTGTTCAAATATAATAATGTATAGCACCTACGTTTATGAGTCTGTAGGGCCAATGTTATTTGAATAGAGATATAGCGGTCAGAGGAAAAAATTGAAACTGAGCCCTTGTATGGAGGGTAATCCTTAATCTTTATTTTCAATCTCTTCCTGAGAGACTGAGAAACAAGAAGCTATATCTGGTGTTTGCACTAATTTCCAGAGTAACTGAAATAAATATGAAGTGAGTAACAAACTATAAAGCTACTGAGACCGTGTCTGGAAGTTTTCAACCTCTGCGACCTACAAAAATAAATAAATAAAAAATAGAATCACAACTTCTTTATGCAAAACAAAGAACTGCTGACTGTTGCTTGCTTTTCGTCATTCTCTTTCCTTACAATTATGTCTTTCTTCTTTGTACCTTTCCTCCATGCAATTGATATAGCCATTATATTTTCCACACGAAGGAAAAAGAGAAGTTATAATAGGCAGTTTCAACTCCAAAAGAAGATAATTTAGGGCCTAATTGTCATTGGTACAAAAAGACTCACTACAGGGTTCCTGCAATGACTGTCTTTTTTTCATGTGTGATTCTAAACCCCTTCCACCTGCCTGTATCATTTACTCTTTGCCAGAGATGAAGAAAGTAAGGAAGAGAAAATGCTGAACTCAAGAACAAAGTTTTAGGGGCACTTTCGAATAAAAGGTTAATATAATTTAGTTTTTGAAGAAATATAATAAAATGTAGAGAATAGTTATTTGCTTTTAGTTGAGTGAGGTCTACGTGAAATACACACATACACAGAAGCACAAATGGCATCCCACAAACTCTACAAGCTTGCGAAGTGTTATAGAAAGCTCTTGTTAAATTGTAAATAAGATGATACAGAAACTATATCTAAAAATGCGCAGTAAATTGAGATAAACAGCCTGTTTCCTTGGTCTCTTGCTAGATCCTGCTTAACTTCATCGTATTTTTGCAAATCTTATTCATAAACCGAGGGTTTCTCCAAGACCCCTTCTGTCATAGTGGATTCTGGAATAATGTGTCCTTTTTCTCATTTGTATTTCCACATTACTAAGCACCACGACTCACAGGGTACATAATAATAAATTAATATGCTGTATTAAATTTGTAATACGTCAGGACCAGCAGATGAGATAATGATTACATTGCTGGACTCCCACGTTGTGGACCGCAGTTCAAGTCCTGGACCTGGTGTCTTTTTTTTTTTTTTTTTTTTTTTGGAGAGGTTTTTGCTCTAGGGCACATGAGCTCACCAGACAGATAGAGACAGAGAGACAGAAACAGAGAAATCACCCCCTCAGGGGGGATGGCCATACAGCAATCCCTTCTCCTCCATTCTCTTCTTGGGATCTTGGGCATGCACGCATATGCACCCAACGTGAGTTTAAGCCACCAGTCCGGGACTTGAACCATGGTCAACTGCATGGGAGTCCAGTGACATAGCCATTACGCTAACTGCTGATCCCCTGGACCTGGTGTCTTAAAACTCACACAGGACACATGTGCTCTGCGTGCCCGAAATCTCAAGAGGAGAATGGAAGAGAAGGATTTATACCATGGCCATGCACCCTGGTGGGAAGGTGAGGTATTTCTTGCTTTTTGTCTCTCTCTCTCTGACAAGCACACATGCCCTATAGCAAAAATTTCTCTTAAAAAAATTGTAATATGTAATGTGTATTTTCACTTCCTTGCTTTTTAATGTTGTTATGTTTTAGATAATTATTTGTCTCCCAAAAATTCATGTTTTGGAATTTGGCCCCCAACATAATAGCTTTGAGAGATGGTGAGACTAGGGGCTGGTTATTGGATCATGGAAGCATCAGCCCCAGGAATGGACTAATGCTGTCCCACTGAGTTCGGAAACCAACTCAGTTCTAGCTTTCATATGAAGGGGTTAGTTTTCATGAAAGCCAGTTATTCTGAAGGAAATCTGGAAATCCCCAGGTTGTCCTCTCAACATGGCTGCCATTCTTTCTTCTGGCGGCTCTCATGTGAAGTAGCCAGCCTGGTGCTTGCCCTCTGCCTTTAGAGTTCCTAGCCCTCAGAATCATGAGTCAAATAAACTATATTTTTAAATAACTATTTATAATTATATTTATTCATTCATCTATTTTAAATTGACCAGAGAGAGACACAGATAGGAAAAGTGAGAAAGCAAGCCACCAGGTCTGAGACTTGAACCGTGCCCTTTAACCACCACACCACCTGCTGGCCCTAAACTTGTATCTTTTTTTTTTTTTTTTTTAATAATTCATTCTGACTCAGGTGTTTCTATTAGCAATGCAATTATAGACTACAACAAATGTTATTTGACTTCTGGAGTCTGATCAATGTTTTTACCAGAGCAATTTAACAGGTATAATAAATTGAATTTATTGTTGTCAATAAAGGTGTCACAAACTGTGATACCTATGTGATTGTCAGTAATGCAGCATTTACCAGATCTGACCTCCATTTATTTCATCAGTTGAGAAGGTACTGAATTGTCCTATAGCTTTTATCCAGCTTAGTAGATGCCCACGCTTTTATTTATTAAATGGCTCCATATCTTTTCAAAATGAAAAGAAGCTGTGTATAATAAAATAGAGACTTTGAAATCAGGAAGGCCTGGATTTATATCTTGATTGACACATAGAAACTGCCTGATTTGAGAATATCATTTGTTTGAGTCCATTTCTTTATCTGTCACAAGTGAATGAGAATTCAAACTCATTTAAACATTCCGTGGATTAGAAGCTACATTTGAAAATTCCAAGTAAATAGCCAAAATACATAAGATTCCAAATGAATAATAGTTATTATTATCAATCCTAAAAATCAGTGTCAAAAAATTTATATTAATAAGCAAAGCAATGTTTTTTAGAAGTTTTTGCTATAGGGTGCGTATGCTAGCCAGAAAGACAGAGAGAGACAGAGAGACAGAAAGTGAGAAATCACCCCCCCCCCTGGGGGGGATAGCCATGCTGCAATCCCTTCTCCTCCATTCTCCTCTCGGGATCTTGGGCACGCATGCACATGCACCTGGCATGAGTTTAAGCCACCAAGTCTGGGATGCGAACCGCGGTCGACTACATGGGAGTCCAGCAACATAGCCATTATGCTAACTGCTGATCCCATAAACAAAGCAGTTGAAGTCTTTATACATAATAGCCTCATTGAAAATCAGAATTCTATGAAATAGAGAAGAAAGACATTAGTATTTAGAGTTTGTAATTTAGAAAACCAATGTTGAAAGACATAGTTTTATACTGTTTTTATTTGTATTTAACACTGTGCTGGATTATGTGTATTAAAAAAAGCCTTAATTTTGTTGGAAAACCCTACTTTAATCACATAGTCAGATGAATAGTGGGCCAGATGTTGTCACAGTGATAAAACTTGGTTTTCTGAGAGGCTGACCTAGGAAAGCCTGTGCACAGTATCTGGGCTGGCTAAGGTGTAGGGTAGATCAGGGCATCAGGATTCGGTTGGAAGCTCTCTTTTTCTCTCTTTTCTCATTTTCCTGCTCACAGAAAAAATATATAAAATTTTTAAATTTATGCAAATAAATGTAAGTGCTATTTACAATTAGAATTTTGCTAAAATGCTTGAAGTAGATTATATGAGAAAACATAGTGCAGATGAAAGTAGAACAGCCAAGGTGCTACTAGAGGAGCAATGGCAGGAGTTGATGATAATAAATGGTAAGTGGTGGGAGGAGGCCAGCAGGTGGCGTGGTGATTAAGGCTCTTGACATTCCCACATGGCCGACCATGGTTTGAGTCCTGGACCTGTTGGCTTGCTTACTTACTTTCCCTCTCTCTCTTTGTGTGTCTCTCTCTGGTCAAATTAAAATAAATGAATTAATAAATAAAGTTAAATAAAATATTTTTTTTTTTAAAAAAGTAAGTGGTGGGAGATGGAGAGATGCAGTTTCAAGGGATATATATATATGTGTGTGTGTGTGTGTGTGTGTATGTGTATATATGTGTATATATATATATTAAGAGAGATTTTTCTTTAGGGTGTGTGGACTTGCTGGAGAGACAGAGAGACAGAAAGCAAGAAATCCCCCCCCCACAGGGGGATGGCCACACTGCAATCCCTTCTCCTCCATTATCCTCTTGGGATTTTGGGCACGCACACACACATGTTCCTAGTGTGAGTTTTAAGGCACCGGGTCAGGAACTCAAAGTATAGTTGACTATGTGGGAGTCTAGTGATGTAATCATTATGCCATCTGCTGGTCACCGTCAAGTAATATTTTAAAAGTAAATTTATCACATTCATGAGAGAGTAGACAGAAAAAAATAAAAGAAAAATAACAAATAAATCAAAACAAAACTGTGCAATTAAATAGATGAAGATGAGATTCTAGAGAGAGAAGGTCACTTGTTCGACACTGATCGTATTTGAGGTGCCGTTGAAATGTCCAAATGGGAAAATCAAGGCCATCGCAAAGCAGAGGAAGTGACTGAGCAAAAGATGAACTACTTGAGGTGGCAACTGAACCCATGCTCATAGATGAGTTCATCATGAGAGAGAGAAGAGTGCAATTAGAAATGGATCAAAGATTTAATCCTTAATAGCTGAGTAGAGGAGTCAGTGTCTGCTAAAGAGAAAGACAACGAACATTTAAAATAAAGAAGAGAGGAAGATCAACACAAATTGCATCAGATAATTCCAGT
This sequence comes from Tupaia tana, assembly GCA_026018925.1. Taxonomy (NCBI): domain Eukaryota; kingdom Metazoa; phylum Chordata; class Mammalia; order Scandentia; family Tupaiidae; genus Tupaia; species Tupaia tana. The sequence goes on along the minus strand of JAKSZU010000002.1, from coordinate 167,707,116 downwards.
GAAATGTATGTTCCAAGAACCTGGGACTGCTTAACCTTGTTGAGTTTAATTTTTTTTTTTTTTTAAGAAATGGAATACATGTAAAAAACATTTTTCTTTAATGGCAATCACATGCTTTTTAAAAAGAATCTCATATTTTAGCAAGAATTCATACACTGATCAAGCTGGATGAACCTGGACTGTCTTACCTTACTTTGAGGATGAAATGAATGATGAGAATGAAGAGACAGCTTTCTCAGCTAAAGTGTTGACAGCACTTTAAAATGTTTTATAATGCTCTATAACAGAAGATGGAGTAATGGTTAAATCACTGAACTCCCACATGGCTAACTGAGTTTGAGTCCCGGATCCAGAGGCTTAAAACTCATGCCATGCAAGTGTGTGTGCATGCCCAAAATCCCAGGGGAGAATAGAGGAGAAGAGATGGTGACATAGACATCCCCTCTTTGGGTGATTTCTTGCTTTCTGTCTCTCTGTCTCTACAGTGAGCACATGCACCCTATAGCAAAAATCGCTGTTTAAAAAAATATATATAATGAAGGGAAGAAAATGAATTCATTTCATTTGCTGAGTCTTTCTCATGATCCTCTATCTCTTCTCTATATGTACTCTTTTTTTGGTGTTAAATATTTCCCAAAATATTTTTGAAATATTTCCCAAAATCATGTTCTTCCTAGAATCTTCTACATCTCGGCTCATAGTAATTTCATTCTTCTAAATGCTTAGGCAAAAAACCTTAATATTGTTAACTCATCTGTTTATTTCATGCCTACAAATGTTTTGTGAGTAAAGCCTATTGGCTCTGTCTCCAAAATACTTTTAAGATGTGAATGTTTTCATCACCTGCACAGAAAATTCTCTGGTTCAAGACTTCCTTATACTCTATCTGAATGATCATAAAATTTCCCTAAATTATTTCTCTCCTCTATTTTTGCTTCATCCCAAGTCAATTCTCAAAGCACAGCCAGATAACTTCTTTTTGCACATATGTTAGATTCTGTCATTTATATGCACAAAACCCTCCGCTGATGTGCTGGCTCCCTTAAACTAAAAACTAAAGTTTCTACAATGACATTGGAAGGTCTGACAAGATTGCTGACTCAGTCCCAGGGTCATTGATCTTGTAACTGTTCCTGGAACACAAAGCCATATTCCAAACACATTCTTGAATCTGGGACTTTGCATTTACTATATTTTCTCTCAAAAACATATCTCCCTTAGATATTCGCATCTCTTTCTGGTTCCTACTCGGGTGCCACTTCTCAGTGAGAACTTGCTGGGTAATAGTACTCACAGTGGTGAAGTGGAGTCCCTTCCTCTCAACCCCATGGCATTCCTTCTTTAGTTTATTCAAGGCACTTACGCCTCAGTATGTTATAGATTTTATTCATTCATATTGTTTTATAGACTGTCTCTCGCAATTAGAACATAAACTGTAGGAGGGCAGAAATGACTGATTTGATCACTGATCTGCGTCTAATGATTTGAACAGTTCTCCATGCATCGTTGGTGCTCATTTCATATTTAATGAAGTAATAAAGAAAGCTGTGGGAGTGGGAGTCACAGTCCAAGAGGGGTGCAGAGTGAGAGTAAAAAGCTCCACGTAGAACTTATGGAATCCCATCATTTGAGCAGTGGCTGATGAATAAAGTCCAAAAGAAGAAATCAATGAGTAAGCTCAGGCAGAAGGACAACCTTGTAGAGACTGACATCACAGAGAACAAGAGAAACTTTGAAGGAACATAGGGCGTTTTATTTTTGTTTGTTTGTTTTTTGTTTGTTCGTTTGTTTTATGCCAAAGACTGTAGGAAAAGAAACAAAATGACAACTAAATAATCATCTAGAGGTTTGTATAGTAAGAGGTAATCTGGCATTGAAATAGACATTTCTAGAGTAGTTGGGTAACACACACATAGGGGAATTAGGTTACAATAGGCTGATAGCGAAATGGAATATAAGAAAATGAAGAATTGAATGTAGGAAACACTAAGAGTGCTGCTAACAGCAAAATTCATGGTTGAAGGATAATTTTATTTTATTTTTTAATTACAAAGTCTTCTGCTCTTAGATAGTAACTGAGCGCTGTAACTGGAAGAAGAAAAAATGACCTTATTATGACCAACAACTGGTATATTAAATCAGTGGTACAACAGCTGGTCTGCAAAGGGATTAATTACAGTGCAGGAAAAATGTTAATATTCATACTATGCAATGGTGTATAAACATAAATTGATCTTAACTGAAGGGAACTGCATCCTTCTAATTTTGGAGTAATGCATCTTATTTGGGGGTGAATTTATAATTATAGTTTTGTTTTGAGAATCCTGTTTTTATATTTTAAGTAGAATGCCCTATGCAGGCTAACCCAAGATGTGTCTAGAAATTTTCCTTGTTATAATAAATTGACTTCTGGATTTGTAAAGATTGAATCAAGTCAATTTGGCTTATCATATGTTACATTTCTTCACCAGTAACTCCTACTATTATTTCACTGTATAATGAATCATATACAAGTGGCAATTATCAGATAAAATCTACATTTATTAAAATTAGAGAGTGAACAAGAGAATAAGTCCAGGCAGGAAGCACCAGTGTGAAAGCATACCATATTCATTCTCATGTAAAATAATTTACCAGGGTACTTCCTGATTATTCAGCCATTAATTTGATGAACATTAATCATTTAAATCTCAGTAAGATATCAGGGAGAACTGAGTTTCTTAAAACTGTGAAACACTAGATGCTGTTACCACAAAAGATTAAAATATATTTTTGATAGATAAACTTATTTTTAGAGAAATTTTGTCTCCTTGGAAAGACAGAGAGACCGAAAACGAGAAATCACACCCCACGCAACAATTCTCCTCCATTCTCCTCTCAGGATTTTGGGCACACACGCCTAGCATGAGTTTTAAGCGGCCAGATCCAAGACTAGAACCGTGGTTGACTACGTGGGAGTCCAGCAATGTAACCATTATGCCATTTGCTGGTCCCAATAGAAATTTTAATAAAAGAGATTGTCGAGTCCAGACAGTGACATAGGAGGAAACATGATGCTCTGTGAAGCTGATCCACATGGAATGGAGGGTTCTAGGTCTGACCAGGAAACATTCCTGTGTGTACCAGATATGCACATGCCCTTAGCAAAACAGATGGCAAAGGCCGGAGTGGATCATGGCATCAAGACCCTGCTGGATGGCGCTGTCTCTCTTGTTTTCACTTACTCACTCTCACTTACTCAGAATGGAAAAAATCTAAATATAGAAATTAGTGATAACAGCAAAGGGTAATTCAGTAAACATTATGGGACTATTTAATTTGGATAAACTCAGTATTTCAAAATAATCATAGTTGTTGAAGCATCTAAACAACAATAAAAATTTGAGAAGCACATGTAATAAAAGGATCAATTGGTAGACACTTTAAAAGAAGAGGAGAGATGAAGAGGGAATAGAATCACACCGAAACATTCTGGAGTAATGTAATTGGTCAATAATCCATATAAAGATCAAGAAATTTCATGATGTGATTAAACTATATATTTCATGTAAAAATGAAAGAACACTAAGAAAGTCATACAGTAGTGGTAAACTAACTATCCTGCTAGGGTTTCAGAGAGGAACGCTGCAGTAGTATTTTGAATGAAAAAAAAAAAAATTGTGGGACCAATAGATGGCATAATGTCTATGTTGTTGGACTCCAATGTAGTAGGCCACGGTACAAGTCCTGAATCTGGCAGCTTAAAACTCATGCCAGGCGCTTGTGCGTGCATGCCCAAAATTCCAAGAGAAAAATGAAGGAGAAGGGATTACAGCTGCGTAGTCATCCCCCCAGGGGGTGATTTCTCACTTTCTGTGTCTCCATTCCTCTCCTTCTTTCTGGTGAGTGCATGTGCCCTATAGCAAAAGCCTCTCAAAAAAAAAAAAAAAAAAAAAAAAGTTTTGTTTTGAAAGCCAGATAGTGGTACAGAAGTATAATAATTGGACCCGTATGGGAAAGGACCAGAGTTCACATCCTGGGACCTCTCTGAACACATCAGGCATGTGCACGTGTCCGTAACGAGCTGGCTAAGACTGGTAGTCGGTTATAAGCTTGAGGGCCCTATCGTGGGTGCCTATGTCTGCCTCTCTCTATTTCTCTATCATAGAACAAATTAATGAACTCTAGAAAAAGTTTTATTTTGGATAGAAAGAAAAATCATTTAAGTATGTATTATTATTTTAATATATATATTAAGTAATATGTAAAAATATATTTATATTAAATATTAAATTAAATAATATTTATATATTAAATATATTTACATACTTATATAATATATATATATATATATATATATATATATATATATATATATGTATGTATACATACATATATATATATCCCAAAATCTGGTGTGTTTTGTTATAATATTGGATGTTTTAAACAACAGAAAAAGAAAAAAAGTTGTCTTTTTGGATAAAGTATGGTTCCTGCCAGGAAATAGTCTAAGGTACCTTCCGGAGTCACTTTCAGCATTATAATTTCTTGATTTTGTTCTTTGTCACAGTTTGCATTTCACTTCTCCAGCCTGACCTCACACTCCAACGTCTACATACATGCTTTGCACTGTGCAGCCCTTAACAGATATGCTTAGAGTAACTTAATGCATACTCTGCAACCACTGTAGCCTTTGTACCCAAACTCACTTACCCTCTACTTGGCATTACTTGCACTGCCACAGAGAGAGAGTTTGTCTTAGTTTTTATCAACCAGAATTCTATCACTTCTGATGGAGAAAAGCATTAATATTCTCTAGGCTAGGAGTTTCTGAATGCATTGTCCTGAGGGATTTAGTAAGGTCAACCAGTAGACATAATAATTTATTAACCTTTCTGAGTAGGTGTACACATTACCCATAATTAAACTGGAGAAAATTAACACTATGAGTTTTTAATGGGTAATATAATTACACTTGGAAGATCTATTTGCAATAATGTTTGTATTTAGTATGTTAAGAGACACATCTGATGAATTAGTTTTCTGGTTCTTTTACCAAGACTAACTTTTCCTGTTCAAAAGATAACTATTAACTCACTTGCATTTTCAATTTTTTCCCCATGAAAGTAGTTTTTGTTGTAAACATATAATCATTTGGACTCTGAACTTGATTCTGCTTCTTTTTTTATTTCTTTGCGTCGTGCCAGAGAGTGCCTGTGCTCACCAGAGACAGAGAGCGGGAGAAAGATGGAGAGTAGACAACCCCCCAACAGAGCAGGGTCTTGTCACAGTCCCTTTCATTTCTCCATCTTGTCAGGATTGGAGGCATGCAACACACATGACTGGTGTGTTTTTCAAGCTACCCATGGCCATATTTGAACTGCAATTGACTATGTGGGATGGGGCATCCTATGAGTAGTGCTTAACCACTAAATTATGGGGCCAGCTCTCTAAACTTCCTTTTAAAAGAGTTTTATTTCATTATTATAAACTGTATATTTTTAATGCCCTAAAACAATAGGCACATATACACAAAGTTGAGACTAAGGTTGTGAAAGATGGAAAGTCATGATTTACAGCACAGTCTGACCCCATAGAAGTCACTACAATTTGGCCACTTCTTTCATGTTTTTGACTCTTCTGAAGGTGTCCTCCATTACTCTACATAAGACGTGCTTGTTTATGTCTAGTGATTTATCAGGTTGACATCCTGTTAATTTCCCACTATGAAAAATCAGGAGGGAATCCCCTCATATTACTGCAGTAACACTCAAAGTACTCCCGTTTCCCTCTCTTAACTACTTCTAAATTTCTGAAGATTAGATAGCTTATGGGTACTTATTTAACTTAAAATAATATGCTGAAACTTCTTAACTATTAATAAGAAGAGCATAACTTGTTATGTTGAATATACAAATATTGCTTAATATCTTGCTCATAACGTAATTTGGCACATCAAAGATTCCCTTGTGGGGACCAGCAGTTAGCGTAATGGCTATGTCGTTGGACTCCCATGCGTAGTCGACCACGGTTCGCGTCCCGGACCCTGTGGCTTAAAACTCACACTGGGCGCGTGTGCGTGCATGCCCAAGATCCCGAGAGGAGAATGGAGGAGAAGGGATTGCGGCGTGGCCATCCCCCCTGGGGGATGATTTCTCGCTTTCTGTCTCTCTGTCTCTGTCTGGCGAGCACACGCGCCCTTAGCGAAAACCACTAAAAAAAAAAAAAAGATTCCCTTGTGTCTTCTGTTACCTTCCAGTTCCTATCTTCTCTTGATGTGACATAACTTCAGGGCTACTCATTGATGAATCATTGGCAATGGGAAAGGACTAGGAACAACAATTCAGGTGTATTTCTCAAAGGTGAAAGAAAATGTGGTACTTATACTAAAGAGCACTATGTCTCTTTTTAAAAAAATAGGTAGCAATGCATGAAGTAACAGTGTTTCATGTTCTGTGTACCATGCATGACACATTGCTAAGTAAAGAAAGCCAGGTTGGAAAAGTATATATAGTATGTTATCATTGCAAAGAAAAGAGGAAATGTAATACATACTTGCCTATTTTTCCATAAAGATGTTCTATAAAGATATCCTTCAGAAAAATAAGCAACAATTACAGATGGCAGAAAAAATAAATACTGAAGACAAAAGTGGCCATGAGACTTTTTATTGTAAATATTGTGTATACACTCACAGGTGTAAAATTATTTTGAACTATGCAAATGTATTGACTTCTGAAAGTACTTAATATACTTTGCAATTGGGACCAGCAGTTAGCATAATGGCTATGTCGCTGAACTCCCATGTAGTCGACCGTGGTTCGAGTCCCAGACGCAGTGGCTTAAACTCATGCCGGGCACGTGTGCATGCATGCCCAAGATCCCAGAGGAGAATGGAGGAGAAGGGATTGTGGCGTGGCCATCCCCCCTGGGGGGTGATTACTTGCTTTCTATCTCTATGTCTCTCTCTGTCTGTCTGGCGAGTGCATGCGCCCTATAGCAAAAACCTCTTAAAAAATTTACATTATATTATAATAATAACTTAGTGTTTGGTCAAATAGTTTTTCTTATAAAGTTTCTACTTTCTGTTTTTTTTTTTAGAGATTTTTGTTATAGGGCATGTGTGCTTGCCAAAGAGACAGAGAGACATAAAGCGAGAAGTCATCCCCAGGGAATATGGCCAGGCTGCAATCCCATCTCCACCATTCTCCTCTGGGGATTTTGGTCATGCACGCACACATGCCCGGTGTGAATTTAAAGTCACGGGTCTGGGAGTTGAATTATGGTTAATCAGGTGGGAGTCAAACAGAGTAACTATTATGCTATCTGCTGGTCCCATATTGTAAAGTTTCTTACTCTAGGGTAGTCCCAAAAATTGGGGAAAACAAGTTTATTGTATTAAAAATGTACGTAGGGGTTGGCAGATGGCATGGTGGCTAAGGGTGCTCGACTCCCACATGGCGGACTGTGGATTGAGTCTTGGACCTGGCAGCTTGCTCTCTCTCTCTCTCTCTCTCTCTCTCTCTCTCTGTCCTTCTCCAGTCAAAGAAAAATAAATAAATAAATAAATAAAGCTAAATAAAATAATTCTTTTGTAAAAAGAAGATGGGGAATGGATTTTTTAAAAAGTGTATGTGTAATGCTCACTAAAAAATAAAGTAACTATTGCAGTAATACTTGTCTTATAGAAAAACAAATAGAGCCCTACATAATTACTCATTATTCTGACAAATTTGTAATAATAAAATTAATTATAATTTTCTTTATTTTAATGAAATTTTTAAAAAATATCCTACATATTAATTTGCTACCCATCTTGAACCACAGTTTCCTTATACAGAACTTTGCGGCCTTTATTTTTTTCCTAAAGAATCTTGTTGTCATTATTGTAGTTTCTGCTTTCACCATAATTCTAAGATTATTAACACTGTTCATTATATTTATTGAATGTAATCCCCTTTTTTCATGAGGAGCTGCTTTGTAGAATCCTCCAACTTTTCTGCTTCCATTTGTGGGGCTATTATTGGGTTGTCAGGAAAGTCAGAACACATTTTTGCTTAGAAAAATACATCATGAATTTTACAACAGTGTAATATTTTCTTTATCATACAATTTCTTTATTTTGAAATTGCATTGCATTCCTGAATTAATGTTACTGTTCCTTGACTATCTCATGGTTTTCCATTCTTGAATTTTCTGGGCCCTCATTGATTCTCCCCTAAAGACATCACATGGAAAAATAACTCTTACAGAGCTTTGCTCATTAAAAATTTTAACAAGTCACTCTCATACTTGAAAATTGGCTTTGAGGGCTGTGTCGGCAAGGATTCAAACAGGAGAAGTATATTACCCCAGCTATTTAAAAAAATAAAATCAAGAAGTTAATAATTCATTAGGGAGAAAGGCATAAAGGAAACAGCAAGATATGAAGGAGGAAGAAACATCAGAAAGCAGCTGCCATCCACAGGGCTCTGAGAAGTCAGGAGGTCCCCAGAAGCTCTGAAATCTGAGGATTGTCATCTAACTAGACCGAGGCCTCAGGGACTTAGGAAAGGTCTAGCCAGCCAGTTGGTGAGTATGTCTCTGATGGAAAGAAACTGGTCGTGGGGTAGTAGAAAAATATGGAAAAGAAAAGCAACTGCTGGTGGTGTGGTGATTACGGCAGCTGAAACCAAACATGGCCAACTGTGCTATGTGGGTTCTTAATAACACTACTCAGATGGAAGATACCTCCAGGTTGCTCAGGGAAGCCAGCTATGGTTTCTAATTTAAGACCTCGTGAGTAGCATTTCTTTGGTGTGTGTAATTAGTCAAGTTTTTGTTTCATGAATGATCTGGCTTGGAGGGGTACAGTTGGAGTACTGGACTATGCTGCTTGAAAACATAGGGGCACATGTCTCTCCATGCCCAAAATCCCAAGGAAAGAATGGAGGGACGGGGATTGGGGTATGGCCATTCTTTCTGAGGCATACTCTCTTACTTTCCCTTTCTCTTTGTCTCCGGCTAATGCCCTTGTCTTATACCAAAATTAAAATAAAATGAAACAAAAGCAAAGCAACAAAAAACAACTCTAATGCAGAGTGGAAAAAACCATTGTTAGGGAGATGTGCATAGGAAGTTTAATAAAACAGGAAAAGATTTACCTTTGCTATGTATTTCCTTGTTCGTGTGGTTGTTTTTGGTATTATAGTCTCCATCTCCGGAGGGAGGCCAGTGGGCAAGAGAGACATGTGGTTTGCAAGTCCTTGCCCCAACATCATAGAGCATAGAATGAAGACTTTGAGATGGGAGATAGATGGAGAACCTCCAGCATTTCATATGGAACTCCATATGTCTTCAGACTTGTGAAAGGTTCGTGCAATTTCTCATAATGAGATTTGTGCTGGTGGCATCTTCCCTTGGAAATGCCAGAAAAACTGTGTATCGTGCATCTGTGTTTTGATTTGTACCTGTCACCTGAGGTCAGGTGGAGAGTTTTCCATCTGTGGTATAATGTTAGTGCTCAAAAAATTTTTGAAATACTTAAAAATTCATATTTTCAGATTAAGGATGCCCAACATGTATTGAAAAACGAGCTCTGATGTCCAGAAAACTGTGTTATACAGCAACCATCGTACCTGCATTCCATTTCTTGCTAACTCTATTGAGGTGGAAGATACCTCCAGGTTGCTCAGGAAAGCCAGCTATGGTTTCTAATTTAAAAACTCATGAGTGGCATTTCTTTGGTGTGTGTAAATAATCAAGTGTTTGTTTCATGAATGATCTGGCTTGGAGGGGTACAGAGATTAATCAAAATTACAAAAGATCTGGGACCAGCAGTTGGCGTAATGGCTATGTCTCTGTACTTCCATGTAGTAGACCACAGTTCAATTCCTGGACCCAGTGGCTTAAACTCACTCCAGGTGCATGTGCATGCATGCCCAAGATCCGGAGAGGAGAATGGAGGAGAAACGATTGCGGCATGGCCATCCCCCCTGGGGGTGATTTCTTGCTTTCTGTCTGTCTCTCTTTGTCTTTCTGGTGAGCATATGCACTCTATAGCAAAATAGCAAAAACCTTTCCCCCACCTAAAAAAAATTACAAAAGATCTATGCTTAATATTCTCATTATTTATTTTAGTCATTCAGTTTATATAAATACTACCTCTTATGCACTTTCCTAAGTAATGGAGATAGAATATTAAACAACAAAGATATATTTCTGGAAAAAGTAAAACTTTATGAATAAAGAGGCATAGAGAGACAGAAAACAAAGAAATCAGTACATAAGATATTCATGCTATGAAGAAATATAACACAGCATCCAAAAATAAGAGTAAAGGGAATGCCATTTGTTGGGTGAAAGCTAGTTGGTATAGTTAGAAAAGAGTCTCTGTTATTCAAAGACTGAAGGAATTGAAGGGAAAAAAAATAATGTGACATCTTTCCAGGGAGAGGGAAGAGCAAGAGCAAAAACCCCAAAGTGAAAGGATCCTTTGTATTCCCACCTCTCCTTCATTGCCCTTCTAGCTTTTCATCTAACACAGTTCTTAGCTAACTGCTGACAATTTCAACTTGTGTGTGAGAGGAAAATAAATAGCCATTGCATGCTGAACATTCCTAGGAATTAAGTTCCCTGACTTATGTATGGTTTGTGGTTAAGTTGGTTAGAGCATGATGCTTACTTATGCCAAGTTTCAAGTTTGGTCCTTGTATAAACCAGGGATCATTTACTTCCGGGTGACTCCCTGCACCATTGACACTGTCCTCTATCCTTGTAACCTTCTGCATCTTAGTGATTGTCACAGGGAGCCACAAAAGAGTGTTGACATTTCAATACCGCTGAACAGTACAATTCAGATGATTCTCATCTTGACTCAGTATCATTATAGCCATAAAAAGGAGATACACATTACCATACTCGATTTCAGAATCTGCACTAATTTTTCTAGTGTTTATTACATCTCCAAAGTATTTTAAAAATAGTTTACACTAGAACCAAGAATTATGTTTGTAATTCTTTGGTCTTTACTATGCAACTATATTGATGCATAAAATGATTTCTGACCATGAGTATATTTTATCACAGTCATTAGTAACCATTTGATATGGCACTGTGTACAAGGTATACATATTACATGGCTGGTCCTTAGTGACATAAATATTATAGAATGGGGACCTACAGTTAGCGTAATGGCCATGTCACTGGGCTCCCATGCAGTCAACCACGGTTTGAGTCCCGGACCCCGTGGTTTAAACTCACGGCACAGTCGCATGTGCATGCATGCCCAAGATCCTGAGAAGAGAATGGAGGAGAAGGGATTGTGGCGTGGCCATCCCCCCTGGGGGGGGTGATTTCTCGCTCTCTGTCTCTCTCTGTCTTTCTAGCAAGTGCACTGGCCCTATAGCAAAAACCTCTCCAAAAAAAAAAAAAAAAAAAAATATATATATATATATATATATATATATATATATATATATATATTATAGAATGTAAGTGTCCATGACAATGTAAGCTCCAAAGAGCACAGATATGTCATTTTTATTCCCTACTGACTTAATTTTGGTTACATAATGGGTGCTCAATAGATGATATGTGAATTCATACACAAATGGAAAATAATAGTTAATCATTTGAAGACAAGGTATAGTACAGATGAACAAGCAATAGCTTAGATAATTCTTCTTAAAATAATGGATAATTTAAAAATTAAAAGCTATGATGTCAAAAGGAAGTGGTAAAACCATATAAAAATTATATTCTATTGAACAGAAATAATTATTTGCTATAGTTAATCAAATGACTTGCATGTTTTAGGCATAGTGTAATTTGACTTGCATAACTGAAAATAATCTTCAATATGGGCAATTATTACCTTTATTTTTTACAAATAGATAGGGAAAGTTAAACTTCGTATTAAAAAAATCCTGAGTATTATTATGCCCAAGTCATCACTAAGTACAAGAACAAGGTTTTTCCTTTCATATTGCCCCTTCTCAAGGACTCAAAGATCCCACCTGCTTTTGCTGGGAACTTTGAAGAGTTCTGGTTTCTAGGTAGAGAAAAACTCAGGAAAGTTCAAAGAGGTTCATCAAAACTGCAATGCAGAAGCAAGTGCTCATAAACTAGACAATCCATGGGAGATTAGCAGCCATCTTTTGCTGAAAAGATCTAACTTCAAGACCTCAGTAAAAGAAGGTAGGCAGGCTTATTGGAAAGGAAAGAGATGGTTTTCTGCTTCATCTTCAAGGATTAATGCAGGGCAATGTCTAGCAGCCATAGGGACTCCTCAGACTGGCATACCCAGAGCCCAGCCTCATCCTTTCCACATTCTTCCTCCTCCTACTCCAAGGAAATGATTTACTTTCCTAATGCAGTCACTTCAGTCTAGGTTCCAAGATCCTGCCTGTGTGACTTGATCTCTCTGAAAACTCTTTCCAATCCATAGCTTAGTAGACGGCAAATCAAGTTTTTCTCACAGTCTACTTTTTTTGATACCAAACAGTTATTAGGGAATCTAAAGCTAAAACTCACTCACCTATACCTTTTTTTGTCTTACTGCTCTGACATCCTAATTCTCTCCCAGAAGATTTGAATTTAACTAACTGACTAGTAATAGAATAATTTATTTAAAAATCCAGAAAGTAGATGCTCATTGGTATCATAGTCTGTATTTATCCAAGATTTCCTACATTTCTTTAAGGTCAATAGTATATGTAACATTAAAACCTAATCAATAAAGTTCTGCCAAGGAAAATCATTTTTCCCTCTACTTTTAACCATTTTTGTATTATTTAGAGAGAGCTCTTTTAAAAATGTGCAATGTTGGGACCAGCAGTTAGCGTAATGGCTATGTCACCAGACTCCCACGTAGTCGACCGAGGTTCGAGTCCCGGACCTGGCGGCTTAAACTCACGCCGGGTGTGTGTGCGTGCGTGCCCAAGATCCTGAGAGGAGAATGGAGGAGAAGGGATTGTGGTGTGGCCATCCCCCCTGGGGGGTGATTTCTCGCTTTCTATCTCTCTGTCTCTCTCTGTCTGTCTGGCGAGCGCACGCGCCCTATAGCAAAAACCTCTCAAAAAAAAAAAATGTGCAATGTTTATTTTAATATACTCTCATTTATTTGGATTTATTATATTGTTTATTTTAAAATGTATTTGTATTGTTTTATTTGAACATAAACCAAAAAAACACAAATATTTATTGACTATTGGGTAAATAATAAATTACATCATTGCTTTTTTACCTTGCTTAATTTAAAAAAAAAAAAAACATTATATTTTGGAGAGGTTTTTGCTATAGGGTGCGGGCACTTGCCAGAAAGACAGAGAGAGACAGAGAGACAGAAAGTGAGAGATCACCCTCAGGGGGATGGCCATGGCCATGCTGCAATCCCTTCTCCTCCATTCTCCTCTCGGGATCTTGGGCATGCATGCACATGCACCTGGCATGAGTTTAAGCCACTTGAACTGTGGTCGACTACATGGGAGTCCAGAGACATAGCCATTACACCAACTGCTGGTCCCCTTAATTTAAAAATATTTTAAACTGAGTTGAAACATGTCACAAAAAATCAAAACCATAGTTAAAATTTAAAATCTAATTAGAAAGAATATACATTAAGAAAACTAAACCTTGAGTTTTGGAAAAATTGTGGTAAAAGAGGAAGTATTACAAAACCATACAGTTCTTATTTAATTAAAGGAAACATAAATTTTTTAGAAGCTAAAAAAAGTTCTGACTTTGGAAAATCTTAGTCAAATATCTTTTTTTTGTGGAGACTACCACTGTATATAGTAGTTATGTTTTTTTACAATAATAGAAGTTAGTCTATTCATTTTTTTAAAATCTCATTTTTTACATATAATATTGTAATTCTCTACAGCATACAATAAAACTTTTCAAAGTATGCAAGTAAATACATGACATTTTTGTTTGTTTTTGTTTTTGAGAGATTTTTGCCATAAGGCATACGGACTCTCCAGAGAAACGAGAGAAAGACAAAGACAGAAAGTGAGAAATCATCACAAGGGTCAGGTATGGCAATGCCTTCTCCATTCTCCTTTTGGGATTTTGATCATTCACTCACAAGCATCTGGCATGAGTTTTAAGCCCCTTGGTCTTGGACTCAGACTGCAGTTGACCTAGCGCCTTAACCGCTAGGCCACCTGCTGACTCCAGTACGTGACATTTTTAATAGGTGCATTAATTTAAGAAACATTACTTGTTCATCAAGCAACTCTGGAAAAACTGGGAATAAAGTGAGTTGTGTGATGATAAATAAGATAGAGACTCCTTTCTCAAGAGTAATGCAATCTGGTGGATGAAACAAAAACATTGTAAAATAAAACAGTGTAGAACCATAATGTGCTTTAGTGTCATAAGACATTTGTTTGTAATAATATGGACTCTTAGAGAGGTTAATAGTCATATGGCACTCAAGTTCAAGGTGCAGCAAAAAATGAGGGAAGAGTTTTAAGACAGATGATGCTTGAAATCAATGGCCCTTGAAGGACAGATATGAATTGATCAGGCCATAAAAATAAAACCTGCCCTTTAAAAAGAGGACAAATAACAAAGAGGGAAGAGACCATGATAGATACTTGAAGACATCAACATTTTAAATTTACCATTTAATCACTGTACATCTTTACAATGCACAAAATGGTTTTTCCCAGCATGAATACAGTGCAGCTCAGTCAAGTGAAAGACATTACCATATATACATATAATTTAACCAGAAGATAACTTTTCATTTTTGTGCCTATTAAATGTATTGTTTGCGTTTTTCCCTGATCTCCTCCCTTCCACCCCATTACCTGTCACCTATTGCTCTCACCCTATTACCCCTACCCCATACTATTTCTAGTATCTATAGCTGCCATCTCTCTTATTATACCTTTAAATCTTTCAATTTCTGCTATAGAGTGCAATCATTCAGTATATATTGAGCGGGGACATACAATACTTATCTTTCATAGTCTGGCTTACTTTGCTTAGCCTTAAATCTTCCATATTCGTCCGTTCTATATCAAATATCAGGATTTTCATTTTTCTATGACTGAGTAGTATTCTATAGAGTACATGTGCCACAATTTTTCAATTCATTTATCTGTTCTTGAATATTTTGGTTGATTCCATGTTCTAGCAATTGTAAACAAGCTGCAATAAATACAGATGTGCAAGCATTTTTCTGACTGAGAGTTTTCTACCCTCTGGGTAGATACCTAGGTGATGAATTACTGAATCATATGGTAATTCAGTAGTAGTTTTCAAAATAACTAAGAATAGTTTCTAGATGATCTAGGAGGAATGTGTAGCCCAGTGAAAACTTGCAAAGTTCATATTAATATAATTTATTTTAAAATGGAAAACTAAGAAGTGTCTCCACTAGAAACATCTCAAAGCTCCCCTCATTAACTCCCTTATTTCATAATCAGATAATAATTTCTATTGTAAATTAATATAGCACAGACAAACAGAATTTAGTCAATAGGACTTTATACATGAGAATAGTTCAAATAATAAAAGACAGTTTAGTTGATCTTTTAGGCCAAAATTTACAACCTCTAGAAGTTACTCTGAGTGTCCATCTTAATTTTGAAGAGTATCTGGACATAGCAGTATGGATTCCTTATGGATGATGTCAGATGTCTTATGGAGAGGAGCTGGATGATAGAAACATTTGAGAGTTACTCCTACACCTAATAACAAGACCAAGCATTCAACACCAGAGAAATGTTAGGAACCTGAGCTAGAGAAATTGCAGAGCTATCAGGTGTCTGAGTAGTCAATTAAAGGGTCAAGGAGTCAAAATGAAAGTAACAGTGAAGTGCTTAATTATTTATTGCATTGGTTCAAGAGGTAGGGTATGTGGTAGTATAGGGTGGCACAGCTGGACCCAAATGCAAGAGTCCGGAGGTCGATGGGACCAGCAGTTAGCATAATGGCTGTGTCGCTGGACTCCCATGTAGTCGACCGTGGTTCGTGTCCCAGATCCAGTGACTTAAACTCACACTGGGAGCGTGTACGTGCATGCCCAAGATCCTGAGAGGAGAATGGAGGAGAAGAGATTGCAGCGTGGCCAACCCCCCGGAGGGTGATTTCTCGCTTTCTGTCGCTCTCTGTCTGTCTGGCGAGCACACGTGCCCTATAGCAAAAACCTCTAAAAAAAAGGGGGGGGGGAGCCCAGCAGGTGGCGTGGTGGTTAAGGTGCTGGACACTCCCACATGGCTGACCAGGGTTCAATTCCTGAATCTGGTGGCTTGCTTTCTCGCTTCCTCTTTCTTTCACTCTCACCCTCTGTCTCTCTCTGGTCAAATTAAGAAATAAATGAATAAATAAATAAAATAAATAATTATTTAAAAAAAAAAGAGTCCGGAGGTTGAGTAATGAAAACTCCCTGGGCATGCTGGGAGGGTGCATATAAGTAAGCCTCTGATATAGGCTGGGGAAGGATCGTAGCATGGTGATCTCATTAGGGGTGTCTGTCTCTCTGTATCTCTCTGTCTTTCTCATAAAAGAAATAAACTTTAAATAAATTAATTAACTTAATTAAAAATTAAATAGTATATTCAAGAAGTTTAAACTGGAGAAATGGCTGATTCTCCCTCCTTAGGAAGTAGCTAATGCTTTTACTTGCTGAAGCAGAAGATTATATATTCTGTTCATCTTAAAACAGATTTAAATTATTTATGCTTGTATTAGAGAAGATGGGGTAATTCCAGATACTGTGCAAGTCTAACAGCATTCATAAATCAAGGGCCAGGTAGAATTAATGTTTTCATGATGGAATTATATATATTTTATAGTATTCTATAGTTACAAAGAGATATACATTCACTTTTTACCTGTTTTCTAATTATAGCAGCTCTTGACATGAATAAGTCCTATTTCAGTTGTTTGAGATATACATGCAATACATTGGTATTGCACCCTCTATTATTGCACCCTCTGCCTGCTGTCTGCTAGGGAACTGTGCACAATCCTGTTCTGTCCTGAAAAACTAGCAGAATTCAGATTCACTTTATGTATTCTACTGTAGCCTGTGGAATTAGCAACACCTTATAAATATCTGTGCAAGAGGAAAATAAACCTCTTTTTCAGAGAGTAACAGTGTAGTTTTCTAATCAGTTCCAGGGTGCCATTTCTAAAAAGGAGACCTGACTGGCATTCCTAGCAGATAGCTTAGCCTGACTCTGTCTTGGTCCTTGATTCTCCCATTATCTGTTCTGGAAGGTGTAGGAGTCGATCAAGGAAGTAGAACAGGTTTTAGAGATTCAGCAACAGCCAATGATGGAGAAAGTTTCTGAGAATGTTTATTAGTTAAGTGTTTGATGCCACAGTTTATCAAGCCAGGGAGGTAAACATATTGGTAGTCAATTCAAAACACATTAACCTAATTTAAAGAACTAATATTGTCTGCTAAAAGATGAAAAGATAAGGCAGAAGTAAAAAATGTGGGAATCTGGAAGAAAAACAAATGTTATGATAAATTGGAGGGTAGAACACCAAGTAGTATAATACATAGAAATTTAGACAGAAGCAGAAAGAAAGAACAAACAGCATGACTGTCAAGAAAGACACACTCCTAACACGTCTTGCAAAAAATTCAACTGAAGAGTGTATGGCCTTGTTTTATACTATATGTACTATTCAGACAACGCTAAGGAAGGGGAACTTGAATAATTTTTATTTCTGAGTCTACTCTTCTTTTGCCGTGTTAGATTTGTTATTTCCAACCCTATCCGGCTTGAAACTCTTACCATTGCCTATAAATGCTGACAGGTATTAATCACAGAAGTGGGTCGACAAGCCGGCCTAATGAACAGAAAAATCCTCCGTGAGCAGTCAGAATACTTAGCCTGTGCATTGCATGCTCATAGCATACAAATTTACACTATCTGGAAATGTTGAAAACCCATGCTGAAAATTTAATATAAACAGGCCCAGAACAGTGAAGCCCAGAGGATCCTGGTAGATACAGATGCAAAATTGTCTCTGGGAATACTTCCCCAACTGAAGAATTCCAAAGAAAAACAACTTCAGGTAGAGATATCCTAACATTACAAAGTTCATGTGGAAATCAAATGCCCTGAGAAAGAATCAACAATTGCAACAAATAGGACATATATTGCCATATGGATTCTATAACAGTAAAATGCAATTAAACTGTCAATTAAAGGACTCACAAATTTATGGAAGCTGAGAAGCCCTGGCTTCAGTGGTCAGGAAGCTTGGACCCAGCCTCACAGTGTTGTAGTTCCAGTCCAAGAATAGGTGAAGATGAATGCCCCTCTCACTAAGTCTTTTTATTCTATTCAGGCCTTTAATTGATTGGATGTGTTCCATCCACATTGGGAAGGACATTCTGCTTTACCCCAATCGACCATTGAAACATTGATCTCATTTACAGACATTATCGCAAACATACCCTAAATAATGTGTGACCAAATATCTGGGCACCCTGTGGCCCAGTCAAGTTGACAAAAAATAATCAAGCATCAGAAGTACAGAAAAAGAGAAAGTAGAGGTGCAATATAAGTTTGAATTTGCAGGCCAGCAGTGGTGGTGCAGAAAATGTAATGCTTTGCTGTGCTGGATGCATAGGGGAATGTCCTGGGTGCAAGCCCCCAAATTTCTTGTACTTACCTGGCACAGGCACATAGGCCTATGATCCTGCCTGAATGAGACTGGGGGTAGATGGCAGCATTAAGGGGGATTTTGTTACTTCCTCTTTTCCTCTTTTTCATGGAAGAAATAAAATGAAAAATGAACTTTAGAAAAAGAAATCTGAACGGAACCCTCATTTTTGCCTCATATTCTGTCATTTAATGTTACCATAAAATATTTTTTAAATTCCATACTAAATTCTCATTGACATTTTGAGGATTCACTATATCAGACAATGAAAGTATTGGAAATTTTGTTTCTGTTAGTATAAAATCCTACATAAATGAAGGATTTTGTTAAAGTCAAAGTTGCCAACATGGGCCATTGTAAATTTCTTCTTTTGAAAGAAAGAGTTACACTCACAAATATAGCAAGTATTGTGATCAAAATGGATATATATGTAATGATGAGATTTGGATCAGAGGCCAAAGAATGACTCTAGAATTGATTAACACAAAAAAGGACAGACAAAAAAGAAAATATGACAATGCTTTCAACAAACAACTTAAGACAATATCATAGCACAGGATGTGATGCAGGGCTACTTTTAAACCACTCAGCTAAAACATACCTAGAATCTTATAAACAATAGATTGGGTGACCTAGTTGTGAAGTCCTGGGTATGTGTCACTTAAAGTTTTTGCAATTCTACAGAGAAACCACTTAATGAAGACAAATGCTAACGTCTCAGCAATTATTTCTCAGTAGTGAAGAGTACGTGGCTGTAGATAGAAATAATTCCAATTGTTATGAGACAGAAATTAACCTGATGGCAGAATAACAACAACAACAACAGAAAACAACAACAAAGGTTCAATTTAATGTTTACTTGAGTTGTCCGGAGGCTGCCTTCACCTCTCAATGTGGTTAAAGACAGTCCTCTGGCGCCACTGGGTGAAACCAAGTATGTAAACCTTGGTGGGATCTCAAAAATATTAAAATAAATAGATAAACCAAACTCTTATAATTATGTAGCATAATTTTCAAAAGTGTTTACTTTTAAGGAAGTTGTTGAAAAAGAGAACTTATCAAATAAAGAAGACAATGACATTCATGGTTCAAATTGAACCATCTACTGGTGAGATGTTTCTCTCTTTGTAAAGGTAGAACAGTTCATTCTGTTTCCTAGGACTTGTAGAAGTTATCCCCTCTTTTTTGTTCTTGTTATTTTGAAATGTAAGACTTATAAAAATGTAAAACTTTTTTGAGCTATGTTATAAGATGTGCTCATATTGGACAGTGCTAGAGTAAGAAAAGGAGGCTAGATTTTTTTTTTCTCTGTGCTGAATAACTTTTTGAGGAAGTGAATTGTAGTCACCAGCTGATATTAAAAGGATATAAAAAGTAGTTAGAAAAATTACTAGAAGCCATCGATATATCTGCTATTATATTTGATGTATCAAAAATATTAGAATAGCAATGGGAAGATTATTTGGATAAAGTGATAATAGTGTTTTCACAATATTTAGTGAGTTACTAGCAGTGTTTTAAAAATTACAGAAAGTGCATCAATTTCAAAATGCACTACATTAGTCAAAAAGCATTTTCTGCCAAAAATCTTCTTAGAGAGTTACAAAAGCTATCCAACCCTATCAGAGCTGACAATTATTTATAAAAGAGTGGCTTAAACTTAAAAAGTACATTTGGTTGTTCAGAATTCAATTTATGTACTGAATGTTTTCTACACTTTACTTAGCCTACATATTACAATGTTAATTTCATTCACAAACGTCCTCACAGACATACTCTAAATAATGCTTGATGAAATGTCTGGGCACCCTGTGGCCAGGTCAAGTTGACACACAAAATTAGCACCAGAAGTACAAAAATAAGGAATGTACAAGTCAAAAATTTTATGTTTGTTCAAAGAAATTAGACTTCTCTTTTTGACTGATTATTGCCTACCTACAAAAATTATATATTTTTTGGAAGCCAGACAGTGGAACAGAGGTAAAACATGACATTTGGTGAGGCAATCCCACACAGGACAGTTCTCAGTTCAAGTTCAGAAACTTCCCTGATTGCTCTGGGTACTTGCTTATGATGTGGGGTGGCTAACTGGAAGGGACGGATCATGTTGCTAAGACCTTATTTGGGGGTCTTGTTTCTCTCTTTCTCTTCCTCAATAAGCGGTAATTAATGAACTTAAAAAAAAAATAATAAGGAAGGGCCATAAGGAGGCATGCTGGTTTAGGTGATAGACTCCCACATGACTGACTGTGATTTGAGTCCTGGACCTGACGACTTGAAAATCATGCTGGGTGTGTTGGCATGTATGCCCAGAATCTCAGGAAGAGAATGGAGGAGAAGGGATTGCGGCATGGTTATCCCTTCTGAGGGCTCATTTCTCACTTTCCCTCTGTGTCCTTGTTTCTCTCTTTGGGGAGCACATGTGCCCTAGGGTCAAAAAAAAATTTTTTTTTTCAAAAAACTGCAAATTGGGATCATGCATTTGAATCTCTGAATATACTGACACCGATGACTCCTAAAGGGAAATAGCAAGACCATTGTTGATTATGATGCAAAATTTTTGTTCTACAGAAGACCCCATTAAGAGAAAAGCAGCTTTGACTATCAGTTTAATTTTTTGCCTCAACATTTTCAAGAAAAAAATTCTTTGGAAATCTCAACCAATATCATTAGATCATCACTCAGGAATTTTGACTCAGCAACAAAAGAAAATTTTCAAGAAAATCTACTTTGAAGACTTCTGGAATGATCTAAGTTTTAAGTTTTTTTTTTTTTTTTCATTTTTTTTCCTTTCTAAAAACATATTTGGAAGAATTTTTCTCCCTTTATTGCTAGAAAACAAAGCTTGGTGATAACTATTTATACTTTTAAAGACAGAAAGAATGATGCAAGCAGTCTGTACCAAGTTAGTACCACATGAGAAAGTAAAATATGTATCTTTCGAAAACAATGGACCAGCTGATGATGTTATGGTTACATTATTGAACTCACATGACTGACTGTGGTTTGAGTCCCAGACCTGGTGGCTTGAAACTCACCCTGGGCACATGTGCGTGCATGGCCCAAATCCTAAGATTGTGGCATGGCCGTCCTCCCTGGTGGTGATGTCTCACTTTCTGTCTCTCTGTTTCTCTTTGTCTCTCCAGTGAGCATACACTTCCTTTAGCAAAAATATTCTCTTAAAAAAAGAAGAAACAAAAAAATAAATAAAAATATTCTTTCCTTTTGGTTTCTGATAAAGTATTCTCACTTTTAATTCATATTGGAATTATACTAAATGTGAACGAAACATTAGAGAAAACATGAGCTTAAGTTAATCTAATGAAAATATTTTATTGACTTTTTTTAGAAGAAGAAACATCATTTTCTTCATCTTATGTACTAGTTTTTATTATAATTTGTAATATGAGATTTTAGATTCACATTAGTAAAATATTCACTATAAAGTTTGAATATTTTGTTAGTAATTATTTTTGAAATTGCATTTTTACATATATAATAAGATACTGTGGAAGTAATTTTATATTTCAGAAGTCTTATTCACTCTAATTTGTATACTACTACACATATACATTATTTCATCTTTGTAAAATTAAAACAAAATTACTAAAAAGTGCATGTACTTGCCAGAGAGAGAGAACTCCTTAAAGAGGTATGGTCATCCTACAATACTTTTTTTTTCTACATTTATCTATCCCATCATGGTTTGGGGCATGCATGTGCATGTGCCTGGTTTATTTTCAAGTTTCTAGGATCAGAATTCAAACTGTGTGACATCTGATTTCTTAAGCACTGTGCTTACACTCTGAGCTACAGGCCAGCCCCAATATTCTTTCCTTTTTAAGACTTCATATTTTTAGAGCAGTTTTATGTTTACAATAATATGTTTAAAGAATTATTTTTTTTAACTTTATCTATTTGCTTATTTTAATTTGACCAGAGAGGGACAGAGAGAGAGAGAGAAAGTGAGAAATCAAGCTGCTAAGTCAGGGACTCAAACCATGGTCAGTCCAACACTCTTACGCCACCTGCTGGCCCTGTTTACAATAATATTGAGAGGCTCCGAGGAGAGGTTCCAAAGAGAGTACTCTTCCACCATGCGAGAGAGATTATAGCAAAAAATGCTATTTATGAACCAACCTTTGCCTTTAACTAGGTACTGAATTTGTTGATGGCCTTGATCTTGGACTTCCCAGCTTCCAGAGCTAAGATAAATAAATTTCTGTAGTTTATAAGATACCCCGTCTATGATATTCTATTATAGCAGATTAAACAGAATAGAACAATAGGTTTTCGAGTTTTTATTTTGGTTAATCTTTCACCAGGAATATATATGTGAGTTATTCGTTTTGAAACTGCGTCATTTCACCTGAGTAACAATAGGTCTATTATGAGCTGCATTTGGCAAGTTCTTAGATTTAGCAAGAATGTTTTTTCACTAGCCTCACATTTTAATATTATTTTTCTCGACTTAATCAATGAACGCTATAACACTGTAAATGTTAGCCTTTATTTAATTTTGTTGAATACATTACTTAGACTCTTCTTCGAACTTACGTCTGCTTCTTGACATAGCTTTTATTATTAGATGATTTCTTTCTTGAGTTGCATGTTTTAAACATCCAAAACCCATTTTTTCCTTTGGTAAATCTGTGAGTGGCATTTTTCTTATTTACCTGGTGTTACTTAGTAGCACAAATCATGAACACCTAGTGAGCAGAGTCTATGGAATAATAGCCATGAGAGCAATATTAGACACATGTTGTACTAAGAAGAAATACAGGGCATTAAAGAAAAATAGTTCTTACAAGCAGACATGTCATTTCTATCTCTTTTTATAAGGACAGTACAGTGACTATATAAAATGGTAGGATATACATGTGAATCTGAATTCAGAAATGTCTCTATTTATCTTCTTAAACACTGTCATTTTTCCAACACTGTGAATGCTGCTTTGAATGAACTATTTCAGTAGAGACCAAAGAGATGCTTATATAGTTTGAGCTGTAATAGTTTCCCATATTAAACCTCTTGCAAAGACATACTGGTCTACATATTTATGCATAAGCTCTTCACAAAAGGAACTGTATGTGAGCTTACATTAGATAAGTAGATGATAAAGCAGATAGGACCTTTCAGGGTTCTCTCTTTTTGAAGTTGTCTAGCAATTATTTTTATTTTATGGTGGAGTTCTTGTTTATTATGATTAAAACTGTCTGACTATATGTTTCTTTTGTCAATTATCTAAGTTTTTGTTTATTTACTATTTTTCCCTTAAAGTTGCAACTACTCTTTCTCTATCTCCTCAGTATTGAAACCAATAATAAAAGAACAGTATAACTGAAAATTCAGCTGAAGAGAAAGAAATTAGAAATATGCCAAATAAACATCTAAATTGAAGTAATGGCCATTTGAGCAAATACTTTGTATAATTAAGGTTCCCTTATAATTTGAAATGTAGGATATATCTAAGAAGGTTTAGAAGGGATGAAAGAACAGCATCCCTTTGACTAAGCTTGTAGGAGGAAAAAAAACACTATTTTAAGACAGAAAGGAAAGCCATGAATGGTTATGGTCAAGGCTCTGGAAGTAAAAAAGAAATTTGGAGTCATCTTGGAAATATAATAGATCTTTCTTAATAAGGTAATACTGTCTTCAGAAAAGTAGGAATCAGGAGCTAGCAGATGTTAGCTAAACTGTGCTAGCATGTATATATCTATATAAACAAGGGATTTAAACAAGGTGAAAGGTACAATTTTGATACTTATGCTAATCAGATATTTGAGAAGCTGTACCATATCATGCTTCAGTTACTGGAATGACAAAGAACCCAAAGTTTTGTGTTTCAGGAAAAAAAAAGTCAGAACAAGTTATACTGCAGTAAAGTAATAACCAGACTGATATAGGATTAATGGTATTTGTTTTAAAAAGAAAAGATGATTGATGTTTAGATACTTTTCTTAAAATTAAAATAAAATTTCATCATTGTTTCACTATTGAGATTTATCATTATTTTATTATATAATTTAGAAATTTAACAATATATGGAGCCTACTGAGCCTACTTTTGGAGATTGAAATAAATTTTGCTTGAACCCCCCAATTTCATGGCACATGAGAGCCAAGGGACTATCTGAAAATTCTTATGATACCCAGTTTATGAATAACATCCTTCATTTTGTCAAGTGGCTCTGTCTCAGTAATGGCTTGTGGATTTTATGTGGTTTTGATGGTGAGATCACATTATGAACTGTTCTCGGGACTCCATACCCTTCATTTCTACAATTTTTTTTTAAAAAAAATTATCTTCCTTTTGAAGATTAACATAAAATCATCACCTTATGATCCATAGAACATTTCTGCCAAAATTCAGAATCCCTAACGTCTCACATTTAATACCCAAGACTAGGAAAGATTATTTCCTCCCTGATATTGTAGTTTTCTTTCTAAGTGGAGTTGTGATGACAACTGTTAATGGAATAGTATTAAAAGGGAGTTGCCATTCTGAAAAAAGGACTTCTAGAATTACGTCAGAAAAGTATAGAACTAATTCCTTAAATAGTAATAATAATCAAAAAGACTTTGAAAAATTGTTCCCTGTTGAAAGTAAAGACAGAGGAACTTAATGACTATGTTACAAGATTGCTACACTAAATATATCAAGCAAAACATCTTTTCATCCTCTTCCATCTTCTCAAACTCAATCTATTAGATTGAATATGGTTTAAGATTCCTAAAATATTGTTTTGATGAGGAGATAAGAAAAAAATGACATCTACAAATGAGTTTCTAGATCTGGATTATTTTCATTTCATGACTTCAAAAATAGACTTTCAAATGTTAGTACACAACCATTATTATAAATTTTTGACAAATTATGGAAATGACATGAAACTTATGTGGCACTTTCACATTGGTGTAAAAAACAAATGGACCACAAAATAAAGAGCTTGAATTAACTATCTTAGAATATCTTTTATTTTTTAATATTTATTTATTTACTTATTTGTTTTAATTTGACCAGAGAGGGACAGAGTGAGAGAGAGAGGAACAGTGAGAAAGCAAGCCACCACTTCTGAGACTCGAATTGCAGACCCTGAAAATCTTAGCATATATTATTAAATAACATAAATTTGAATACTAAGAAAATAAAAAATAATGGTGAGGAGTAAGAATGTCTCACAAGAATGTTGATTGTGGGCCACCCCATGGCTTGGTGGTTAAAGTAACAGGATCCCACATGGCTGACCACTTGGTTCAAGTTCTGAACCTGGCTGCTGAGCCTGCCTGCGTGAGTTCCCAAAATCCTGTAAAAAGGGAGATGGAAGAGAAGGAATTCTGGCATGGCTATGCTCTATAGGAGGTGGTTTCTCACTTTTTCTCTCTCTCTTGTTTTCTTTCCAGCAAGCACATGCATCCTCTGATAAACTAAAAGAAAAAAGAAAAAAAAAAGAATGCTGATTATCGATTAATTTTGTTTTTGGGAAAGATTTTCTGACTAGTACAGCAAAATAATACCAAAGAAAGTATGGATTTAGCTACAGCTTTTAAGTATGTAAACATTTCAGATAAAATTTAACAGACTATATGAATATTACAATAGTAAGCATTTGTTTTGAATCAGAGTGAATCACGTTGAAAATCTTTATTCTTAATGAGTTGATATCTACTGAGAGAAAATAAATGCTAATGCTAACCTATATTGTATAACTGACTTTTCCATGGATTTTTTTTTCTATAGAGAAATTTCTGTTGTAGGGTGGGTTGGGATTTTTTTGTTGTTGTTGTTGTTGAAATGATTTAAAAAGAAAGAAACATTCTATCTACTTTAGAATAATGCCTTATTATAATTTTAATACCAATTCCACTATTATCTAAAAACAAAAGAAGATACTCCAGTATCAAAGAATATATTGTCCTACCATAGCAGTTTAAGAAATCCCACAAGTTAATAAAACTAGGCAAAATAATGGTCCAGGTATGAAAAGTTGAGGTTTGTATACTACTATTATTATCCCAAGACAACACTAAGACAAACATTAGAGTTGACATTTTTTTTAAGAGGTTTTTGCTATAGGGCACATGTTCTCACCCTAGAAGCAGAGAGAGACAGAAACAGAAAGCAAGTAATCACCCTTGGAGGATGGCCACGATGTAGTCCCTTCTCCTCCATTCTCCTCTTGGGATTTTGGGCACGCACTTACAAGTGCCTGGCATGAATGTCAACCACAGGGTTTGGGACTTGAACCACAGTCGTACATGCAGAAGTCCACTAACATAACCATTATGCCATCTGCTGGTCCCAAGAGTTGAAATTTCTGTCTAGACCATGAAAGGTAGCATTGCCACTCTTCTCTGCTAGTAGCCAAGTGGAGAGTATGTTTTCTGTACAGATGAGAGCTCTTTTAGAGAGGCTTTAATCTATAAATATGCAAAAATTAGGATAATTTAATGCTGATATACAATAGAAATATATACCAATGCAGTTGAATAAAATGGCTAGAAAATAGACTTATGTATACAAAGTTTTAGTATGTGATGAACTAATTCCAATTAGTGGAGAAATTAATTAATAAAAGGACTAGGAACAAGTGATTAGAGACATGATAATTAATTCAATCTGCCTAATTCTTGCCAAATACACTATAGGTGTCATAAAGATTTAAGTAGCTCCTTTAGTATTTAAATAATAAAGATAATATTAATAAAGCAAGTATGAAACTACCTTGAAAAACAAAATTGAATGTTCTTAAGCTAAGAAGAAAATTTCTGAGCATAACAGTGAAAATGAAATTGACAATTCATTTTGCTTTTTAATATTAAGCCAGTGTTTTTCAATCTAAAACTGTACTGTTCAGTATGGTCACCACTGATCACATGAGCTCTTTTTTCAAAATTTATTTATTCATTCATTTATTTTAATTTGACCAGAGATAGATACAGACAGAGAGAGGGAAAGTGAGAAAGGAAGCCACTAGGTCCAGGACTCGAACCGTGGTTGGCCATGTGAGGGTGTCCAGTACCTTAGCCACCATGCCAACTGCTGGTCCCATGAGCTCTTGAAGTGTGGCTTATGCAAAGTAAGAAGTGCTGTATATATAAAATTGGCTTTGGAAGATAGTATAGAAAATATAGAAATTTAATTTTAACATTAATTACATTTTGAAATGATACTATGATTATATAATTGTCTACAAGTGCAATTAAAACTGATTTCATCTCTTGTTTTACCTTTCTTATGGGGCAACCAGAACAGTATAATTATATGTATAATTCACCTTACATTTCACTACATACCACTGACTGATTATAAAGCATTTCTTCTCTAAGTTTAGATTAATTCCTTTCTCAGAAATAAAATGTCTTTTTGAGTCCCTGGAGGATTAGAGACTTTCTAAGCTCTAACCTTCCACATTTAGGATCAGGAGGAATGGGGATGCTTTGCAATAATAACATGTTCTAGGATGGAGTAAATAAAGTGTGAGATTTTGTTTTCTTTTTCTACTAATGATTTCCTTAGTTTCAGTACTGTCTCTCAGTATTTTTCATAATTCGTATCACTTTTTAAAAAATATTTTGGTGAGGAACCAGCAGTTAGCGTAATGGCTATGTCGCTGGACTCCCACGTAGTCGACCGCGGTTCGCGTCTCGGACCCGGTGGCTTACAACTCACGCCGGGCGTGTGTGCGTGTGTGCCCAAGATCCCGAGAGGAGAATGGAGGAGAAGGGATTGCGGCGTGACCATCCCCCCTGGGGGGTGATTTCTCGCTTTCTGTCTCTATGTCTCTCTCTGTCTGTCTGGCGATCGCACGCGCCCTATAGCGAAAAACCTCTCCAAAAAAAAAAAAAAAAAAAAAAAAAAATTTTGGTGAGGGAATCTATATCTTTCCCATATTGGATGTTGACATGACTTCAGTAGAATTATATGCAGTGCCATTCATGTCCGTGCTGAAATTTAAGTTACCAGATGGTGAGAGAATGGACGATGAAACAATCGTGCAATTGATGCCTTGCGGTGGTGGCTCTTCCATGTCCAGACAACGCAGCTCCTTTCTGGGCTCTCACAGTTGCTGACTGTATGAGCCAGCTGTTGTTTCTGCCACTGTGATACAAGTGAACTCATCACCTATATTGGCTAACAAGAAGAGACCTGGCCACATCAGAGACACTTTTGAACTAAGCCATTTCCAAAGCCACCATCCCTTTGGCTGTGTGCCCACAACTCGATTCTTGCTGGAATGTCCTATCTATTGTCCAGTTAACTTTTCATTTATATGTGAGAATTTGGGGATGGTTGTTCATTCCTTTAACATATTATTTACTGAACATTTATTTTAGACTTTCTTGACTATTATCAGAAGTTAGTGTTAAGAAAGATCTTAAAACTACATTGATATTCCTTGCATTAGTCCTATGAGAGCTCGAGAATAGTGAAAATGGGAAAAGTGAAAATCAAGGTCTGAGATCAACATAGAAGCATTTATTTTGCAAACGTTTTCCAGTTCCAATGCTATTTTAAAACTTAACATGGTTTTAAACTGCAAAATGCCTTTTACTTTTTAATTCTAAATGAAGTCAAGAGTTAGAAAATTTAATGAGATTTTCTTACGTCGATTTTTATATTTTACTAATAAAGCAAGTAAGTTTTGTTGTCTGATTTGGCTTGGTTTAGCTGAAGTGATTTATAAAGAATAAAATATTCTAATAGTTTTAAAGTAATGCTTTATTATTATTTTAAAAATCAATCCAAGTATTAAATTTCTTTAAATAGACTTGGCTCAAGTTAATTGTTTTTCCAAGCAATTATTCTGTTTATGTTACTCTAATTTAAAAGAGAATAGATGTATGTGTGTATATGAAGTTTCATATTATTATGTGTTCTCAAGAAATGATTTCTATTAATGTGCTGCCACCAAATCATTACAATAGATGGAATAATAATAATTGGGATACACTTCTGATTTTAAAGCAAAATTCCTATATGCAAAAAAAAAATGTAGTAAATTATCACAGCAATGTAGTTCCAATCATTTGGGACCCCTACCCATCTTATCTATACAGATATCTGATCAACAATCTTTATTTCTCAGTCTTGTCTTCTCCTCCAGCTGAATACTTCATAGAAAATTAAATCAACAATATTATACCCTGAGAGAATAGCATACTATGTAAAAATCTGTTGTAATTTATTTTAGAGTATTTCAATTACCTTTTCTATTAGAAATAATAAAAACATTAAAGCTAACATCCACAGATCCCATAGTATGTAACAGCACTGTAGTAAGAGCTTTATATATATAAGTTAATTTAATCCTTATCACTAAACTATGAAATAGATACTGTTACTCTTCATCTATTACCGTTTATTGAGATGGGAGATATCTATTAATTTCATAATATACATTGTTTCGGAATGCCATAAATCTTATTTTATTACCGTTGATTATTTGTAAACTTTCTGAAAGAATTCCTGAATGTGGTTAATGCACATTTTGGGTTTCAAAATTATATTTTGAAATAATTCAAATATCCTTCAACAGGAGCACAAAAAGAAAATCATGGCATATTCATGCACTCGAATAGCACTGAGCAGTAAAGAGTCACAAATTAAATGCATTAACATGGGTGAATCTTGCTAGCATTAAGGGAGAAAAAGAAATCAGATCTAAAAAGAGACCAAATTGTATGCTCCCATTAATAGAGAAATGCTCGGGACCAGCGGTTGGTGTAATGGCTATGTTGCTGAACTCCCATGTAGGCGACGGCAGTTCGAATCCCAGACCCGGTAGCTTAAACTCATGCTGGGTGCGTGTGTGTGCATGCCCAAGATCCCGAGAGGAGGATGGAGGAGAAGGGATTGCGGCATGGCCATCCCCCCCGGGAAGCGATTTCTCACTTTCTGCCTCTCTGTCTCTCTCTGTCTTTCTGGCAAGTGCACGCGTCCTATAACAAAAACCTCTCAAAAAAAAAAAAAAAATAGAGAAGTGATTAAACAGGCAAAACGAATCTAAAACAACAATTAAAAATATTCAGAGCAATGTTTGCCTCTGGAGGCTTGAGAGTAGTAGACATGGAGTAGAATGGAAATAATGGAACGTTCTGGTGAGAAGGGGCTCTTCTGTATTGTAATAGGGGCATGGATTATCTGGGTATATCCACTTTTCACAGTTGTAAAGCTAAATGCTATGTATTACTATGTGTTATTTTTAACCAAGGAGAAAAGTTATAAATAGTGTAATTATATACTAGTATTCAAGGTTCAGAAAGTGGACAGAGATATACTAGATACATGAGCAAAGACAGTTGATAGTTTAAGTTGCGTGATGGATACATATATAATATTTTGTTGTATTTTTATAGATTCGAATTTTCTTTTTTTTTTTCTTGATATTTTCTTTTCTTCTTCTTCTTCTTTTTTTTTTTTTTTTGGAGAGGTTTTTGCTATAGGGCGCGTGCACTCGCCAGACAGAGAGAGAGAGACATAGAGACAGAAAGCGAGAAATCACCCCCCAGGGAGGATGACCATGCCGCAATCCCATCTCCTCCTCTCTCCTCTGGGGATCTTGGGCACGAACGCACACGAGCCCGGCGTGAGTTTTAAGCCACCGGGTCCAGGACGCGAACCACGGTCAACTACGTGGGAGTCCAGTGACATAGCCATTATACTAACTGCTGGTCCCTGTATTTGAATTTTCTAATATAAAGGTACACATCACCTATCAAAGGTCCTTTCTCCAAGGCTTTAGAATGTTGTACTCAAAATTTGGATGAATATAAATCTTCATAATAATCATAAATACAGTAGATTATTATAGAAATCCAGTTAGGAAATGCAAACAAAGATAAAATTAATTCTAGAATGCATATATAAAAAAGAGAGATAAGGAGAGTTGTTTTTCTTGACTGTAAATTTCCAATAAGCAGTGATAGTTTTCTCTTTTTCTGAACTGAGTACATTTCTGAAATGAAAAATTGACAGTTTCTAGCTTTATTCCAAACTTTGGACTTTTACTTGAGCAATAATTTTCTATGTGCGTGAGATACATAGATAAAACTTTTTTGTGTGTGTGATGATGTAAAGTCTGCTAGCATAATAAATTTATTTTCATGGTGGGCATGTGGCCTTAATAAAAATTGTGTTATGAGAACATAATACGGGTTATGTAAATAGTATGTGAATATTGATTTCACTACTAAACTATTGTATTTCTTGATAATGCTTGAGAAAATGTAATTTGCAACGCATTCATATAAGGGCTAAAATAATGTGTGGGGTCATTTTTACTGTTCTTTCATGGCTCATATCACTTTAATGCTATAAAAGCTGTATTTTTCTCCATTGAAAAAGCTTATCTCATTCTTACATTGATTTGAGATTTATTTCAGTGCACTAATCATAGTAACAGAAATTCTTTTTTATTCTAAAACATTTTAGAAAGCTAAATAGGCTCATTATTTAGTTATTATCAAGTTCTCATTTGGATTCCCATGGATTTTCATGCAGTGTGCTCTAGTACATTCAGAAACATAGGAGACATATTTAGAAAATACTTTGGCCAATATATTGGATATTTTATGACTATTTTCGTGGTCACTTGTCATATCATCCTGAAAAAATTCATAGAATGATCCATTTAACACCCAGTTTCAGATTCTGTTGTATTCTAGCCAGAAATCAGCAAACTTTACTGTTCAGGGTCAGAGACTAAATATTTTAGACTTTGTAGACCATTAAGTCTCTGTTGCTTCTCCTCGGCTCAATCATTGAAACAAAAACAGTCATAAACAATTAAATGAAGGACATGGCTGAGTTCCAGTAAACCTTTAGGTACAAAATCATCCCACAGACTCTGGTTTTCCCACTTCTGTCTAGAACAGTGCTTCTCAAACTTCAGCACTCATGAGAAGGTACTGCAGAGATTCTCAGTTAGTAGGGGAGCCCAAGAGTTGGAGTTTTAAACTGGCTCCCTATCTGATTTGAAGTACGTGAGTTAAACGTTCTGCTCCTCGGTATTTGAACTTGGATAAAGAACTCAAGAGTATCTTCCCTCTCTGCTCTGCATGTCTTGTAAAAAAAAAAATTAAAAAAAACTAATGTGTATGGAATTTACTAAGTAATATACAAAGTCAGAAGTATGCGTTAAGATAACTTGATGAGAGTTTGTGGTCACTTGATTTTTTTTTTTTTTTTTTTTTTTTTTTGAGAGGTTTTTGCTATAGGTCACATGTGCTTGCCAGGAAGAGAAAGAAAGAGAGAGAGACAGAAAGTGAGAAATCACCCTCCCCCCAACCCGCAAGGGGATGGCCATGCCGCAATCCCTTCTCCTTCATTCTCCTCTCGGGATCTTGGGCATACACATGTGCACAGTGTGAGTTTAAGCCACCAGGTCCAGGACTCGAACTGTTGTCAACTACATGAGAGTTCAGCGACATAGGCATTATGCCAACTGCTGGCCCCTATGGTCACTTCATTATTTACAGTCCCCCAATTTCTGTTTATAAGACTATTTCTTCATTTGTTTGTTTAAGTTTATTTGCTTCCTCCACTAGTGAGAGTGAGAGAGAACAATGTCTCAAAGCTATTATTTACCCCTAAACTTCAGCCATCCCTGAATCACAGGTAACACATACCCAGTACTCAGGGAGGCCTCCAGACTTGAACCAGGAACTGACCCACATAAGATTGTCTCACAGCATTGTTTCATGGCTGAGTCACCATCTGGCTCCCAGATTTCTAATTGCTTAAGTATAACAGGCTATAGTAGGGGTTACTTCAAATATTGTTATTCCACAGTTTCCAAAAGCACTTTAAAGTGTATTGGTACCCTATTGCTGCTGTAACAAATTATCATACTCTTAATAGTGTCAAACAATACATATGTATTCTCTTAAGATTTTGGTGGTCCACAGTCTGAAATGAGCTTTAAGGAACTGAAATTAAGGTTTCTGGCAGGTCAGTTTTCTTCTGAGGATCTACAGAAGAGTCTGTTCCTTGCCTTTTCGAACACCTAAAGACTGTCTTCACATCTTGACTCAGGACTCTGTGTTACATCTGCTTTTATTCCTCTGTTTCCATATGACTTTCTCTTAAAGAACCCTTGTAATAACACTAGGCCCACCTGGATAATTCAAGATAATCTCCTCATTTCACTATTTTAATTGGATCACATCTTCGAAGTCTTTCTTATTAATAACCTTAATACAGGTTTAAGGCTTAGGGCATGGGCAACTTGGGGGCTGTTACTCAGACCGACATATGAGAGTATTAACAAGGTAGCAAAATATAAATTGAATTCCAGTGGACAGAGATTAATAAAGGAACAGGATGCAGAATTAGGAAATATTTCTTGTAAGAACTTTTACCTTTTATAGACCCAGAGCAGAATTTCTCCTTTTATGCTAGGAGACTTTGTCCAAATGTGAACAAAGAGTACGCTGGTGAGATAGATCTAACTAATCTGCCGGCTCCTTTGCCTCAGGTCTAAGGAAGGTCTCAGTGTCCTATAACACTGAACATGGGCTAATGGACAACTTTTCCATCTTCTCTCCTAAGCCAGCATTGTACTTTAGTTCTCTGTACTCTAGTACTCTGATTATGATGAGATATCATGCTATTATGTTGGAAGACCAGTTTTAGAAAAAGCAGGCCAAGATAGTGGAAGAAGTTCTAGGCCTCTCGCTTAACCTAGAGTTTTACCCTCACTTTGATCTTACTATGTCTAGATGGGAAAGATTTTACAGTGTGTAACTGCCCCGTGCCTGTCTTACTGTGTCAGCTCTTTGGAGAAGAGAAAGAAAATCAAAAAGCTTCAATGTGATCAAATGGAGACTAAAGTAAAAATTATGTCTCTGAATAAATACCTGACATCTGTCCACCACTATTATCCCCAGAGTCTTTGCTGCTGCAGACCAGGGAGAAACAGAACCTAGTGATGGAAGCTGAGGCAGGAGAACACTCCAGGCTTCTTCCTGCCTTTCAACCCATGCCAGTTACATCTGTCTGCACCATTATCTACAGAGTTTGTGCTGCTGCACATAAGAGAGAAGTGGAAGCTAGTAAGGGAAGCTGAGATGGGAGACTGCCCCAGCCTTCTTCCTGCCTCCCAACCCATCTCAGAATAAACAAAAGAAAAGCTGGAAGTAATGTATAATCCATCAGATGACTAGAAACTAGCACAGAGGCACCAAAACATGGGAAAACAATGAGATGTCTCTTTCTCAATGGAAAAGAACAACTCTTCGTCAACCATGAACAGTACAAAGGAATGGGACCAGCAGTTAGCATAATGGCTATGTCGCTGGACTCCCATGTAGTCGACCGCAGTTCGAGTCCCAGACCTGGTGGCTTAAACTCACGCCGGGCATGTGTGCGTGCGTGCCCAAGATCCCAAGAGGAGAATGGAGGAGAAGGGATTGCAGAATGACCATCCCCTTTGGGGGGTGATTTCTCGCTTTCTGTCTCTCTGTCTCTCTCTTTCTGGAGAGCGCATGTGCCCTATAGCAAAAACCTCTCCATAAAAAAAAAAAAGTACAAAGGAATTTGCAGGAATATCAAAAATAGACTTCAGAACATTCATGGTGTCAAAGATGAGGAAATCTTTCCAGAATTTGAAGGAAGAGATAAACATCATTTTAAAAAAAATCAATCAGAACTCCTGGAGTTGAAGACTCCAAGAACTCAAGAACTCACTGAAAAGGATAAATAATAGACTGGACCACACAGAAGACAGAATTTCTGAGGTGGAAGACAAAACATTTAAGTTAGATAAAACCACTAAAAATAATGAAAAATAATTATAAAAATTGAGGACAACATATGGGAAATGCTAGAAACTATGAAATCTCCAAATATTTGAGTAATAGGTATTCTAGAAGGTGAAGAATTGAACAAAGGCATAGAAGGTCTATTCCAGGAAATATTTGCAGAAAACTTCCCAAACCTAGAGAAGCAATCAAACATCCAAACCCAGAAGGAGAGTAGAAGAGATTGTGGCATGGCCACACCCCCTGGGGTGGCATTGATGATTTCTTACTTTTTTGTCTCTCTGGTGATCTCATGCTCCCTATAGCAAAAATTTCTAAAACCTCTCTCTCTCTCAAAAAAAGAAAAAAAAAAGGGGGGGGGGGAATGAGCTGAAAAAACAACTCTCTAAGGAACACATATGAACAGCCAAAAAAACATGAATAGCTGCTCAATATCCCTAATCATAAGGGAGATATTGATCAAAAGCACAATGATATACCACCTAACCCAGTCAGAATAGCTAAGATTGGAAAAAAAATATATGATAAGTGCTGATGGGGCTGTGGTGAAAGGGGAACTCTCCTACCCTGTTTATAGGAATGTAAATTGGCCCAGGCACTATGGAGAACAAACGGAAGTTCCTCAAAGATCTACAAAAGAGCTACCATATGATCCAACAATTCCACTTCTGGGTATCTACCCAAAGGATAGGAAAATGCTCAGTCAGAAAAGTGCTTGCACATCTATGTTTATTGTAGCATTATTCACAATAGCTAAGATGTGGAACCCACCCTAAAGTCCATGAACAGATGAATGGATTGGTAAGTGTGGCACATACACTCTATGGAATATTACTCAGCCATAAAAAAATAAGATCCTGGCATTTGATAGAAAGTGGATAAATATGGAAGATTTACTGCTGAGTGAAGCAAACCAGCTATGAAAGAGAGACACTGTATGTCTCTATTTAATATATACTGACCCTCCACACTCGATGGTGGAAACTGTAAGATTAGAGAATACAGAAGCATAGAAAATGGTTATGGATACTGAAGACAGTGTGGGATGAGGGTGGTAGCAGGGAGGGGGGAGTGTGAGGAAATAAATTAAGGAGAAAAATAGAAAGGCAAGACATTTATGGGATACAAAAATGAATTATTATTTGTTGATGATAACGTGTATAGTATCCTCAACTGGACTGGCATGAAGTCTACTCATGTTGGGTAAATTCACTTTACAAGCTATAGTGATGCACAGCAATTGAATGTTTAAAATGAAACTAGAAAAAGTTATAAAACAGAAACCTAAAAAAATAAATATTTCTTCTTCAACCATCTATATTATGAAATATTAACTTGGTGTGAAAGAATTGGTAAACTAAAAGAAGTTTTAAAAAAAAGTAGCATAGCATTAAGATATTATAGAAGTAGGAGCAACAGGAAGCAGCTGAGACTGCTACTTATGATGGGATGAAGGGAAGAGGTTGGAATTGTTATAACTCAGAAGGTTGGTGGAGGGTTTCTGTGGAGCTGGGCTCTGAGATTCACAAAGCTACCTCAGCTTGGTTGGTGCTGTTATCTATTTGCTCAAAGGAAGAGTCCAGTCATATGGATTCCAACCTCTGGCAGGAGAATGATCTTTTGCTCATGCTGGTGTTGCTACAGGGGCATTACAAAGCTGAAAAACTTGCAAAATGTCATCATCTCTTGCCACTAAATCATACTGCCACTAATGAAACAAAAA
Organism: Tupaia tana; assembly: GCA_026018925.1. Taxonomy (NCBI): domain Eukaryota; kingdom Metazoa; phylum Chordata; class Mammalia; order Scandentia; family Tupaiidae; genus Tupaia; species Tupaia tana. The sequence goes on along the minus strand of JAKSZU010000002.1, from coordinate 167,670,030 downwards.
AGCAATTGTTATTAGACACAGGGTGTGGAAAAAAGAACAGGATACAAAATTAAAAACAGCAAACAAACTTGAGTATAGGAAAGGAAATTAGGAAGAAAAAATAGAGAAGAGTAAAGACATTTATGGGACACAGTAATGGTTTATTATCTGTTGATAACGTGTATGGTATTGTCAACTGGACTGGTCTGAGGTATATTTCATGTCGGGTGAATTTTCTTTGCAAGTCAAATGATGTATAGCAATCCAAAGTATAAAAATATAACAATAATACTAATAATAAAATAAAAATTAAAAAAGAAAGAATATGCTATGCTTATGAAAAATAATGTTACCAGAAATTAAAATCCACAATGTATTTTGAACAGCCATTAAGAATTTGCTAAAGAGAGAATAAGAAAATTGGAAAATAACTCTGAGGATGTTACTCACAATGAAATGTAGTCAGATTTAAAAATGGAAAAAAGAGGCCCAGCCATGGCAGCACAATAGTAGTGCACTGCTCTGCAATGCTGGAAGCCAAATGTAACAGAGATATTTGGTTCAAGGATTTACCTGTTTGGGACAAGTAGGCGTGTGTTTCTATGATGCTGGCTTGTTGGGAGGGCTGGGCGGAGGATCACAACATGAGACACTATTTAGGATACTTGGCGATTTCGCTCTCTCTCTATTTATCTCTCTATCATAAAAAGAAATAAGTAAACTTTGAAAAACGGAATATAGGGCCAGCAAGTGGCATGGAAGTTAAGATGGTTGGATCCCACGTGGCCCCGTGGCTTGAAAATCACACTGGGCACATGTGAGAGAATGTCCAAAATCCCAAGATGAGAATAGAGGAGAAGGGGTTTGGGCATGGCCATGCCCACAGGGGAGGGGGTGGTGATTTCCCACTTTCTCCTTCTTTCTCTCCCTCTGTCTGTCTCATGAGCAAGTGCACGTACCCTATAGAAAAATAACCAAAAAGGAAAAAAAACATAAGTGAAATTAAAGAATAAACATTGTATAATCCAATATATATTTAAAAGGTGTCAATAAGGAAAGAATAGTGAAAACTGGGGAGAAATTATATACATAAAGTGATAATGGCTGATAATAAATGATAAAATGCTCAAATTCAGGAATCACAATGTGCCTTGATTTGATAAATAATGCTAATAACTGCACATAGTACATTTTACAGAACAAAAAGCAAAATTTTCCCATGTAACAGAGACCAACTAAGAACCATATGCTAGGGACCAGCAGTTAGCGTAATGGCTATGTCGCTGGACTCCCATGTAGTTGACTGCGGTTCGGGTCCCGGACCCGGTGATTTAAAACTTGGGTCCCGGACCCGGTGGTTTAAAACTCACGCCGGGCGGGTATGCGCACGTGCCCAAGATCCCGAGAGGAGAATGGAGAAGGGATTGCGGCGTGGCCATCCCCCCTAGGGGGTGATTTCTCGCTTTCTGCTTCTCTGTCTCTCTGTCTGTCTGGCGAACGCATGCGCCCTATAGCAAAAACCTCTCCAAAAAAACAAAAAAAATAAAAGAACTATATGCTAGATTCTGATATAACATTTCAAATATGAATTATGAGTATGAATTTTGTTATCTACTATCTAAGTCTAAAACGATTATTTTATTGTAGAATTTTAGCCAATAAGCATGTTTTAATTTTTTAATTAATCTTTAGGAAGATAACTTACAAAAAAGCTTATATCTTTTCATAACAGTTTTCATCAATGAAATTGATGGTTGAAAATAATTCAGACTACTAAATATATAAAAAGAAATTAAATGTAGATGTAGGGTTTATGATGCATTGATTTCTAATTGTAAAACATTTCTTCTCTAAAGAGAAGTTTTAAAGTGACCAGGAACAACTTAGAAACTGTTTTACAAGTTAACATTCTAAATGAACATGCTGTTAAATTTAAGTCTGTGAATTGGCAATATGAATGTAAATTTTACTATATCTCCTTAAATACTGTTAGGGTTTAAAATAAACTTAATTATATTCCTTTATTAACATCAAATCATTGCAATTTTATAGAAGTTGAGAATATGAAACACATGCATTTAGTTCTCTTTATCTAAGACAAATTATTCCTAAATAGCAAGTTAATAGAATTAAATTTAGATAACTATTCATAGAGATCTTTATTACATGTTGGACATAAATGTAGTATATGTGAGTATCTTGCTACTATCTTTATATATCTATATACTCTCTAGTTACTCTCCCAGGTCTGCTCTTTTAATACTTGTGTTGAAAATTCATTGCTTATTTTATCTTGAGAGGAGTTTTTTTTTAATTTGTTAATTTTATCACATCTTAAAAATGATCTATTTTACTATATAAACAAATTCATTTTTACAGTCATTGGGAATTTAATAGGGTTTAATATTTTCAAAATTATACATAACTCCTGGAACATTGTTTTAAAACAAATTTTTTCCTTTGTGGGAAGAATTGTGTCTTGTATAGTAAAAGATTCAACTGACTGACGAGAAAGATGAGGAACATATTTAAAACAAAGCAACTGGTATTTACATATGATTCATTTTGTTTAAAAAAGTTCCCTCCTCCTCACTTCACCATGGCTTTCCCAATATATTTTTATAGTACAGCAGGGATTTTTTTTTTCTCTTTTCAAATGTTGCAATATGTATTTAGTTTGTTATTCTGGTTTGCAAAATAAGAAGAGGAAGAATGTTCTGTTCAAATATGAGATAAATTGTTCCAAACAAATATTTACAGACTCCTAATATTCCATTTCCTTTCATTCTTGCTGTGTATCTGAGAGAGCATAACTATATTCATGGTTTAAACTTCATGTATTCCTCATTTCTGACTTTATTTCTCATCAAGCTTCCAGAACTACATCCCAAGGAATTGGCTAGGCCTCTTGATAACAGTTCTAGTATGTCTGTTTCCACATTTAGATATCTGTTTCTTCTAGTTCTTCAGGAATCCTTCTGTCAAGTCAGCCAGACTCTTACTGCTTCTTAAATCTTTTATCAGAACCCTATACCTTCAATCACCCATATCATTAGACAGCCACAGACTGTTCATTAAAATTTATGGTGCCGGGACCAGCAGTTAGCGTAATGGCTATGTCGCTGGACTCCCACATAGTCGACCGCGGTTCGAGTCCCGGACCCGGCGGCTTAAACTCACGCCGGGCGCGTGTGCGTGCGTGCCCAAGATCCCGAGAGGAGAATGGAGGAGAAGGGATTGTGGCGTGGCCATCCCCCCTGGGGGGTGATTTCCTGCTTTCTATCTCTCTGTCTCTCTCTGTCTGTCTGGCGAGCGCACGCGCCCTATAGCAAAAACCTCTCCAAAAAAAGAAAAAAAAAAAATTTATGGTGCCAGCAAATAGTATAGCGGTTATATCACTGGATTCCCACATGGCCGACCACAGTTCAAGTCCTGGACCAGTGGCTTGAAAATTCCTCAGACACGTGTGCTTGGGCACCCAAGATCCTAGAAGGACAATGGAGGAAAATGTATTGCAGCATAGCCATCTCCCCTTGGGAGGTGATTTCTCACTTTCCCTCTCACTGTCTCTGTCTCTCTCTTTCTCTCTGGTGAGAAAATAATGTACCCTAATTCAAAAACCTTTAAAAACAAACAAACAGACAAACAAACAGAAAACTTCTGTTGTCCCAGGGTAGAGATGCAAACAGAAGCAAACTGAAGTGCAGTGCTGTAAGCAGGTTTGAATCCCTGGACTGGCCTAAAAGCCTGCTGGGCACATGCATGTGTGCCCAGGATCCTGAGGAGGCCTGGAGAAAGGGAACTTCAGCATGACAAAACCTTATTAAAGGTACTTCTCACTCTCATGCATGCACATACACTATTATGAACAAAATGAATAAACTTGAAAAAAACACCTCAGAATTCTATTAAAAAAAAAAAAAAAAAGTCCTCTATCAAATTACATCATGGGACCAGCAGTTGGTGCAATGGCTATGTCACTGGACTCCCATGTAGTCGACCATGATTCGAGTCCTGGACCCCGTGGCTTAAACTCACGCCAGGCACGTGTGCGTGCGTGCCCAAGATCCCAAGAAGAGAATGGAGGAGAAGGGATTGCCACATGGCCATCCCCCCGGGGGATGATTTCTTACTTTCTGTCTCTCTGTCTCTATCTGTCTTTCTGGCAGGCACACGTGCCCGATAGCAAAAACTTCTCTCAAAAATAAATAAATAAATAATAAAAAATACACCAAGTCAGGCCAGACCCTTGCCTTTGGCTTAGCGGTTAAGTTCTGTGCAGAGGAAGCCAGATCCCACATGATCAACTTGTGTTCTGATATCAGCCTGGTGGCAATATGCAGAGGTTTTACTTGTCACTAAACCCCACATCTAAGCAGGTCTATCCATTTCTTTGTGTCTTCAACTCCTTGCCTTTACTCACAGGGAAATACCCTGTCTGCCTCTTCCCTCTGCTGGTGCCTCAATGTTTTCCTGACTCTTAGAGCTCACAGGTCTGTTTCTTATTTACCACAGAACCTTGAATTTTTATCTAAGTAGAATTTAGTTTATATTTAGTTGTGGATTCTTCTTTTATAATTTAAATTTATTTATTAATAGTTTTTTTTGTTTTTGTTTTTGTTTTACCTTAGGATGTGTACACTCACCAGAGAGAAACAGAGAGAGACAATGAAAGGGAAAGCGAGAAATCATGCCAAAAAAGGATGACCATGCCCTAATCCCTTCTCCCTCATTCTCTTCTTGGGATTTTGGGCACACACCCAGCATGATTTTCAAGCCACTGAGTCCAAGATTCAAAACACAATCTCCCATGTGAAAACCTAGTGTCTACACCTCCATGCCACCTGCTGGCCCCTGTGGATTCTTCAATTTCATTTTTCTAGGTAGTCTTCCAGAGTACATAATAAATTATTTGGGAGTGGCGCTTGTTTGCAATTCTGATGTCTTTCCGGAGCAGACTCCTGCACAGTTCACTGCACATACTAGATGCCTGGATTTATGTTTAATGTAATACAGGTCAACCATGTAAAATCAACACCTTGTATTAAGATTGATGCTCAAGAACTGTTTATCTCAGGACAAAGAATCAATGAGTTAGCTTTCCTGTTTGAGTGAACTCTTATGAAGTAGTGTATATTATTCTTGAAAGTATTAATTCAGCACTTAGTGTTTTTTTCAGTTGAGATAGGTAGAAAAGGAAAAACAAAATATCCTTTTAAGGAAAAATCCAAAATATCTTGGAACAGATATTTTATTTTGATCTTAATGCCCATCTGGCTATAAAAAAAATAAACAGTTTCTTCATTAACTTTGAAATTTTTAGATATTGAGATATCCAGGATTTGCTTTATCCCCAATTATCTGTCCAATGTCAAATGTTGATTTGTCATATCCTTGACCATGATTGAATTTCTCTATATCATTGATTAGTCCTTAAAAGAACTCAATTCAGCAATATTTTTGTTATATATTTTGTTTTTTTTGAATATGTCAATTTATTTGCTTATTGTATTGATAATATTAACTAATTAATCAATATTAAAATTAATAATGATTTCCGTACTGATCAAGAAGATGTTTTTTCACACTACCAAAAATTGTCTTTATGAACAGCAATTAAATGCTGATGACATGTGCCGGCCCCACAGCCTGGTGCTTAAGAGAACTGGATTTCCCTTGACTGACTGCAGTTCAAATCTCAGCCCTGGCAGCTTGAAAAACACACTGAGCATATGTGTATGTGTGTCTGAATATCTAACAGGATGGAGAAACAGAAGAAATTGCCATATGACCATGCTCCATTGGGGGTGCTTTCTCCCCCTCCCACTCTCTCTGCTTCTGTTTCTCTGTTTCTTTCTGGCAGGCAAACTCAGCTCTAGCAATTAAAAAAAAATGAGATAAATACATTTTAACTCTCATAATGGCAGTTTGGGCTCTTTGTCTTTTCCCGCAATAATGTTATTTCTTTGTTAATTACAGAGACACTGAATGTAGGTGTTGTGTGTGTAGGTCTACATGACTACACTGAGATTTTTATTTCTCCCCTTTCAATTGCTAATATATACATTATCTTATGTTGAATTTGTCTTATAAACAAAGTAAAACAGAAAGAAGCTGTATTTTGTTTTTACTATTATAAGTCATATCCTATAGATGAATCATACTTAAGCCTTTCACTGTTGTTGTGAATGCAGTGTCCATAACAATTGGCCATCTAAAAAGGTTGTTCCAGTTTGAGATTAAAGAAAAAGAAAACAACTTTTCTTTTAAATCTATCACTTTTGCCACTTGGTCCTTTAAGTATCTTCTTTCTTCTTCTTTTTTTTTTAAATTTAACAAAGTATAGGTGTACTCTCTGGAGAGAGAGAGAAAGAGAGGGTCCCCTCTGTGGGATAATCACACTGCAACCCCTTATCCATCTCTCCTTCCTTTCAGAACTTTGGGAACACATGCACAAGTGCCTGACATATTTCTCAAAATGCTGTATCTGGGACTCAAACTGTGCAGTTGACCATGTAGATCTAGTTGATTTAACTGCCAAGTCATGGACTGGCCCAGTATCTTCTTTATTCTTAATTAAATTTTAAGTATCATTTTGGCATCTCTAAAATATAAAACTAGAACCTTTCCTTTCATTTATAAACATTTATATGTCAGTATCTACTTAGCATATGCTTTGATTCATCTAATTTTGTGAATGCATGGTCGAAACTACTTAAATGATTTCCCACTGAAAATTACAAATGAATGACTTAACTGAGAAATGCACTTTTAAGTAACTAATGAACTAAGCAAACAAATAGCAGAGAGAATTTGATGTGCATATTTGCTTAAATCTTCAGCACGTCTGTCCTAGCCACTGGATTAGTATTTCAGCACAGCCACACACACAATGTATAAATCTCCAGCTTTTTTCTCTTAAGTATATGCTAACTTGCTAGTTGGAGTAAAACAGTGAAGTTATGATCTATGACTAGAGGAGTCTTAGAACTGGCTCTATGTATGTTAGTATAAAACAGCTTATGCAATTGCACATTTCAAGTTCCATTTATGTAGAAAATTAGATTAGTAGGGATGTGGAAATAATAAATAGATTTTTCACTGTCAATTCATTTCCACATATTTAGTGAGCATCTACATGGAGTGAGGAAAATTAGTTTAAGGCATAGTCTGCTGTCAGGTATTCTACTGTCTAGTGGAAAATTAAAAGGCAGGTAAACAAGTCCTGAGATATGCTCTTTAAAACTTTTATTGAAATATAATGGATAATCAATGAATATAAAAAAAGGTAAAAAAATCACATCTGCTCTAGCCTGCTTGGCATGGGGTTTAAGTAAGCATATGAACATGTCTTGATAGCAAAGATGAGACCTGAACTGAGTTTTAAATGACCCATACTTCTTTACCCAAGTTGTTTTTTTTTTTTTTTTTTTTTTGGAGAGGTTTTTGCTATAAGGCGCGTGCACTTGTCAGACAGACAGAGACAGACAGAGACAGAAAGCGAGAAATCACCCCCCAGAGGGGATGGTCACGCTGCAATCCCTTCTCCTTCATTCTCCTCTCGGGATCTTGGGCATGCACGCACACGCGCCTGGCGTGAGTTTTAAGCCACCGGGTCCGGGACGCGAACCTCGGTCGACTACGTGGGAGTCCAGCGACATAGCCATTACGCTAACTGCTGGTTCCCCCAAGGTGTATTATTGATAATGAGGTAGGTATTATTGATAATGAGGTAGGTATTCCAGTTCATATAATGAATGTGTTTGAAGTCACAGGAGCACAAAAAGGCATGAAGTATAACAAAAGCTATGAAATGACTGTACACAGATGACTGCTGAGCAGTCGAGAGTAGAAAATCTCAAAGTCAAATCTTACTCCTAAGTCGACAGTGGTTTGAGTACCAGACCTGGTGGCTTCAAACTCATGCAGGGCAATGTGCATGCATGCCCAAAATCCAGAAGAGACTAGAAGAGAAGGGATTACAGTGAGGCCATACCCTGAGGGGTGATTTCTTGCTTTCTGTCTCTCCATCTCTTTTTGTCTTTCTGGTAGGTTCACACATATGTGCTCTCTAGCAAAAATCTCTCTCTTAAACACACACACACACACACACAAAGATGCACTTATAATTTTTATAATTTTAACATATTAGTTTTCTAGTTTGTAACTGACTAGATTTTCTGATTAGCAAAACTCCCCAGGCAATTATGTACTCTTGAAAATTAAACAATTTAACTTTGCAGAATACTGAGGGTTCCTTCAGATTCACAGACCCACTATCTCTAAATGCCAGCCTAAATTTATCCTCAGGACACTGGTGACACACCCAGAAATCTATTAAAAAAAAAAGAAACAAAACAAACAAACAAAACACACACACACACACACAATTCTACACTTAGGGAAAACAAAGTAAGAACTGTTTTACAACCTTTGCCCTTAAGCTGAAATTAAATCAATAACAAATTCTCCTCTATTTATTGAAGTCAGCAAACTCCCATAAATTTATATTGGGCATCCTTCAGTGCTTTCAGTTGACTTTTGCAATTATTTCATCATTTTGCATATGTAAACTTTTTTAACATAAATCCCACAAATATCAGGGTTATTCTGACAGTAAAGTCACATAGATCTGTTCATTTTAATGATGTGAGTAATCTAAAAATAAATTTAAAGCACAGATTATTTTTGTTTTATTATTATTATTTTCAGATTAATTTCACATTTTATATAAAGTTACCATCATGATGTATACAATTTTTTTTCAACAGAGAAGTTTACTTTTTTTGTTTTTTTGCCTGTTAAATATTTTTTTCCTTTAATGAAGGAACAAATCTTTTAGTGGAGAGATAATACATCACAAAATAGTAAAAGTACAATAGTCAATATGTGAGAAAATTTAAATGAATAGTGGCTAGTGATCTGCAAACTTTGATCATACATCCTCAATACCAAAACAGCAAACCATGGTTCTCACAGATAGATTTATATTTACATATGTTATTGTACTAACAATTTGTATATTAAAAAATACACTTAGAAGAAAGAAATTTGATACAACTAGGTTTTCAAGTATCTTCTCTTTCCAATGAATCTTATCTTTTATCCTGCTTAGTAGTGCACAACCCTGCTCCAAGATCACATTATCTAAGGGGTTCAGAAAAGGCTGAATGAACCTCAATGGACAAAAATCTTTATGAAGAAGTTATATAATCAATGAGTAAGAGATGGAAATTTAGGGGCAGTGTAGGAAAACATATGGAAAATAAGGACAAAAATATTATCTTTTCAGAAGAGTGAATTCATAGGCCTGCTCAGTAGTAAAACAAAATGGCTTCTAGAACCACACACTTGATTTCTAGTCTTGTTATTTCACTTGATGACCTTGTAAGATGAACCTAACCTTTCTAGGTAATAGTTTTCTTGTATTATGAACAGAACTGCTAAGAATATCTCTGTCATTGGATTGGTGAGAAAATAATAGGACATAGTACAGGTGTGTACATTAATTGTACAATAAACAATTACTGTTGTTATTAAGACTAGAATGATAAATCGAGACTTGATTTGTGCAGCTCTGAAAACCAACATGTAGAGTTTTTATATCTCCTCAAGGTTTTTGGTGTAGCGTCAAAGCTATTGAAAATGTGTATAAAAATCAGATAGAGGCCCAGATATAGTGGCACAGCGGTAATGCGATGCTCCATGATGATGAGGCCATGTGGGGAGGTCCCGGGTTTGTGTCCCCATGTCTCCCTGTGCACTGTCAGTATGCACGCATGCCCGTGATCCTAGCCATCCAAAGCTGAATCTTGACTGCAATGTGAAGACTTGTTGGAGAAACCTGTCTGTCTCATTTTCTTTTATCGTTTCTCTTTCTCATAGAAGTACTAAATGATAAAACTTTTAAAAAAAAAGTAGAGAGAAGTAACAATGATAACTACAGGTAAAGAAACCATACGCGTGGCAATGAGTTCTTAGTTCCTGTGTATTCGTAGTGATTGAGCCACATAAATTCTGTATATATGAAGAGCTAATTGATTGTTGCGCTGTATGCGAAGTTGATAAAGGAAAAATGATTGAGGCAATTTAATTTTTTTTCCTGGATAAAGATTTTATAGAGTTAACAAATACACGCACGTATGTGTGCACACCCGCACAGAAACACACACACACAAATATATATATATATATATATATATATATATATATATATATATATATATATATTTAGAGAGAGAGAGATTTTTTGCAATAGGGCACATATGCTTGCTGGCAAAACAGAGAGAGACAGAATGACAAGATTGAGAAATCATCCCCCAGGGGGGATGGCCACACCACAATCCCCTCTCCTCCATTCTCCTCATGGGATTTTGGACATATAAGCACATGTGCACGGTATGAGTTTTAGGGTGCTGGTGGGTCTGGGACTCAAACCAGGGTTGTCTATGTGGGAGTCCAGTGATATAACCATTACACCATCTGCTGGTCCCAAAGTACATATACTTTTAAAATGTGAAGGCTTTGGGGGCCAGCAGTTGGCAAGGTGGTTAAGGTGTTGTACAGCTGTTTGAGCCTAGACCTGGAAGCTTGAAAAAAATGCCAGACATGTGTGAATGCATGCCCAAGATCTCAAGAGGAAGATGGAGGAGAGGGGATTGCAGCATAGCCATCCCACTGAGTGGTGATATCTCATTTTCTTCCTTTCTGTCTCTCTCTGGCAAATAGATGTAACCTATGGAAAAACCTAAAAAATAAATAAATAATGTGAAGATTTTCTTCTATTAAAAAAAAAAAACACTGAAAATTATCTTACATAAAACATGGTTAAACAAATACTTCATCTCACATTCCCTTTCTCTCTTATTCTTACATTCTTATGCACCCACAAACACACCCAGATTCAAACTCCTTCCTCACTCAGAGGACATAAACTTTAAAAATTGAAACATTAATTTTTAAGATTATATGTTTAAGTAATTATTTTTATTTTTCTTCATTTCATTTTAAAAAACAGACATATCAATTCCTATTTTATGGGACCAGCAGTTAGCGTAATGGCTATGTTGCTGGACTCCCATGTTGTCGACATCGGTTCGAGTCCTGGACCCAGTGGCTTAAACTCACGCCCGGCCTGTGTGTGTGCGTGCCCAAGATCCTGAGAGGAGAATGGAGGAGAAGGGATTGCAGCGTGGCCATCCCCCCTGGGGGGTGATTTCTTGCTTTCTATCTCTCTGTCTTTCTCTGTCTGTCTGGTGATCACACGTGCCCTATAGCAAAAACCTCTCAAAAAAAAAATTCCTATTTTAAAAATGATAAAGTGAGACCAGCAGGTGGCATGCGGGTTAAGACTCTGGATTTCAACATGGCCAACCACAGTTTGAGTACTGGACCCAGTGGCTTGAAACGCACTGCTGGGTATGTGTGTGTCTGCATTCCCCAAACCCCAAGACCATCTCTCTCCAGCAAATGCATGCACCCTGTGGCAAAAATCTAAAAATAATAATAATAATGATAATAATAAAGCAATCTCAGATGGATTGAGAACCCACTAAGGACTATTGCCGTTTTTTAATTAGGAAAAAAAATAAGTTCCTAATGCTTAGCGTATATACATGTGCCTAGGATCCTGATAGGATGGATGAATGGAGGAAAAAAGGATTGCAGCCATGACTAAGCCCCCATTTGTGGGTGGGAGGATTTTTCTTACATTCTCTGGTGTGCACATATGCACCCTCTATCAAAACAAAACAAAACAGCAACCAAAAAACAACAGAGAAAACCCATTGTATATAAATTTAATCTCACAAAGGTATATAAGATTAAAATATAATACTAAAGTATCAAATAATGTCTTATTCTTTCAATTGACAGAGAAATGGACTGAAAGTTCCTTTGCAAGTGATTTACCTGAGCCAGACAGTGACCTGTACTGAGGGAAGAAATTAAAAAAAAAAAAAATGTTGACCCTAAAGGAAGAAGATCCACAGAATGAAAAGCATGTGGTGGCCATGTTAGTGAAAAGTTAATGAAAATTTTTTTAAAATGTTAAAGGAGAACAGTTGAAGGATAGGTAAGAAAGCACAGGGAATTAGCTGTGTCATCAGATATTTGAAGTCTTTCTCTGAATTTTTTCTACATCTTGATGAAAATCTACTCATTTAAATTGCTTATAACTTTGTGCCACTGCAAGGCAAAGAGGCAGGTGCATGTCATGAAAGAATCTGGTCTTTGAAATCACCACGCAATAGAATAGGAAACCCAACGATTGTACAAAGGCTAGAATTGTTTTTTCTTTAGGCTACCAAATAGCAAGCCAGCTGCATTTTGTACGGAGTGATGATTACTGAAAGCCTTGGCAACTGGGAAAGAGCCAACCTGCAGTGATTTGGGGGTGTTGCCATGAACATATGAACTGCTGCAAAGGCCTGATAAAGATGATTACATATTTTGCAATAATAGGGTGATGAAATAGGTTCTAAAAGCATTTCAGAATATCTGCCTTAGCAGCACAAACTATTCTGAAGCCTTCCAAATAAAATAAATTATGATTGGTTGGAAAAGTTATGACTTTTCCAATTCATTTCTCTTTAAATTTGATTCATAAAATGAAGCTAAATTATGTATTATGCAAATTATTTTGAGTTACAAAAATGCATAGGAATATTCCAATTGGTTTTTGAATGCCTTTATGATACTTGATATTTTGGATTATGTATTATTACATTAGTCCTTTTTGTATTCCTATCAGTTTATATTTCATTTTATCAATGTTTATTAGTCTAATGCTTTTCTTCATTTTTCTTTTATTTATATTTCTTTTTTGACAAACTATTTTAGACTGAAATTTGGTGCCCAATTGTACTAATTAACATAGAATGTTTGTATTTTAAATTATCCGTTGTCTTTTTTTCCTAAAAAAATATTTATTTAATTTTGTTTATTTTTTTTTATTATTTTGCTATAGGGCATGTATGCCCACCAGAGAGAGATAGAGAGTGAGAGAAAGAAAAAGTGAGAAAGCAAGCTGCCAGATCCAGAACTTGAACTATGATCAAGCATGTAGGAATCTAGTTTCTATTTTTTTAAAGAAATATTTATTACATTTTATTTATTATTACTATTTTAACATTTGATCAGACAGAGAGAAGGAAAGTGATAAAGCATGCCACCAGGTCTGGAACTCGTACGGTGGTCATGTGGGAGTCCAGTCCTCAACCACCATGCCACCTGCTAGCCCCAAAAATTAGGCTTCTAAACTACCATGCCATCTGATGGTCCCTTTTCTTCTTAATTATCTTTTAAGTTTGTATTTAGCTTCTAAGTTGCCACTAATTTTATGAATGAATTATTTTTTCCTTTATTAAGGTGTTGTATAAAATTCTTGAAACTAAAATATTTTCTCTATCATATATATTTTTACAATGTATTTTTTTTACTCTTTTTTTTTCTTTTTTTGGAGAGGTTTTTGCTATAGGGTGCATGTGCTTGCCAGAAAGACATAGAGAGACAGAGAGACAGAAAGCAAGAAATCACTCCCCAGGAGGGATTGCCATGCCGCAATCCCTTCTCCTCAATTCTCCTCTCAGGATCTTGGGCACGTACGCACACGTGCCTAGCATGAGTTTAAGCCACCAGGTCCGGGACTCAAACTGTAGTGACTACATGGGAGTCCAGTGACATAGCCATTACACAAACTGCTGGTCCCAGTTTTTTACAATATATTTTTCAAAGTTGTTTTATATACGGAAAATAAATATATAGATAAATGATAGCATTAGCAATGAATTGGAAGGAAGACAACATTGGGGAGAAATTAAAATTAAATGGTATTTATTGAGAAGTAGCTTGATGTGTTCTAGGAATGAGAAAGAGGGTAAAAAAGTGTAACTAGACTCTCTTGAGCAGTAAGTCAAGGCAGATAATAATTTTGGAATGTGACACTGTGATTAGATCAACCAGGATCTTACAGGCCAAGGTAATCTGAATTTTATTCTTAGTTCAGTGATTATTTAATAGTTATGCCCTTCATGACTTAATACTTTTTCTTTTTTAAAATTAGATTGTATCCCCCTCATGAGAAGCACCTATCCTTTCTCTAGCAAATGTATTTTTTTTATTTTTATTAGGAAGACATTTCCAACATTCAATTTTTGAAGTCATTAAGTCATTCTCTTGTCAACAAACATTACATTCCTTTTGTCTGTTTGTTTGCTGAAGAGAGAAAGGGAGAGAAGGAAACTGACAAATCACCCCTGGGTGGATGGCCATACTGCAATCCCCTCTCCTTCACTCCCTTGGGATTTTGGGTACACATGCATACACACCCAGCATGATTTTCAAGCTCCTGAGTCCAGGACTTGAACTGCATAGTCAGCCAATTGTGATCTAGTACCTAACCTCTACACCACCTGCTGGTCCAAACATTGCATTTCCTTCCTATGATAATACTATTTTTTCTGGTGTTTACTTAAAATGTGTATATTATACTACCTGTAAGATTTCAACAAGTATGTAATAACATTGACTATTTTACTACATACATAGTAGGTATTCACCAAGTACTTATTAACATTTCTTCATCAGTCTTAATGTTTAAATCATTCCCTGTATTTTCTACCCAAATTATAAATTCTGAGAAGAGTGTTAGTTCTCTGAGTATGTATAGCACATTCATAATTCCATCAAGTGCTGTCTAAATTCATTAGTCACAATAAGAGTGATCTCAGGAAATGTATTTTTTTCATACCTGAATACTTTTACTTAATGTTGTCTAGCCTTTCAGAAGCTACTTGTTGCAAGGGGGAAAAAACAAACAAGGTCGAGTTTTACCTTCAAGCTACATTCAATGAAAATGAGTTTCTAAAATATAGTTCTCTGGGGAACAGATGTATGGTATATTCTTTTTTTTTTTGGAGAGGTTTTCGCTATATGGCGTGTGCGCTCGCCAGACAGACAGAGAGAGACATAGAGACAGAAAGCGAGAAATCACCCCCCAGGGGGGATGGTCACGCCGCAATCCCTTCTCCTCCATTCTCCTCTTGGGATCTTGGGCACGCACGCACACGCGCCCGGCGTGAGTTTTAAGTCACTGGGTCCGGGACACGAACCACGGTTGACTATGTGGGAGTCCAGCGACATAGCCATTACGCTAACTGCTGGTTCCCAATATGGTATATTCTTAAGACACCCAGTAGTGGAGTATACTATTAAATTAATCTTGCAGAGAATACCAGGAACTCTACCAGTCTACAAAGTCCTTCCTGATTTTATTTAACAAACATTATATAACATTTACGCCTTGCCATTTATTCCAAGCACTTTTTAAAATTTGACTTGCTTTTTAAATTTGCCAGAGGGCTTGTGTGCCCAGCAGGGAGAAGCAGAGAGACAGAGAGAAAGAGATTTCTTGTATACAAATGTGTCAAGTGTGTTTTTCAAGCTGCTGTGTCTGAAATTCCAACCATGCACTTGACCATGTGCGATGCAGCTGCCTTAACCAATAGACCACAGACTGACCTCCACAAGTACTTCTAAAATACCAGTTTAATCTTCGTACAACCCTATCATATAGGTATCACTATTTTATTCATTTTATTTTCAGGTAACAATACTTAACCCAAGAGAAGTTAAATGATTTTCTCAAGGTTCATGACTAATAAGTAGTGGGTATAGGATTCACGTTCAAGAAAGACACTGCAGAATTTATACAACCAAATATTGTGTAATCTCACTTACTCATTTTTTTTATATTTTTTAAGTTGCCAGAGGGTGTGTGCATTGATAAGACAGAGAGCGAGAGAGAGAGAGAGAGAGAGAGAGAGAGAGAGAGAGAGAGAGAAGGTGTAGGAGAATGCACCCTCCACTGGGGCATGATCACACCAAAGTCTTCTCCATTTCTTCATTCTGTCAGTGTTTGGTACATGCATGCCCATGAGCCTGGCATACTTTCAGTTAGCTCAGTACAGGATTTGAACTGCATTACCCATGTGGGATTTGGCTCTCTTAACCACTAAGCTGCAGGGCTAGCCCTCGGTCTACCCTCAAATTGTCCATTCGTGGAATGCCTACTGAATAAGAGCAAAAACTTGAAGAGCAAAGATCGTAAGAAGTTAAAATCCAAACTGATGGAAGTTTACTTGGTGAGAGAAAGTTCCCTGATTGGTTTTCCATCAAGGATCAGTGACACTCAGGATTAAAGTATGAAGAAAATAGGTAACAATGAAAAATAATTTATAAATATCATCTTTATCAAAAGTAAAAAAAAAAAATCTGGTCACCTCTTCTTAAAGATAAAGCAAGTGTTGGGGCCGGCAGGTGGTGTGGTGGTTAAGGTTGCTGGACTCCCATATGGCTGGCCATGGTTCAAGTCCCGGATTGGTGGCTTGCTTTCTCACTTTCTCTCTCTTGCTTTCTCTCTCTCTCTCCTTCTTTGTCTCTCACCTTGTCCCTCTCTAGTCAAATTAAAATTAAATAAACAAATAATAAGGTTAAATAAAATAATTCTTTAAAAAAAAAGATAAAGCAAGTGTTTTTATACCAGTTATGTACCTTTATTATGAAACCATTCATAACTTTAATTAATCCTTGCCCCTCATATTAACTACCTTAGTTTTAAAAAGTGAAGAAAACTGATACTAGAAAGTGTTTCTTTGATGTCTTACAGTCGAGACAAGGTATGAGTAAAAATACGAGGGAGAGCACAGAAGAGTGTTCGATGTATCTGGGTAGTAAATGCTTGAATGTCAGTAAAAACACATTCTGCTTCTCAGATTTTTCCATCAATTTGAAGCAAGCACTGTTAGCTGCTTGAAAACACAAATAAATTATACACAACCTGTTTCTTTCAAGAATCCTTCAATCTGTTGAAGAAGACAGGCAAAATACAAAAATAACATTTACAGTACAACATGATATATGTTTTCAGTTCCCAATCCATCATTTGCCGGACAGTACTGGTGCAAACTCAGAGTCACTTGGTGTGACTCATACTTTATTTTAATGATGTTGATTATTTTAAACATATATTATTAGCTTAAAAAAAAAACAAGCAACGGCAGATCTAAATAAATAAGAAAATAAGAATAAGTTTTATTTTAATATTTTAAACTCTCTGTCAACTTTTCAAAAAATTTGCAAAGCTAAAACTCATGCCTATCAGTATGAAAAGGCAACAAAGGAAGATATCGGAATTGAAGCCTTAGAGATCGTCAGATGTCAGTTGAAATTAAAGAAAAGAAAATATACATCTTCAAAACAAGTGATGCCAAGAAGTGTGAATGGAGACTTTGGGACATGAAATTCATGGCATGGAAGTAATAACCTGTGACTTAACACTTCTATATGATAGCTGAGAATAAACTGTGATGGAGAGAACTAATGACATGAATACGCATATGCAAACACACCTGGAACCCAGACAGGATAAACAAAGCAAAACCTTGAGATAAAACATCATCA
The DNA here is from genome assembly GCA_026018925.1 of Tupaia tana. Lineage (NCBI taxonomy): Eukaryota > Metazoa > Chordata > Mammalia > Scandentia > Tupaiidae > Tupaia > Tupaia tana. The sequence goes on along the minus strand of JAKSZU010000002.1, from coordinate 167,652,591 downwards.
AGTTGCTAAAAGGATCAGTGTAAGCTGAAAAAGTAATCATTTTTATGAGTTCTAGTAATGTTTTTTCTAGGCTCATTCTTCAGAAAAACAAGAAAGAGCATTTTTTGTTTTCTATTTTTTTATTTTGTTTTTGTCGACAGTCTTTGGGATACCATTATGTTTTCTGTTTACATGCTACATTATTAAAAAAGAAAGAAAATATAATTCCTTTATTTGCCATATTTAAAAAAGCATCATTCTTTTAATAAAGCATATAGATAAGAATACCAAATCTTTTACATCACCAGCAAAAATTTAAGCATGTCATATCATTGTGTATGATGTTATAAATTGAAGTTCTGTGCAGTCTTTCAGATTTCCTGATCTTGCAAAGGTCTACATGCATGTCATAGTAAATGATGAAGGATTTAATAAATGTAAAAGTCACTGCTTTCTCCACCATATTGCACTTGATTGCAATCAGTGTGTTACAACCAGTCTAATTATACAGCATCAAATGTTTCATCAGCTTTTTTAGCATCAGTCTGTGCTGCATCTGTGGTCACTGGTCCATTGAACATAAATTTTAACTCCTTTTATGTTCAATTGGAATCTGAATTACATAGTGGTTGCTACACTATACCAGAATTAAAACTCCCTTGAAGATAACTTGTCTGGTGCACTATTTTAGGAACATGATTTCTCCAACATCTCTCACATTACTCATAGAAATGAGTAATACTTTTGAAAAACTCATTCTGCTTGCATTTCTAGAATTCTAAGGTATTAGAAACCATAATAAAGGAAGCTTCAGTGAATTTACTCTTCAATTCTCTTGATTATACGTAACTGTCTAAATAGACAAGAAATTATTTACATAGGATTGTGGAATTTGATGTTTGTACTTAAAAAAAGTCTGGGCCAGGTTCATGGTACAATGAAAATGAGCTGCTCAGAAAACTGATCCCACATGGGTCTAAGCTCCATCGAGTCAGCCTGAAACACACATGGCCAAGATCCAGTGAGCTGAAGAACTAGAGTAAAGGAATCAGGACTAGGGTGTGACCATATCTTGGGAAGGTTGCCCTCTCTCCTTCTCTTTCATGTGTGTGCAGGCGCTCTATTATGAACAAAGAAAACAGAGAAGACATTGAATATTATGGACAATTTTCTTTTCATTCTGTTGCCCTACCTTTTGAGAAACAATTTACTTTTATGAATTTCATTTATCCAATCTAGATATTCATATATTTAATCTATAGCTATGTATTTATTGAGTCAATAAACAGATATTTACTAGCTATTTCCTGTAAATACTGATGTTGGGTACTGGAGAAACTACACCCAAATAAAACTAAGTCTCTGTACTCAGCTTACTGTTTTTTTGTTGTTGTTGTTTTGTTTTATTTTTGGAGAGATTTTTGCTATAGGGCACGTGTGCTTGCCAGACAGAGAGAGACAGAGAGACAGAAAGCAAGAAATCACCCCCCAGGGGGTATGGCCACGCCGCAATCCCTTCTCCTCCATTCTCCTCTCGGGATATTGGGCACGCACGCACACGCACCCGGCTTGAGTTTTAAGTCACCAGATCCGGGACGTGAACTGCGGTCGACTACCTGGGAGTCCAGTGACATAGCCATTACACTAACTGCTGGTCCCGTCAGCATACTTTCTGACGGTACTCTATGTAAAACTTAACTGGTTGGTTAATAGTAGTTTTATTTGCCTGGCATATACTTTGAGTCATAGATGCATTTTTGCATAGAAAAACATGAAAAAATACATCATGATTTTTTGATGTCCTTATATTTTTCTTGCTTTGCATTTCCCTTATGATAAGAAACATTGAACATTTTTCCATATGCCTTTTGGTCTTTCATATGTCTTCTTTGGAAAACTGTCTATTCAACTCATTTGCTCACTTTTTAATTGGAGTTTTGTTTTGTTTGTTTTGTTTTGTTTTGCTGGTTAGTTGCTTGAGTTTCCTATACATTCTGGTTATCAGTCCCTTATCTGAAGCATTGTTTAAAAATATTCTCTCCTATTCCAAGGCTTATTTCTTCACTCATTATTGTTTCCTATGCTGTGCAGAAACTTTTCAGCCTGGTGGAGATCCCCATGTCTATTTTTTGGATTATTACCTGTGCTTTAGGGGTCTTATTTAAGAGATCTTTGCTCCCTTCAATATTTTTAAGAGTTTCCCCTATGTTTTCCAACAGTAATTTCATAGTTTGAATTTCTGTGTTCAGATCTTTGATCCATTTTCAGTTGCCTTTTGTTACTGGTGAGAGATAGGGGTTTCATTTAAATTTTCTGCAGATGACTATTCTGTTCTCTCAGCACCATTTGCTGAAGAGACTTTCTTTTCCCCATTGGATTGCCTTGTGTCCTGTGTCAAAGATCAATTGGTTCTAAGTTTGGGGATTTCTTCTCGGTTTTTAATTCTGTTCCATTGGTCTATACGTCTGTTTTACTGCCAGTACCATGTTGTTTTGGTTATCATAACTCTGTAATTTATCTTGAGCTCAGGTAGTGAGATGCTTCCTTTATTCTTTTTGAAGGCTATTTTCTTGGTGATGTGGGGACTTTTATAATCCAAGACCTCAGTGTGTTGATTGTTGGTATATAAAAATGCTATAGATTGGGGACAGCAGGCTGTGTGTTGGTTAAGGTGCTAGATTTCCACATGGCCAACCATAGTTCAAGTCCCAGACTAGCAACTTGAAAATCATGCCAGGTGCGTGTGTGTGTGTGTGTGTGTGTGTGTGTGTGTGTGTGCCCAAAATCCCAAGAGGATAATGGAGGAAAGGGGATTCTGATGTTGCAACATCCCACTGGGAATGATTTCTCATTTTCCCTCTCTCTCTCTTTCTCCTCTGGCAAGCACACATATCGCAGGCAAAAACAAACAAACAAAATAATAATGCTATAGCATTATTTTTATTGATTTTGGATCCTGACACTTTACTAAATTCACTTATCACTTCTAAGAGCTTCTTTGTGGATTCTTCTGGATTTTCTATGTAAATAATCAGGTCATCTGCAAGTAAAGATAATTTTACTACTTCTTTTCTTGTTCAAATAGCTTTTATTTTACCGTGTTGTCTGATTGCATAGGCTAGGACTTCCAGCATGCTGGAAAGGAGTAGGGAAAGTGAGCAGCCTTATCTCATTCTGCTTTTTATTAGAAAGGTTTTCAGCTTCTCCCCATTCAGTTAGATATTAGCTATGCATTTATCCTATATGGATTTCATTGTGTTGAGAAATGTCCCTTCTATACCAATTGTGCTGAAAGTCTGAATCAAGAAGGGGTATTGTGCACTATCAAATGCTTTTTCTGCATCACTGACATGATCATATGGTTTTATCTTTCTTTCTGTTAATGGGATGTGTTACACTTACCGTTTTGCTCACATTGAACCACTCTTGCATACTTAGAAGCCTAGATAGCCATGGTGTATAAACTTTAAATATGTTTTTGGATATGATTTGCCAGTATCTTGTTGAGGATATTTGTCTGTATTCATCAAAGGTATTGATCTATAAATCCTTTTTTTTTTTAACATCCTTGTCTGGTTTTGTTATCAGTATGATGAATGCTTCATAGGATGTGTTTGCGAGAGCTTCTTCCTTTTGGATCTTTAGAAACAGTTCTGGGAGAATTGAATCTAACTCTTCTTTAAAAGTTTTGTAAACTTCAAAAGTGAAGCCATTGGGACCCAGGCTTGTCTTTGTTGGGAGACTATTACAGATTCAACTTCATTACTTGTTTTGGGTCTACTCAGGCTTTTATTTCTTCCTGGTTCAATCTGGGTAAATGATATGTGTCCAGAAATGTGTCCATTTTAGCTAAGTTTTCTTGTTTTTTGGCATGTAGTTTGTTGGCTCATAGTTTTCTATGACCTTTGGTATTTCTGTTATGTCTGTTACAATGTTGTCTGTTTCATTGTTGATTGTATTTATCTGGTTCCTTTCTCTGTTCTTCTGGATTAATCTAGCTGACAAGTGTGTCAATTTTGTTTATCCTCTCAAAGAACCAGCTTTTGGCTTTTTAAAATATTCTATATGGGGGCCAGTAGGTGGTATGGTGATTAAGGGTGCTGGACTCCCACATGGCTGACTGCGGTTCAAGTCCCAGACCTAGTGGCTTGCTTTCTCACTCTTTCTCTTTCTCTCATTCTGCCCCTGTCTGGTAAAATTAAAATAAATAAAACAAATAAATAAAGTTAAATAAAATAATTCTTTAAAAAAAAATCTTCTATATGGGACCAGCAGTTGGCATAATGACTATGTCGTTGGACTCCCATGTAGTCGACCGTGGTTCAAGTCCCAGAACAGGTGGCTTAATCTCACGCTAGGCGTGTGTGAGTACGTGTCCAAGATTCCGAGAGGAGAATGGAGGAGAAAGGATGGTGGCATGGCCATATGCCCTGGGGGATGGGGTGATTTCTCGCCTTCTGTCTCTCTGTCTCTCTCTCTGTCTTTCTGGAGAATGCACAAGCCCTATAGCAGAATCCTCTCAAAAAAAAAAAACAAACTTCTATATGGCTGTTTTATTCTCTATTTCATTTATTTGTTCTCTGATCTTTATTATTTTTCTGTCTTCTGGTATTTTTTTTTCCACTTTCTTTAGGTATGCCATTAGATAGTCTATTTGCCACCTTTCCATTTTTTTCTTGTGAGTGCTAATTGCTATGCTCTTCCTTCTTACTTCTTTCTCTGTATTCCTTAAGTTATGGATATTGAAGAATTTGTTATCATTAGTCTCAATGAATTTTGATTTCAACCTTCATTTCTTCAGTAGTTGTGAAGTCGTTCAGGAATAGGTTGTTTAGTTTCCCTGTATTTGCGTATTTCTGAGGCTTCTTTCTGTAGCTGATTTCAAGTTTAACATCATTATGGTCAGAACAGATACTTGATACAGTTTCAATACTTTTGAATTTGTAAAGTCTTGTTTTATGCCTTATCATGTGGTTGATCTTCCAAAGTGTTCTCTGAGGGGATGTGAAAATTGTGTATTTTGTGTTTATTTGGTGAAATGTCCTACAGATGTCTGTCAACTCTATTTGATTTATGGTGTCATTTAGTTTCTGTATCTCTCTGTATATTTTTTGTCTAGATGTTCTATCTGGAGATGACAGTGGGATGTTGAGATCCCTAACGATTAGTATGTTGCAGTCGATCTCTCCCTTTAGATCTAGCAGTCTTTCTTTCACATATTTGGGTGATTTGATATTGTATGCATAGATATTTATAAGTGTTATATATCTTTTTTTTTTGTGTGTGTGTGTGTGAGCTTTTTTCTATAGGGCGCATGTGCTTGCCATAAAGACAGAGAGACAAAAAGCAAGAAATCACCCCCCCAGGGGGGATGGCCATGCCACAATCCCTTCTCCTCCATTCTACTCTCGGGATCTTGGGTACGCACGCACACGTGCCCGGTGTGAGTTTAAGCCACCGAGTTCGGGACTCGAACTGCAGTCGGCTACATGGGAGTCCAGCGACATAGCCATTACGCTAACTGCTGGTCCCAGTGTTATATATCTTCTTAGTGAATTATTCCTCTTATTAGTTTGCTGGGAAAGTCATAACATATATTTCTATGCAAAAATGGATCATGACTTTCCCAACAAACCAATAGTACTCTATAGTGCCCTTCTTTGTCTATTCTTACACTTTTTGTCTCGTAGTCTATTTTGCCTGATATCAGTATCATGACTCCCATCTTCTTTATTTTTTATTGCATGGAATACATTTTTTCCCAACACTTTACTTTCAGTCTATGTATGTCTTTATCAGTGAGTCATGTTTATTGCAATCAACATATAGAGAGCCTCTGTTTTTTTATACATTCAGCCAGTGTGTGTTTTTGTTTTTATTTTCTTTTAGATTTTTTTGCCATTGGGTATGTGTGCTCACCGAAGATAGGGATATTGAGACAAAGAAAGAGGGAAAATGAAAATCATCGCCTAAGGGAGATGGCTACACCACAGTCCACTCTCTTCTACCCTCCTCTCAGGATTTTGGGCATGCACGTACAGGCATCCAGTGATTTTCAGTCCACCAAATCTGGCACTTGAACCATAGAGTTAGCCATGTGCAATTCAGTGCCTCAATCATCAGCCATCTGCTGGCTCCCAGTCTTTGTCTTTTAATTAGAGATTTTAATGAATTAATATTCAACATTATTATAAACATTTGTGAACCTATCCCTGCCATTTCATAAGCTATTTTCTTGGACATTTTATGTTTTCTTATTTCTATTTGTTTCTTTTTAGTTTTTGTGATTTGGTACTCTTTGAGTACTTCTTGAAAAACTGGCTTAGTGTTGATAAATTCTTTCAGTTTTTGTTTATGTGAGAATGATTTTATTTTTCTTTGCATTTGAAGGATAATCTTGCTGGGTATAGTATTCGTGGTTGGTAGTCTTCATTCAGTGTTTTGAATATGTCTTCCCATTCTTCTCTTGCTTGCATCGTTTCAGTAGAAAGGTTTGATATTAGCCTAATAGGATAACCTTTATAAGTAACTTGATGTTTTTCTCTTGCTATATTTAGACTATTGTCATTGTCTTTTACTAATTTGGTTATGATGTGCCATGGGGAGGATCTTTTTATGTTGAGTCTATTTGGTGTTCTTTGTATTTCCTGGATCTGAATATCTGAATGTTTCTCTGGTTTTAGAAAGTTTTCAGCAAGTGTACAATTTCATGGAATAAATTTTATCAGATTCTTCACCTTCTCCAAATATCTGTTATTTGAATATTTGCATGTTTAATGGTGCCGAGTTTTTCTCATATGTTGTCCTCATTTTCCTTGTTTTGTTTGTTTGTTTTTCTTTGTGGTGTTTTTGACTAAGTCAGAGGATTCATCTTTAGGTCAGAGATTCTATCTTCTGCATGGTCTGATTAGTAAATACAATACCTTTGAGGGAATTTTTTTTTCTTTTTTTTTTTTTGAGAGAGATTTTTGCTACAGGGCGCATGTACTTGCCAGACAGACAGAGAGAGACAGAGAGACAGAAAGAGAGAAATCACCCCTCAGGGGGGATGGCCATGCCACAATCCCTTCTCCTTCATTCTCCTCTCGGGATCTAGGGCATGCACGCACTCGCACCCAGTATGAGTTTAAGCCACCGGGTCTGAGACTCGAACCTGGTTGACTACATGGGAGTCCAACGACATAGCCATTATGCTAACTGCTGGTCCCAGGTTTTGGTTTCCTATATTGTGGTCTTCATCTCCAGAAGTTCTTTTTGGTTCTTTTTTATACTGCCTATCTCTCTGTGGAATTCTTCCTTCAAGTTGAGGAATGATTTTTTCGTCTCCTGAAATTAGTTATCTTTTTTTCTTGTATTTCATTAAATTTAGTTATGATGAATACTAAAATTTTATTCTAACATTTTTTTCATTTCTGGTGTTTTATCTATTGTTGATGATGAGTTACCCTGTCTCTTTAAGAGAGGGAAATTTCCAAGTTTTCTCATATTTTTTGGACTTTTCCTTTGATTTTTAAACACCTGGTGAGGTACTTACTTCTTCCTCTTTTTAAAATAATTATTTATTTATTTAATTCCATTTGTTATTATTTTTTTAATTTAATCAGACAAATACAGAGACAGAGAGAAAGAAGGGGAAAGCAGGAGAACAAGCTGCCAGGTCCAGGACTCGAGTCACGGTTGGCCATGTGGGAATACAACACCTTTAACCACCTCACCAACTGCCAGCCCCCAAATTCTTCCTCTTTTTAATTCTTTTTGTTTAAGTAGGTTTCTCTTGTGGTTCCCTACAATATGTATTTCTCTATTCTTCTATGTAAAGAAGTGCTAGAATCCACATTTGCAGTTATGGCTTTTGGCTTTAAGGAGGAAAGTTTCTCTCCTTTAACTTTTCCAGAAGGGGAGGATGAGAAATAGTTTCTCCAGAGTGTCACTATGTTAAAGTGGATGTATCGTCTTTTGACCTCTTTTGACCTTGCTGTTTCTGACATAGTGTAGGCTTAATATAAGGAGGAAGCAGCTGCCACATGTCAAACCCACGTATGTAGGCTTGCATACAGGTTTTCTTTCTGCCCATTTGTGAGCTAGGGAAGGGGCAGGAACTGATCCAGAGACTAGCCTTTAGCTGAGTCTGATCACTCCTACCAGTTACTGGGATACTAGAGACAAAAGCCTTGACCTGCAGAACTCAGGGGCAGACCCTTTCAGTGCTCACCTGTGAGATAAGGGAGAGGAGGAGGCCAATTTGGAGATCATCCTCTAGCCCTATCTGATCACTCCTGACAGTCTGTGAAACGCTGGGAAAGAAAGCAGCCTAACTTAGAGGTGGGGCTGTAACTTTGATTTAGCATCAAATGGAAAGCTTACATGCTGTGAGGCACCATCTTACCACTTTGTAACCCCATCTCTACTCTGGCCTTCTAGCCAGCCAGATCACTCGTTTGCCTGTGAGCACAGCTAATGTGTCCAAGTCAACTAATTTGGGACCCAAACTCTGGGCCTCTCTTATGGTTCCAGTATTACACACAGGTGCCCTGCCATCTGTGCCTGCATGGCTTGCCCAGAAGGTGTTTTTTCATTATAATAGTTCTGTTTCCTTCCTTTGTATCACCATTTTGTTATATCTCTTATAATGATCTGTACCATTTATTCACTTTTATTATATATTATCTGACTTACCCACCAGATGGAAGTTCCATGAGGGAAGAGATCCAGTATAGACTTTTTATTCCCTGTTGGCAAATTGTAGTCTCCTTATAAATACTTGTTGAATTGAGTAACATGAATGATATAGTAAGATAATTTTGGATTTACCCAAACTGTATAAAGTAAAAAAAGGAACTCAAGTTTAGTATATTAGTATATATTAGATACATATAAATTATCTCTAATTTTTCTCATATGCAGTTTTATTAACACATTTAAAAAGAACAGAATTAAGCATGTATTTTTAGGCAATAGAAATTGTGAAATTAACTGTCAAAACAAAGTTACAGATAATAGCTATTTCAATATTTCTAATAGAGGGTATTAATTTCCATATTTTCACTTGGTTTATATAAAATAAATTTTATTATAGTTTTCATCTCCTGTATTTCCAGGTTTGACCATACCCTTAACATGTGTTATTATTAATGTATCATTAAGCTAATAGCCCATCTTCTGAATGTAAAGCTTAAATATAATCCCACGGAATTTTCCTGCATTTTTACGTATTTTCTTCATCACACAAATTCAGTTTTCTAAACAGCAACATTTTTATAAGCAGTAAGTCAGCATAAAGGGACAATAGCAGCCATGCAGAATTTTCAGGGGTCTTAGTATTTCTTACAATATAGAATAACTGTCAATGTGCTAAATGAATGCTCATGGGTTGGGTCATGGGATTTGTTTAAGGTAATTTGTTCAATTGACTTCTCCGTTTATGAGTTCTTCCCTAGTGGGTGTGAGCACACATAAATTCTGAAAGCATGTGTGAAGTACATAATGTACGTTGCTTTTTTCAGAAAGCCAGTTTAGCCTACTAGGAACTTTTATTTTCATCTTGCCCTGAGAAGTGCCAATTCTATCACTGAATGCCTTAAGGCATAAACATTTTGTGGTTCCTAAAAAAAGATATATCATACAAACTTTAAGCAATATTTTATGAGTGAAAGAAACATTCTCAGCTTGTTTGAAAATAGAATAGACAGGAGGGAAAAAAAAGTGCCTATCAACAAAGCATGTAAGAATTGTCTAGAGAAGATCTCTGAGAAACAATACTGATCCCTTGAGTGATACCAGAGAGTAACTATAAAAGCTGTTTTTGCAGAGCAACCAGAAAACAACCATGAAAACAATCCTCAAATACCTGAATCAGCAGCAATTTTACTCTCTGCTTCTGTAACTTGCAAAGAGATCTTTAATAGCACTGTGAATGTACTCTAAGATCAACTTCTCCATCTACTGGCTGAAGGTCAAATTTTGATCCTTATTAGTTATAAAAATCCTAAACTCATTTGTGTGTGCATGAGTGTGTGAATACTTTTTCTATGGTATAAATTAGCTGAAGGAATTGTTTATTACTATAAATGATATATATTAACTGAAAGTATAATATATAATGCTCCTTAAGTTACAATAAATACAACTAAAAGAATTATAAACTACATTTTGAAAACAATATTACATTATAGTGTAAAATTAAGCTGACAATTTATATTGCTTTTGAAAGTTGATTTTATTAAATTAATTGACTAACTGAATACATTCAATTTTTAATATTTTTTAAAACATAATATATTTCATATGGCTATTGAGAATTATTTTAATTTACTGGCATGCAGGAAGATAATCCCTACTCATTCATTTTCATAGACAGTTGTGGTATTACACTTCAGAGATCTATTATGTCTTTTTGCTCCATCTGCTTTCAAAACAGCATTCAATCTGACAGATGATATTACTCATAGAATGTTCAATTATGATTTAGAAATCATTGAGAAATTAATAGAAACTAAAATTTAATGTTAACTGCAACTCAGCAGCTTCAATTTAGCAAGAAAATTGTTTAGTGCTCTGAAAATGGTGTCAAATAAATGAGATCATAAGTCTCACAGCAAAGAATCTTAGTTCCTAAAAATTTCACAAGCATTATTACTTAGTCTGTCAACTACTACTTTTTTTCTTTACTAATTTCTTATATGTATTGTATCTCATTCGTCTTAAATGACATGTCCTTCTCATTAGTCATTAAAGTCTAAAATTACAAGATTGCCATCATTCAAATGACTTAACTGCCAGCACAGAACACTCCAAAATTTCAAGGAATTATTATCTGACAAAAATATGAACATGATGACTACTCTGACTTGTCCTGATTTTTCCATTCACCCCTAGTTTTAACCAGCCCCAGATCATGGCAGACACATGACTGGCTTGTTCAGGGATATCCCTGAAACCACACATGTAACCTCCTGTGAGTCAACCTTGCAGAACATTATGTTACCACTGATCCCTATTTTGTTGGTTTGTTGTTGTTAAAAAACATGTGTACTCACCAGAGAGAGACAGAGAGACAAAGAAAGAGAGAGCAGAGATGGCAACCCTAGAAGGGCATAACCATGCTACAATCTCTTCTCTTACATGTCTCGCTCCTTTTTCAATTTTGGGCATGCACATACATGTGCCAGACAGGTTTCTCAAACTGTTGGATCTGGCACCTGAATGGCACAGTCAGCCATGTGGAATCTAGTTCCCTTAACCATGGCCCTCATTTCTTATAACTTTTTCAATTATTTTATAATAATTATCACTAAGGACATGAAATTCCTCTTCTACAGGTTGTTACAGCAAATGCTTTCTGTATAAATTAAAATTTCAGTTTATGTGACTGTAATGTGATTAATGATTAACACAGTGGTGTCTCAATAGCCAAGCTTTAACCATCAATAATCAGTATCTCTATCCCTAGTTACTGAATTTAACAAATTTATTCTTTACCCCAGCTCCTACCTACGCTGCTGAGCTTATTGGTTAACTAGCAAAAAGCATCAGTTCACACTACTCTACATTTTTAAACTACATGATGTCCAAATAAAATATTTTTATTATAAGACCTATATAGAGTTATGAGTAAATGGTAATGTTTTGTTCAGTTCTGGATTATATATACAACTATGTTCCTCTAAGACCAGACTAGGCTATACCATATAGAGTATTCCATCTAGATTTGTGTAAGTCCATTCTGATACTCACACAACAGCAAAAATCACCTAATGAGGGATTTCTCAGGGAGTTTCCCCATCACTGAGACATGACCATCATTTAAAAAATAAATAACAAAATATTGGATTGTTTTAAAAGCCATGAAGTATTATTTCTATGTGTTTTCATGCAAAAATGCATCATGACTTTTTCTGACCACCCAGTAAATACAGACATAAACAGATACATGTATATATTCAATATCCATTTTTTTTGTTTGTTTTTGTTTTGTCTTCAGTAGGGCCGACATAACTGACCAATGTTTATCTCCTTAAATATTCCTTCCGGTGTATGTCCACCTGAACTACCTAGACACTGCACCGCTCAGCCTGTGAGTGGTTAACAATGAGTGCCACTAGGTAGCACTGCTTCAGTAGTCCGAAGTACTCCGGCTGTGATCTGTGGAACAGATCTATTCTTTCTCACCCTAGGTTCCTTTCTCCTCTGGTTTTTGGGGCTTCTTCAGAGGTATGCCATTGCACTTGCAGCTATTCCAGAATGCTTTCCTCACAGATGCTCTTTTGCTCTGTTATCACCTTTCTAGAGGTTTCTGTTCTGTGTCTTTTGAAAGCTGCTGTCACTGCCACGTCCTGGCCTTCACCCAAGGCACCCAGGAATGCTTCTGTCTATCACTTGGAACTCTTCTATCCTCCTGCCAGTGCTTCCGTTTAGAATCTGAGCTGTCACTCTGAAACTTCCTCATGGAATCACCCCTGCCTTATTTTGCAGGACGCTGCTGGCCACAGATCACCGACAAGCATTTGGTGTTCCAAGAATTCAGTGCTCATTTACATTAATCTGACAGAATACCGTTATCCTTATTCTAACCATGGATCCTTACATGTCATTCCATTGAGATTTAAGGCACACGCAATTTTCCTTTATCTCAGAAAACCCATGCTGTGCGAGGGATTGGGGTAGAGCAAGACCAGTAACTGGCACACTTTATGCACAGGACTATTTCTTACATCAGGCTTTCAGCCCCGCCTGTCCTGTGACTACCTTATCATACCAGAATGTGTTTTTATACCTCTTTTTAAGTTTATTAATTAATTTCTTCGATGGATGAGAGAGAAAAAGAGAATAAATAGAGCAAAATGAGCACTCCCGCCCCAGTAGAGTATCCAGTAGAGTCTGGATACCACGATCCACCCTCCATCTTAGCCAGCCGTGTATCATGAGCATGCATGTGCCTGGCATACTCAGAGAGGCCTCCAGACATGAAAGTAGGATTTTTCTGTGCGGTCAGCCTTGTAGGACATAGCATTTTATCACTGTACCACCATCTGGTTCCTCAAGTCAGAAAATTTTCTCTGAGTGATTTTTCACCCAGGAGTCCTGTAACCCTTACCCTTATACCCCATTGGGCTGACCACCAGTACGAGCCGGCTGAGCCCGTCCTCACATGTGTACACTCTGAAGAGTAGCTCTCCTGGATTCTTCCTTTAAGGTGTTTCCTAAGTCCACATATAAATCAGTGGATCCCAACCTCAAAGAGATAGGGTCCCAAATACATACTCCATATCTGCTGTGGTCATAATTATTTTCGTGAAATTAAAATTGTTGTCCATGTGTAGTTGAGATGAGTTTCTAAAAGAAGGTTTTATATATATATGGTGATAAATAAACCAGCTATTGGGCTGCAGAGTTGACTATCATGGAATAAAAATACCTTAAACACAAATTCTGAAAAGTTCCCTGACAGAAAAGCAGAGGATGTTGTGAAAACAGTGGTAATAGAAGCGCTACTCAAAATAGAGACAAGAGCAGAAAAGTCCTCTCTGAGAAAGAGATTCTATGTGCAGAATTCTATTTAGACAATGAAGCGTGAAGCAAAGATCTTCCAGGCAAAGGAAATAATATGCGAATATTTGTGAATGCAATATAACCTTTGGCCCATTCAAAGAATTGAAATAATAGATAAGCGACTAAAGTAAAGTGAGTGACAAGTCACAGCAGAATGCAATGGAGTTCGTGCATGGGCACAAGAAATGAAATTGGTGAAAGTATATAACACAATAAAAGATGTATCATAATGGAAAAAAATAGACATATTTTAAGCCTACTTGCCTAATAATTGACATCTAGTCGCTATCCTAAATACACAAAGGATGTAGAAAGATAATACACAATAATGAAATATTTTACAATTTTATGGTTAAGAGATAAACCATAAAAAAGGAAATACAGTACTAATTTTGTTTTAAATATCTCAAACTCACTACTGAAGAAAAGCAAATTAAAACCATGTGATACTATTTCTTTTTTTTTAACTTTTTAAAGAGGCAATTCTCCATGATGGCAGGATAAGAATTTCCATATCCTGATGAACTGTAACTCGCTGAACCACTTTTAGACAGCAGGTTTACAATACATGGCAAGAACCATAAATATTTCCTAACAATCTATTCAGGATAGAAACAAAATGTGTGCGTAGATTTTTTCATAAAGACTTTCATCATTGTAGATTCTGTAGGATGAGCAATTAATGTCATGTGGAAAGTTTTAGGCATTTGTAAACAATTTCGGAAGGGGAAAGTGAGGCAGATAGAGTCTTAAAGAGTTCTTGAAAGAGTATTTTAAATATTCAGGGAGTGTGTCTTTATACTTTTAGGATTGTCTTTGTCAAACTTTAAAGAATCTATGAATCCCTTTGAGATCTTGTTAAAAGACAACATCTGATTCACTAGTTCTGGGCAGGCCTGACAATCTGTCCAGATGATGCTGACATTGGTGCTATATTTTGGTAGCAAAGTCTAGGATATACTTAATTGGGGTGGGAGGCAGCTATGAGCCTACCTCTAATACCCACGGCCATTTCTTTATTTCTGTTTTGTTTGTTTGTTTGTTTCATTGTTGCTGTTGTTTGTTTTGTTTTTCTAAGGTTTTTGCCATAGAATTTATGCGCTTACCAGAGAGAGTTAGAGAGAGACAGTGAGAAGGAAAGTAAGAAATCACCACCCAGAAGGGATGGCTACAGCTCAGTTTCTTCTCCTCGATTCTCCTCTTGGGATTTTGGGCATGTACACATGCGCCCAGCCTGATTGTCAAGCCTCTTGGTCCAGGTCTCGAACCATGGTCGGCCATGTGGGAGTCCAGTGCTAAAACTATCACACCACCAGCTGGCTGCTCTTTGTTTTTTAAATTGAAAAAATTTTTGGACAACTAAAGTCAAAGACTTGTTTAGTCTTAAGTAATAAAATGATTGCTTGTATAGTTTGTAAAAGTTTATTGAGTTTTTCTGGGATGCCTTCTTTGGTGATTTCATAACTGTTGTTCCCACAATCACACATACACTACAGCTTGGAGACATCTGCATTTATAAACAAGATAATTGCTATATTTGTTAAATTTTTTAAAGTTTAATTTATGTAAGAATAATCAACTAAGGAGAAATTGCAGAAAATGCAGCTTTTTAATTAAGAGTAGTGAAGAAGGAGTGAAATAAGGATTATGGAAAGGGTGGGGATTAAAAAACTGAGAGATTTTATTAAGTGAAATATGTTATTTATGTTTTCAGGATTTTGCCATAGGCAGGCATGTTCACTGGAGAGAAACAGAAAACAAATTAGAGGGAAAGTGAGAAATCACCCTCCAGAGGGGATGGCTATGCTGCAATCCCTTCTCTTCCATTCTCCTACTGGGATTTTGGGCATGCACTCAGATGTTCCTGGTGTGAATTTAAAGCCATCAGGTTCAGGACTCAAACAGTGGTTGGCTATGTGGGAACCCAGTGCCTTAACCACTATACCAGCTGCTGGCCCAGAATAAGTGAAATATTATAAAGCTCTATCATTTGATCACACAGGTATGGTTCCTAAAAGTTACATTGAGCTGTCGAAAAAGTCCTGACAAATTTTTGCACAGAAGAACAAACATCGGGACCAGCAGTTGGCGTAATGGCTGTGTCGCTGGACTCCCATGTAGTCGATCGCGGTTTGATTCCCGGACCCGGTGGCTTAAACTCATGCTGGGTGTGTGAGCATGTGTGCCCAAGATCCCGAGAGGAGAATGGAGGAGTAGGGATTGCGGTGTGGCCATCCCCCCTAGGGGGTGATTTCTCACTTTCTGTCTCTCTGTCTCTCTCTGTCTTTCTGGCAAGCGCACGTGCCCTATAGTAAAAAACAAAACAAAACAAAACAAAACAAAAAAAAAAACAAAAAATACCTCTCCAAAAAAAGAAAAAAAAAAGGAAAACCAACATAGAAAAAACTGTCATGACTTTTCTGAAAATCCAATATATGGAAAATTATTGTTGTTAAGTATAGCACATGTCCCCTATTGACTTCAACCCAGAAACACTGTGCTGACCATTTTCATCATTGCATAGAGGCTTTATTCAAAACTTTAAAGAATGTAGAATTTTGACTTTTGCAGAGGTTGTGTAGAGAAAAGAGGAAACCAATAGCCAAAGATTCTATTTTATCTTATCAATTTTAAGAAGGCCTTTCACAAACATGAACATTAATAATAATATTGCATGTTTAGTCGTGAACCAATAATGATAGTAAATTATATCACTAAACCAAGGGCCAAAGTCTTAAGAGTTTTCATTTGAATTAATATGCAGATGTTTCTTTTTATGTTTTAAAGATAACCTTCAATAAATATTTGCAACTCTTTCTTTTGTTTTGTTTTAATTTAACAAAAATAAAAAAGATGAAGTTAGTGTTTTCTCACTGAAGATTAACTATTACTAACATGCTAGGTTTCAAATAAAGTTGCAGGGGCCAGGTGATGGTGCAATGGTAATGTGACTGGACACACACAGGTTAAGGTCCTAGGTGTGTATCCCAGGACCTCCACGAGCACACCCGGCACAAAAAGACATGCTGGTGACACAGGCCAGCTAAGGGAGAGGGTAGATTAAGCCATTGAAGACACTATTGGTTGTGCCTGTCTCTCATTCTTTTTATGTCTTTCCTGCTTTCTCATGGAAGAAATAAATGAATAAACTTTTTTTTGAGAGAGAGAGATTTCTGTTATAGGACATATACACTCACTGGAGAGACAGAGACAGACAGAGAGACAGAAAGCAAAAAATCACACCCCCACCCCTGGGGGGATGGCCACATCACAATCCCTCCTCCTTCATTCTCCACTCGGGATTTTGGGCATGCATGCACACACTCCCAGCGTGAGTTTGAAGCCAGCAGGTCCAAGATTCAAAACGTGGTTGACTACGTGGGAGTCAGGCAATGTAACCATTATGCCATCTGCCGGTCCCAATAAATAAACTTTTTAAAAAAATAAATATTCAGAAAGCTATTAATATTTAATTCATAATGAAATTATGTAATAATGTAATTACTCTTAATTGCACATAAACTGCTATGCTGGTTTATCATAGTGCTTTTGATTGTTTGGCTCTTAGAATGTTGTTCTTCCAGACAATAGATGTTTATATATCCATGAACTTAATTTTGTACAATACAAAACATATGGTCACACATTCACAGTAACTGAATTCAGATGTAGAAAATGCAGACAGAAAAGCTCTTGAGGATACTGCATGACCTACGAATTAAACATAATCATCAAGCAATGCTTGCAGACTCATCATGGTACAAAACTCCACCACCAGGCCTCTTGACCCTTCAGTAAGGCATTGCCAAGAGGAGGGTGAACCTGGCAACTCACAGTTCAATGGAGATGTCAAAGATTTAACAAACTATTATGAGATTGTTTCTTTATTATCTGCCACTAAGCAATTGTGTTGTGGTTTATGTTTTTGTTTATTTTGAGAATATTTTATCCCCTTTAGAAATTGGCTTATCACTGCTTCTTTCCTGTTAAATAAAAATTATGCACATTTTTTTGTGTGTGAAAAATTATAAAAGATTAAGATACTTCATCTGCTAAAGCTAAATGAAACTATAATGGAAGTCAATCCCAACTGCAGTTTCTTTCTTTCTTTCTTTTTTTTATGATAGCAGTATGTCTACATGTGAGTGAGAGGGAGAGGCATCCTCAAAAGGCATTCTCATCACACCATGATCCCCTTTCCCAGGTACTCCAGGTCCTCGGGCTACTGGGCATCCATGCAGGCACTAATTGTGTTTTCAACACAATCTGAGGATCCAAGCCCACCCTCAACCATACGGCTTCCACTTAGCAGAGCACCAGGGTAACCACCATAGAGGTGGTTTAATATTTAATATAATATTTAATATTAATATTTTAAAAATAATTATTTATATTTATTTAGTCATTCATTTGTTTTAATTTGACCAGAGAGAGATACACAGAGAGAAAGAGAGAGAAAGTGAGAAAGCAAGCCACCAGGTCCGGTATTCGAACCGCAGTCAGCCATGTGGGAGTGTCCAGTGCCTTAACCACCACGCCACCTGCTGGTCCCCAATATTTAATATTAATATTTTAATATTATCTTTTGAGTGATAATCGAATTATTTGTAAGGTGTTTCATTTCTCTTAAAAGGAGAGATAACAACGACAAAAAAAACCCTTTTCACCGTGTGTTAAAATCATGGCACATGAAATGATTTTTTTTCTTTTCATATATTCAGTGATGTCTCTACTTATAAAACTAGCTATAAGGTCAGGGTTCTATAAGTACTATTTGTCAAGTGGATAGAATATAAAATATGGTATATCTTGAATGGTCTAGTCCCAAGATAAAACATTTTAAGGGTGAAAAAAATTAAAAATACATAAATACATATATGTATGTGTGTGTGTGTGTGTGTGTATATATACACATGACTACTATAACAAAATAACATCAATGGGGTAGCTTATAAACAGTAATAAAAAAATTTACGTTCATTAATGTATATCATTACAGTATACAAAATGAGATTTCCCATCCAGAATACACTATATATTGGCTCAATCAAAGATATTATATGTGTTATCATCAACAAATAATTTTCCATTTCTTGAAATTCTATCAGGTTTTGCTTCATTTTTTTTTTTCCTCCTTGATTCCCACCTCTCACCCTCTGCCATTTTCTACCCTCCTCCCACACTGTCTCTGGTATCTACCATTGGTTTCCATGCCTTTTAAAATTTTTTTTTTTTTTTTTTCGGAGAGATTTTCGCTATAGGGCGCGTGTGCTCGCCAGCCAGACAGAGAGAGATATAGAGACAGAAAGCAAGAAATCACCCCCCCAGGGGGGATGGTCACGCCACAATCCCTTCTCCTCCATTCTCCTCTCAGGATCTTGGGCACGCACGCACATCCTTTTTAAAAATTTTTTACATTTTATTGATTCACTAAAGATTTTAATTAATCTAAATACTTTTGATATCAAGTGCAGCTGATATATACATATCTATGAAGACATGCCTGGCTTTCGGTATAAGCCTCAGTAAGTAGAATGATCGTACTATAAAGTAGTAACTAGCTGAGGCTTTATAGCTTACTGCAGTCATTAAACAGGCATTTTTAATTTTAAGAGAAACAGTTTTAGTTCAAATCAAAAATAGGTCAAATCAAAAAATGTTAATATAAATTTGCTTAAGACTTAAACCCAGGAAAAAGTTTAGGATTTAGTTCAAACAGTAGGTAGATGAACCTATCAACAGTTCAAGAGAAGACAAAAAATCCTTAAATCTGGAAAATAAGATTACTGAAGAAAAGAAGAAAATCAGTAATGTTTTAGTTGAAAGTTATAAAATTCTATTTCATCAGTCTGTCTCATATAATTAATCTCTCTTCTACTGAATTTGCAGTGTTTTTTGAGGTCTGATATTTCTGTTTAAATTCTGAAAGTTAGCATTCAACATTATTATAGATCTTTCTGGACTTGTCCCTACCCTACCATTAAGTTGGCCATTCTCTTGGTTGCCTTTTGTACTCTTATTACTGTGTGTCTTACTTTAGTTTTCCTACTATAGCATTCCCTTCAGCACTTCTTGAAGAGCTGATCTTGTATTGGTGAATTCTTTCAGGTTTTGTTTATATGAGAATGTTTTTATCTTTTCTTCCCATATAAAAGATAATCTTTGCAGGTATAGTATTCTTGGATGAAGTAGTTTTTCACTTAATAGTTTGAATATATTTTCCTTTTCTTTCCTTGCTTGCATTGTTTCCAATAAGAGATCTGACTTTAGCATGATGGGATTCTTTGAAAGTACTCTGATGTTTCTCTCTTGCCAATTTTAGTATCTTGTCTCTGTCTATGGTTTTGGTCAATCTGGCTATATGTGCTTCGGAGAATATCTTTTTGTTTTGATTCTAAGTGGGGTCCTTTGTATTTCTTGAGTCTGGATACTTGAACATCTTTCTAGGTTTGAAAAATTTTCTTCCAGTATTTCATGGGATAGATTATCAACGCCATTATTAGTTTCTTCACCTTCTGGGACACCAATTATCTGGACATATTAGGCCCAAAAAAGCTAGTTTGCCCTTTCCATGGTATAGGGCACAAAGGCAGCATATATGAACCAGGAAATGAGTGCCTTTATTTTACACTTCCTAACCTCAAAAACTGTAAGAAACAAATTTCTATCGTTTCTAAGTCACCTCGTTGATGCTATTTTGTTATAGCAGTCATAACAGACCAAGAAAATACATTATAATCTTCATCTTCAACATATTTTCTATAAATTTTTAGCACTGCTAGCATAAATATGACAAATATTAGCATTATTAGACATTGGGCATTAGTTTTTACTCATGGTATATATTTCATTTTTATCCTCAAATGGTATTCAAAGTCCAGATGGAGGCAGAGTGATAACACAATGCTTTGCAATGCTGATCCTACATGGAAAGGTCCTAGGTTCATGTCCTAGCACCTCCTTGTACATGGTGGGCATGAATGTGTGCATTTGTGATATGAGCCGATGGAGCCTAGGGGTTTATTATCTTGTAAAGAGATTATTTGGACTGCCCCTCCCCTTCTATTGCACTCATACAAGAAATAAATAATAAGCTGAAAAAAATAAACTGGTATCTAATAATAATTTTTATGCCAGACTAGTAAATTAATATGAATCATCAAATGAGACATTATTGAGACATTTTATTATTCTCATGTTTTTGCTAAATTTTCTACTTTAAAATGTTGGAGCCAACAGGTGACATGGCAGTTAAGATATTGGAGTCCTACGTGGCTGACTGCTGTTTGAGTCCCAGACTCAGCCTTCAAACTCACACAGGATGTATGAAAATGCATGCCCAAAATCCTGAGAGGAGAATGGAGGAGAAGGGATTTCAGTGTGGCCATTCTTCTGATGGGTGGTTTCTCACTTTCTATCTGCCTCTCTCTGTCTCTCTGGTGAGCTCACAGGCCCCATGGCAAAAATCGTTCTCTTAAAAAAAAATGTAGGGGGACCAGCAGTTAGCGTAATGGCTATGTCGCTGTACTCCCACGTAGTCGACCGCGGTTCGAGTCCCGGACCCGGCGGCTTAAACTCACGCCGGGCGCGTGTGCGTGCGTGCCCAAGATCCCGAGAGGAGAATGGAGGAGAAGGGATTGCGGCGTGGCCATCCCCCCTGGGGGGTGATTTCCTGCTTTCTATCTCTCTGTCTCTTTCTGTCTGTCTGGCGAGCGCACACGCCCTATAGCAAAAACCTCTCCAAAAAAAAAAAAAAAAAATGTAGGGACCAGCAGTTGGCATAATGGCTATGTCGCTGGACTCTCATGCAGTCGACTGTGGTTCGAGTCCTGGACCCAGTGGCTTAAACTCACACTGGGCACGTGTGTGTGCATGCCCAAGATCCCGAAAGGAAAATGGAGGAGAAGGGATTGTGACACGGCCATCCCCCCACAGGGTGATTTCTTTTTACCTCTTTTTTTTTTTTTTCCCAATTCTTCCTTTGTTCTTATCTAATACACTTTCAAATTAAATTCTAAAGTCCCAAATAGACAAGTGAGCATACATGTTTTGAAAGTTAATATTTAGAGATTTCACAAGATTGTTTTAACCTTAAATATCTGAAAACTATCATTTGAACTTCGTGCGCATTTAAACATTTTTCTGTTTGACTTGGCACTGCAATTTTTCTTTATGTCTTACTCTGCTATTGCATTGCTAACAGAAATACCTGAGACTGAGTTATTTATAAAAAATAGAGGTTTATTTGGCTTAAGATTCTGGTGCTGATAGTCTAAATGTGTGGAGCTGGGATCAAGCCAGCCTCTGGTGCTACATCACCACATGGCCAACAGAAGTAGAGGATGAATGCCATATGTAAAGAGAAAGGGACCTGGGATCAGCCATCTTCTTATAACAGCCTACTCTTGTTGGAATCAATTGCTTCTCACAAGAGCCAGAAGTCGGTACCTCAAATGAGACAGCATTAACTGTTCCTGAAGGTAATATTTCCATGATACAAGCACCACACAATAAGCCTTTTAAAGGTTTTATCACATCCCAATGGCATTATACTGAAGAAAAATTCCAAAATGTGAACCATTAGTGAACAAACCGTCATCTAAACCACAGCGTGACACAAAATTGTAGATATTTAGATCAAATGTCACTTTCTCTTAGTTATATAAAAGTTTAGATTGAGTTTAAATAAATGTTTATATGTATATGTGTGTGTGTGTGTGTATGTGTGTGTGTGTGTATACATATACACATAAACATAGCTGGTATGATAATTATATCTCCTTTTATCTTTGTGTAATTCTACTCAGTTGGTTAACAGTGAAACTATGTGAAAATGGGAAATATGAAATTGTTTCTTCTAGGAAAATACAACCAAGTTGTGGAATCGAGAGCATGTAATGTCATGACTAAAACATAATAAAAAGAAAAGACACTCTGGAGGTAGGGAGGAGAAGATCACATTTGCCTTAGTTAGTCAATGAAAGATTTATGGATGTAACACCATTTAATCTTAATTGGGATAGGCCGTGCTTAGAAAAGAGCCATGAAAATATCTGTAGGTAGCATTCAAGATAAAGTCCTAAGATTCCTATGGCACTACTCTCAGCCTGTGTGCTATTTTTTCACAATCTTGAATATCCCATCAACAGGAAATTATCACAACTAAGTTTCAATTTGTTAAAACAGAGAGAATAAAGAGTTAACTGTCAATGCTTGTCTATAGGCAATGCACGTATAAGATAGAAAACAATACTCTATTAAAGCCTCAAAAGAAGATGCAAGGCAGACTGCCTAAGATTCAACAGTGACTAGAAATTTAAGGATTAGTGATGTTGTAGAATAGAATGCATTTTAAACTACAGGTCTTTTTTCCAATATTTATCTATATCTATATCTAATCTTTCTTATTTTTTCTTTTTTTCTTTCTTTCACACCTTAAGCTCCTTTTGATTTCCTGAATCGACTTCTTCAATTTGGGACATAATCTCTATTAACAGTTAATTTGTTAATAAATTTGTTTATATTAATGTGTTAATAAATGCCATGAGGTGCTTAATAGTAGCATTTTAAAGTTATATTAATCTATTTATGAATACACAATTAGAAAAGTCAATTTACTGTAACATTTGTTCCCTGTAATCAATTGGAGATAGATAGTATGTCTATTCTCATAGTTAAGTGGCATTATCACAAAATATTATGTGTCAACTTTTCATTACTGTGAACAATATTTATAAAACAGGATTTTGTTTTGTTTAATGGGCCTACATTTCATCATTAAAAAATTTATCTTTTAAAACTTTTCTATGGCTCAGCCATGGCTCAGCTTATCCTTACAACTTTCCAGTCACTGAAAAAGTCATTTGCTAAGATTTTAAGTGTTTGATATGATTAGATCATTGAATCAACATGCAGTCAGACAGAAAGCTATGTTTGCGAGCTGTTCTCCTCAGGTACGTTAAATTAATTGAGCACATTGTGGCCTTTGCAGCATGATGTTTTGCTAGTAAATGATTCATGTTGCGTCCCAACCACAGTGAACAGCAAACTTCCACCAGAAACAGATGGAGGAATGATCTTGGCCATTTGCGGCAACCTCAGGTTCATCCAGGAAAAACTGAAGTTCATTGAAAATTGACCTCAATATGCTGTTGGCCAAATTTGATTCACCTCAGGCGCGTGGTTCTACTGAGAAAGTAATCACCACTACCAGATGGATCTCGCTAGTTCTCTTTCCTAAGCAATTAAAATCTGTCGCTAAGACATGAAACGATCACACATTTTGATATCTCTATATAGCAGCACTTTCTTTAGATTTATGATCATAAATAGAAATCCAGTCCCACTTTTCTCTGCAGTCCACTCTATTAGGCATGCTTTTGTATTATGAAACAGGTTTTAAGAAGATTCTAAATAAAAATTAAAACCATGTTTTTAAAACATAAGTTGAGCTAGTTGAACCTGCCTTTCCTCAAATGCTGAACTGCATTCTTTCAGTACTTTTCTGTTTTTGTTTTTGTTTTTACATATTCAGGCTTTATTCACATTAGGCAAAAAAACTCACAAAATTTTCCCCTTTTCTATCCCAAATCATACTTTAGGTCTATTTTACTGTTGATGTGTTACACTCCTTTATTTAAATATAACAGGGCCAATAGAGTAGTGAGGAATATGTTATAAGCTGCACTTTTAATTTACAAGCACTGATCTACTCAGACACTCTTTCTTATTCTCATGATCATGAACAGAATTTTATGAGACAGATGCCCAGACTAAGTAGCAAAGTTAAACAGGAACCCTTTGTATAACAAAATTTATGAAGTCAAAATTGTGCCAAGTAGATAACTTGACTAGATGACATTATGTGTCATAATGTGACATAATGAACAGTTAACTTTTGTTTTCAATTTTTTGGTGTGTGTGTGCTATAAAGTTTATGTACTTGCCAGGGAGAGAGAGAGAAAGAACAAGTGAGAAATCTGTCTCCACTTCTCCTACTTGGGAGGATAGCCATGTTGCAATCCCTTTTCTTCTAGTCTCCTCTCAGGATTTTGGACACACACACACACACACACACACACACACGTACCCAACTGTTTTTCAAGCCACTGGGTCTGGGCCTTGAACTACACAGTCAGCCACGTGGAATCCAGCCATCTTACCACTGCTTGGCCCATGAAGTTTTTTAAAATTTACTTATTTATTTTTCCATGAGCAGGAGAGATAGAGAGAGATAGGGAGAGAGAGACAGGGTTCTGCAATCCACATCAACTCCTGAGAAGATCTGCAGACATTTATAAAGGCAGACACTAAAGAAATAATCACACAAACAGCTATGCAACTAAAAAGACATGTTAGGTGCTCTGAAAGAAAATACACTTGGAGAACTTTTACTGGAAAGCTTTATGAGAGATCAAGATAGTCTTCTTTGAAGATGTGATCTTTAGGTGTACAATTGAAGCATATGTAGTAAAATACTGAAGCGTAGGGAAGAAGAATGTCCTAGGAGGAGGAAACAGCCTGTTATGACCTTTAAGTGGAGAGGTTTTCTTACATTCCAGGAACTTAAATGGAATATTGGTGCCTGGAGCACAATCAACAAGACTGAGGTTTTATTAAGCAGGGTCCAAGTCCTGCTGAATCTTGTACACATTAAAAATTTTAGATTTCACCCTAAATTTAATGGCTAGGAACTGAGAGGGGAAGGCAATATGTTCATACCTGAGTTGAAATAAAATTACAGAGGGATTTCTAGGGGAGGAACAGATTTGGATATCAACTGTTCTTTTAAGGGGTTGTATGTGAGATGTGCTCACCAATATATCATGTAGGCATTTGTATATGTAAGCCTGGATCTTGGAAGAAGGATCTTAACTGGAAATATAAGTAAACGTTTATAATACCTAATTGAATTTCAAGCCATGGGTGTGGATGAACTTATCAAAAAAATAAAATAAAATAAAGACCCCAAACAGTAATAATCTGAGAGGAAAAAAAATCCAGACAGTGCTATCTCAAAGACCAAGAGTGTAAATAGACCTAAGCTCAACTGATTAATGGAATGCAGTGATGGAATTACTTAAAATAAATGTCCAGTGGATGTATTAATTGCAGGTCATTGGTGACCTTAGCAAGGAAACTTTTGTTGAATTGGAAAGAACTGAAAGAACTGAAAAGAGAATGGATGTTTTAAGAAACCACTGCTATGAGAAAAGTGGCTCTGAAGAGGATTAGAAAGACTAATATAAAGGTCATGTATGTAGGGCCAGGAAGTGTCATGGTAGTTAAGGGGTTAGACTCCCACATGGCTGAACATAGCTCAACTCCTGGACCTGGTGGTTTGAAAATCACGCTAGGCACATGTGCGTGCATGCTCAAAATCTCAAGAGGAGAATGGAGGAGAAGGGATTTCAGTGTGGCTATCCCCCCTGGGGAATGATTTCTTACTTTCCCTCTCACTGTCTCTTTCTCTCTATGTCCCTCTCCAGCAAACATATGTGCCCTGTGACAAAACCTTACCAAAAAAAAATACACACATATATATAAAATATTACATATGTTGAATATATTATACATAATATGCTATTATATAGTTAATTCAATATCTTATATATATATAATCTTGGCTTTCTCTATGTAAATTAAATAGCTTAATGCATATGTAACTATTGATGGGAAGGATCCAGTATGGAAATTATATTTCATTTCAGAAGGAAGGTGCAATAATCAATGAAAAGAAGATTTATAAACTACATAAATAGAAAATAAACAGGATTTTGTCCTAAAGAGAGAAAAATTAACAGCAGAAAGGAAGAGAGGGTGGGTATGAGCACTGGTTGCTCTTGTGATTCATTAATTATGTGATGAGAGAACTCTTTACTGATGAATAAAGCAAAGCCATTCAATGAGAATAGAGTAGAAAAGTTAGATCAGAAATCTTAGAAGAGTGAAAGAATGAATATAATTAAGTGTTGAAGGAAGCTTTCAAACCTGTTCATTATTGAAAGTAGGTGACACTGACAGACAAGTAGGATAGCTGTAGATGTTGGTGATCAGGATAAAGAATAGAAATGTTTGCTTAACAAGTGAGCTGGAAGAATATCATATTATGATCAGAGTGCTATGTTTGAATTTGTATAGTTTTTCTGATGACAAGTTAGTGACAAGTGAGTCCAAAATGTTCCAAGAGAAGGAAATAGGATGTAAATATCTGTGAGTACATGAAAATCCTTTACTCATGCAAGAAGTTAAGATAATATGTAAGTGGTCTGAGCTACAGTAGCATGGGTGGTGGGGCTCTGAATACTGTAGCCAGGTGGAAAGGTCCTGGGATTGAATCCCAGGTCGACCTAAACACACGGTGTGCACATGACCTTGGTTAGATAGAAGGCTGGGAGATAGATATCCCAGTGTGATGATACCTTGCCAAGAAACCTGCTTCTTTCTCACTCTCTCAAAGAAAGAAAAAAAGGAAAAAAAATATTAAATGACATTTAATATTTAAGGGCAAAGAGTAAAAAGACACAGTAAAGTATGATGAAGTTGTTCCATGCACACTAGAGAAAAAAGCATCAACGGCGCAGTACAACATAACAAGAGGATATATTAGAAGAAAATTCAGACATGATTTAACACTTTTCTTGGCGTAAAGACATCATGCAGAGTGCTGTTTGGATTTATGTGACTCCCTAGGATGACAAAATCTAACATGTCACTTGGGATGATCTAAAAGGAAGGTAGAGAAGAGAGGAGATTATTTAAAATAAGGGCAGGACAAAACAGATGAATCAAGGGGTTAGACTGATTACCCTAAGAGACACCAATAGTGTCTATGGAATTAGCAGTAATAGGGTGACAAGTGGACTACAGGATGCCAGAAACTTATAGACTATTACTAAAAGGAAGATATTATACTAGCATTGCTTCATGGTATGTTTCTCAAAGAATCATTTGAACAAAGGAAAAATAAAGAGGCTTATTTATTTATTTATTTATTTACTCATTCATAAAATAAAAGAGTGTTAATAGCTAGTGGGATCACTGAAAAACCTCTAAGATGGTTATTTATTGAGGAGGAGAAAAAAAAAGAAAAACAGCTTCAGAGAGAGAAAAAAGTCACACTTCAAACAAGATCAGGAGGCAGTGAGATTAGTTTGAAAAGATATTTTGTCTATAGGTAGTTTTGAAGATTATATTCTCATTTGAAAATATTGTCTGGCCCTTTCCTTTTTCATGTAAGCTATTTGAAAGCAGTGGCTCACAAGCAATCAAATATATAAGATTTTTATGTACTTCTGATAGAATCTCTTGAAAGATCATTATTATTAGGATTAAAAGTAAATATTAAGATTAAAAATTAAATATTAAGACATCTCAAAAATAAATGATGAGGTTAAACTGAATAATCAAGGAGGGCCTTTAAAATTCTTCTGACTCAAAATAAAATTCTATGTCCAGGAACATACTAAAAATGATGAAGGTTGAACTCAGTACTCTGTGCAATACATAACCATGGAGAAAAAAGCAGTTATGCCTTGCAGAAGACTGGAAACTTAGCAGACAAAACAGCCACAGAAATAATTTCCTACGCATCTGTCCAGATGGAACTTTTATGCATGTTTCCAACCCTGTCTTGGTGAACTCTCTGCATGAGGTTAACTTTACTACCATTGTAGCTAGAACATAAACTATAAAATTATTTAGTTAGATCTATACAAATGAACTTATTGCATTATATAATTTTGGAGAAAAAATTCATACAGCTTTATAGAAGTCACTCTTAAATGGAATAAAGTTGATTAAAATTGAATAGATTTTTATATTCTGAATGCCTTATTTTAGAAATATATAGCAAGTATGATTTATTATTTTATCTTGGGGCACTACCCATATCATTATAGTATACTATGTAAGCACGGGAAATTCTTTAAATAAAAGTTTGTCTCCATTCTACAGTGTATATACTAGTTGAATAAAAGCAATGTATGTTACATGAGGTCCTAGTAAAATAAGCAAACACTTGAAAATTTAAAGTACAGTTTTTTTCTTAGAAAGGATTTTCTTCAAAATAAGCAAAAGTTCTTCTGCAACTTATCATCATTTTATCTAACCTACTAGTTGCTTGTATACTTTTGAGAAATATAACGTGCACTTACTATGTGCACATCATAAAAAGAGAAGGTTTCTTTAACATTAAGCTTTAAAAACCAATCAAGCAGAATCTTCCAGGTTAACAAGCATGTGTGGAGAGCCATCTGTAGTTATATATTCAGAAATGTAAGCCTCAGTGGAAATTGTTCATTTTCAGAAATTCCCCAGATCTTTGATTAATAGCAAACAACACACTCACATAAACATACAGACTCAAAAATATTTATATATTTTCTAAGTTAGAAAATATCACGTATCAAATTATCACATATGGATGCCTGCTCTATTCATATTATTAGAGAAAATTTCACACACCAAAAGTCCTTAGAGAATTTAACTTTACTCATTGTAGTGTAAAGAACCTCAAGAAATAAGTTTATAAGAAGAGTCAGAGCTGATGAAGAATCCACAGGGAATTTATCATCTGGAGCATAAAATGAGATGACGAACATATGGTCAAGAAATAACTTTTCAAATAGGACTAAGTGATTACTTTTTAGAAGTGAGAAAATATTTTCACTTATGTTCATTGCTCCTAATCTCTTCCTCCAACAACAACAACAACAACAAACAAACAAACAAACAAACAAAAACAGATGACCTGGAGCTATGGAATACAACAAAGGCAAAAGAAATTAATAGAAATGCATCCATTAAGGTTTTCTTATTTCTAAAATCCCATCTTTTTAGAATTTAATAAAAATATTTCTAAGACAAAAATCTCAGAAATACTCAATTAGTGGGCTTATAGCCTTGTGGTAAAGAGAACCAGATTCCACATTGACAACTATGGTCCAATTCCTAGCCCCGCTGGCTTACATATGTGTAGTGTGTCCCAAATCCTGACAAAATAGAAAGATGGAGAAAGTATTGTGGCATGACCATACTCCATTCATGCTTTCTCTCTCTTTTTCTGTCTCTCAGTCTCTGTCTGATGAGTGGATGTGCCCTGCAACAACTATAAAGAAAAATAAATACCGATTAGTAATATTTTTTCAAGAAATTAGCTCAATATATTTTATGAACTTTTGAAAAAGTACTGATCTGTAAAGCCTTTAAGAATTCTGAAATTGGAAAACATGTTTTTCAAATAGTTTTCTAAATATTTCATTAGTTGCACTTTTATGTGCACTTTTTTACTATCAAAAGCTAGGACTGAGTGCAAATATGGAGTATTATCTCATCTTTATTACTATAGTAATAATAGTTTTCCTTGAATATCAGTACCCGGTAAAGTAAATGAGTTAAGTATTTCTATTTTTAGTTACATGTTCCCACAATTAAATTGTTTAAATGTTAATAGAAATTAATGGGACTATTAATAAGTTTTTTTATGATCAAGTTTTTATTTTTCTCCTATTTATGGTGTAAATATTCTCTAAACTATTATGCTGACATTAGACACTCTCATTAGCTAGGCTCTTTCAAAAGGCATCTTACAAGGAAAAATGAAATACATAAAACTCTTGTACGTATCTGTTCAGCAAGGATGTGGTTTATAATATGCTCCATACAAAAAACTTATTAATACTCACATGCTCAGCTTAGTCATAAGTACAAAATCTATAGTTTTGCTGCCTGTAGAATTTCAAGAAAATTAAAAAAATCAATCTAGACTATGGATATTCCTCAATTTACAATGTTTTTTTTTTTGTCCCAATACACTCAAAGTAAGTTGGAAATGCATTTAATACACATAACCTACCAAACATCATAGCTTAGCCCAGCCTGCCTTAAATGTTCTCAGAACAAACGTTAGCCTGAAGTTGGACAAAATCATCTAACCCAAAGTCTATTTTATAATCAAGGGTTGACTATCTCATGTAATTCATTGGTGTCTGTAGTGAAAGTGAAAAACAATGGTTGTATGAGTTCTTGAAATATAGTTTCTACTGAATGTACATCACCTCCACACCATCATAAAATTAAAAACTTGTATGTCAGCCATTGTTAAAGTCAGGGGCTGCCTGTATTTATTTGTCTTTAGAGCTTTTCAAATTATGATTTCAAACAGTCCAAATATTTTGAGGAGCAATAATTTGTGTTTCTAAATTTCTATGATCTTTGCTTATTCATTCATTGTTGGTTGATCTTTATTTTTTACTTAATTTGTATTCAATTTTATTGGTTATAATATACTTTATATACTTTCAGTTCATTCCCTGAGCACCATATTATGATGTTTTAAGATGAGATATTTATGGCCAAATAATAGTTCTTGCAACTTTATAAACGTGGAAAGTGAAATTCAGTGTGATAGCAAGTTAATCATTTTTCAATCATAGTTAGTAAGAAGTAAAATAGAAGGAGAAACAGGTTTATTCATTCCATCACAGCATAGCTATTCTCAAAATGCTTTTCAATGTCCTTGGAAGAAAATGACTCAATGAATCACTCGCTTCATAATTTGGGGAATAATAAACAAATTAACAATCCAAGTAGTTCTTTTATAAGCATAGTTTAAGTATAGATGGATAGCTTTGTTTGATTATTTTATAAAAAGTGTATTATGATTTGAAATGAGAATTTTGTTGCCTGGGTCTATGCCAAGAGTACTAATTATAACAATCACGTCTAAAGGAAAATATTTAATATCCATGGGCATAAAAATATAAACACAGACATCATGTCATCTTCTAGTGATACTAATTTTTCTGACTTCCTTCAGAAAATAAATTATTAGGTCAAGAAAAATAGTGTCATCAGAGACAAATTTTAGTGTTCTTATTGCTAAGGGCACCAACTCCTTTGTAAGAATGAGCTATATATTGCACACACCTGCAAGTAAGTCAGTGGGATTCAAGTACAATGTGCAATTTCAAAAAAAAATAAGAAAAAGAAAAATATAACATATACATAAGTAAACTCCCACTGTGTTAAAATGTCTATTAATTAATTAATAAGACACCTAAAATAAAATAAATAAATTAAATAATCTCATGTCATCATAGAAAATCCAAAATAATACTTTCTCTAAATACGAATATCGTCTACTTCACTATATTAATCATACACATAGAGGATTGTGGGAAAAGATGAAAATTATTTGCAATATATACATATATATGATATAATTAAATAATATTATCCTACCGAGAATTGTAGCAGGACCAGTGGATGGCATACAGGTCACATCGCTGGACTCCCACATAGTCAGCTACAGTTCAAGTTCTGGACCCAGCAGCTTAAAACTCAGTTTGGGTACATGTGCATGCGTGCCCAAAATCCTGAGAGGAGAATGGAAGAGAAGGTTATGGTGTGGCCATCCTCTCTCAGGGTGGGGGTAGCGATTCCTCACTTTCTGTCTCTCTTGTCTCTCTATCTCTCCAGTGAGCACATGCTCCCTATAGCAAAAGTCTCTCTCTTAAAAAAAAAAAAAAAAAAAAAAAAAAACACGTAGCAATTAAAACTTGGTAACTGAAATTATGAGTATGAATATAAAAGATAAGCCAAGTAATTTGACATAAAATGAAGACCATAATAAAGTTTGTGATACTTATGTGCAGCCATTTGAAGTACTTAGATTTTGCTTTGCCCTACAAAACAACTCACGGCATTGATCTTCCTTAAAATGTGAGGTTTTACAAATCAATGATTTGTTTATATCTTTCTCTGTCTCCAAGATGGTGAGTTATTTCAATCATGCTTACATTTATTAGATTTGTATGAATGCGCCTCAACTTATAGTTGAGTTATGTTGAGATAAACTCATGTAAGTTGAGACTATTATAAGGCAGAAGTACATTTAATACACCTAACCTGCTATAAACATCATAGCTTAGCATAGCCTTATTTTTTATTATTCAATTTCGTTTATTATTATTATTTTTTAATGTGACCAGAGAGACCCACAGAGAAAGAGAGAGGGAAAGTGAGAAAGCAAGCTGCCAGATCCAAAATTCAAACTATAGTCAGCCCTGTGGGAGACCAGAACCTTAACCACCACACCATCTGCCGGCCCCCATATAGTCTTCTTTAAATGTACTAGAACATTTACATTAGTCTGTAATTATTAGCAGAAACATCTAACACAAACCTGTTTTATAATAAAACATTTAATTGGTCATGTTGCATAATTTATTGAACACAATACTATATCAATCAGTTCAGTATTGGTTATTACTCTTGTGACTGTGTGACTGGCTGGGAGCTGCAGGGACTGCCGCTTTTCCCAGCATCTAGGCTGGGAAAAGATCAAAACTCAAAATCTGAAGTACAGTTTGTACTGAATGCATATTCCTTTCGCTTCATCACAAAGTCAAAAAAAATTGCAGGTCGAACTATTAAAGATCATCTATACCTGATCTGTTTACATTTTTAAAATATTTTATGTTCTAATACCAATAAATTGCCTCAGTTTATACTTTTATGTGCTATCATGGTTACATTTACTTCACAGTGTTTAAGGAAGTGACAAGCCATTGTGAACATAGATTGCATTAGGACTCAGAGGTTCTGGGTTTAAGACATGGCTACCAATAAATAGCTTGTGTCTCAAGGTTAGATAATCTTATAGTACTTCATTTTTCTTGTCTCAAGGACAAACCTCTAAAGGATCATATTGCTTGTATATAATGATGATCTTATAAACTTTCAAAAACTCACAGTGCCTAAGATTCCAAATAAAATTGGGGATAGTAGTACAATAATGTTTTTAAAAATCTTAGGTCATTCTGTGTGCAAGTTTCATTAAGAACCACTGCTTTTTTTTTGCTTGTTTTTGAGAGAGAGAGAGAGATCTTTGCTATAGGACACAGGCACTCACGGGAGAGACAGGGAGAAACAGAGAGACAGAAAATGAGAAATCACCACCCAGGGACCAACAGTTAGCGTAATGGCTAAGTCGCTGAACTTCCATGAAGTCAACCACCGTTCGAGTCCCGGACCCAGTGACTTAAACTCACGCTGGGCACGTGTGCATGCGTGACTAAGATCCTGAGAAGAGAATGGAGGAGAAGGAATTGCAGCATGGCCATCCCTCCTGGGGGGTGATTTCTCGCTTTCTATTTCTCTGTCTTTTTCTGGTGAGCGTACACGCCCTATAGCAAAAATCTCTCCAAAAAAAAAAAAAAGATCACCACCAAGGGTGGATGACTATGACACAATCCCTTTTGCTCCATTACCCTCTCAGGATTTTGGGCACACACATACATGTGCCTAGCATGAGTTTTAAGCTGCTGGCTCTGGAGCTTGTACTGTAGTTGACTATGTGGGAATCTAGCAATGTAACCATTAATTATTTTTTATTTTGACCAGAGAGAGACAGAGGGTGAGAATGAGAGAGAGAGGAAGTGAGAAAGCAAGCCACCAGATTCAGGATTTGAACCCTGGTCAGCCATGTGGGAGTGTCCAGCGCCTTAACCACCATGCCACCTGCTGGTCCCAATAAGAAACATTTTTGAGGCCAAATCCAATAATATTTTGTATCTTTGGTGCTTTTCTAGTAAATACCTCATTCTACTTCCTAAAAAAAATGGTTGGTTGGTTTGTTTTCAGATTTGATGAGAATTTTTTTAGCAATCACCTGGAAAGTATCTGCATTACACAAGTGAACCCTAATTAGATCTAAGCCTCTGTGTCTTCTTTTTAATTTGATGAAATTCATGAAAAGATTCCAGGTATCATATGAAGACATAAAGTGCGTAGAACTTTTAAATAGCTAGATGGTCTTGCTAAATTTTCTGCTCATTATTTATCTGTTTCCTCTACATCAACTGATAAAAAGGCATTTGGAATTAAATATCCATTTGTAGGTGATGTTAACCATGATGGTGGTGGTAGTGATGCTGACGGTGGTGGTGACTGTCAAGAAGACGAGGATGACTTCTACCTTTTACATTGCCACAGGGCAAAACAGAAGAGATATATAATATAAGCTAGTATAATAGTAAACTTAGTTATGGTTACAACTATTTTCCATTTTGTGTAATTCTTTTGCATATTTTAAAAAATATGCAAAACTGTACTCTTGTACCTGAGAACATGGCAATTAATGTCATACTTCAAAACACTATTAAATAGGGACCAGCAGTTAGTGTAATGGCTATGTCGTTGGACTCCCACATAGTCGACCGCAGTTCGAGTCCCGGACCCAGTGGCTTAAACTCACACCAGGTGCGTGTGCGTGTGTGCCCAAGATCCCGAGAGGAGAAAGGAGGAGAAGGGATCATGGCGTGGCTATCCCCCCAGGGGTCATTTCTCACTTTCTGTCTCTCTCTGCCTGTCTGGCGAGTGCACGCACCCTATAGCAAAAAAAAAAAAAAAAAAAAAAAAAAAAAAAAAAAAAAAAAACACTATTAAATAATATTTCTTTTTAAATATTATTTGAGGATAATAATTTAGCTTACAAAATTTTAGGTATAAACTTCAGAAATTAGTAAAACTCTTTTTCTCTTACAAGTCTGTTTACACTTGGAAATTTTGTCTGTAACACTTTGATAGTTTATTCCTAACCCCATCTTGACCTAAAGCGTGATAAGACAGTCAATGATAGAAAGCAGATGACTTGTCCTATAGAACTGAAGTAATTAGACTGCCTGTTATGGTACAAGTAGCTGGAATTTACCATAAACAAGAACATTCTCTCCATCAGAGAGCCCTAATCTATAAATAACAGGAAGAATATGAGGACTATTTCTGCAGGTATCAACAGAACGTTTCATTTATTTGGGATATTTAAAGATACTCCTATCATAGCTGAAAAGTTACTTTTAACTCCTCTAATGTCTCTGATTTCTACAATTCCATGATTAATGGTAGAAGCTTGGTCATTTGGGTTAGATGCTTTCTCTAAATGAAATAGATGCTAAGTGATATCGTTTGGCATTTTCTTTGATATATTGCAATAACTCCTATTTCTTTGTAAATATTGTATTATATATTGGAAGATAGGACAGAATCTTCATTCCACATTATTTTAACAATATGGTAAGAGTTCAAGCTAGACAGAAACCTAAACAGAGATTAGTCATTTTGACTAATCTATATGCAATGCATGAAAATCACATCACCAAAATGTAGTGGATTATATTTATTGTGATGTGGAGCAAGAAAGGGCAATTGATTTGTGAGAGAGAACTAACTTAGGTGATGCCCAAGCATTGAGTATGCAGTTTTGTATTACAACACTTCTCTGGTAATGATCTCCAGCTCTTCAGAGGTTCAAGTTTAGAAGTGTCAATGATAATAATGTCTATCATTTAAGACAGAAAGGGCTTTGTAGGCATTACATTATTTGTTCATCACAACAACTCTTTATAGCTATTTTCTTGATTTGACAGAAAGGGGAACTGAAAATTAGAGCTTCTCGGTACCTTAAACAAGGTCACATCAATCTGAATGGTGAAATAGGAATTTGAGCTCAGGTAGTCAGTTCTTCCATCACATTCTCCTGCCTAAACTGACAACACACCCAAGCCCTCACTCATATTCCACATTACTTGGCTTCCTACCACAACCGCCCTGAAAGCGAGACATCACTGACTATCAGTAACACTATATTTTGTGTGAATGCAAAGTGACTATAATGTCCCCATTCCTTTCTTCTCAATCCTTTACCTTTTTTTTAACCACCAAATCAAAAAAAAAAAAAAAAACTCCACACGTTAGTACCACACCTTGCCTCAGTTTATCGTTGATAGTTTACCACTTATTTAAAATAATGAATTGGATTTTTATGAGGTAAAAATGAATCACTCAGACAAAACAACAATAACAACAAAACTGATAGCTGCATGTGAAGGTTAAGATTTGTTTTAGGACTTTAGGTTTTTAGAGGTATAACTTCACTAAAAGCATGTAGCCTTAAATTTCCAGTGTGTAGATTATGGAAAAATATTCATATTAATGATTTTTTATTCTGCTTTAAGAACCTATTAAAGAATGTCACTTATATAAAATTGTATTTAAATTGTACCCTCATTTTTGGTGATTAAATGAGGTAGTATCATGAAAATATTATTCTATGTGACATAAACTAGGAGGATGAATATTCTCAGGAAGTTTAGTATATGAGAGCAGGTTATCTAATTTTTCTTAATAATTTAAAGAATGTAATAGTCCCAATTAAAAAAAAAATCATAGGAGACAAGTAAACATTAATGTGTCATTCAACTATGAATGACAAATATTCTTATTCTGTTCAGATAACATGCTGTCGGAGTGAAAGTAGAGACCAAGAAACTGCTGTGGATTTCAGGGGAGATAAATAATTATCTAAAATATCTAGACAAAATCTTATAATGGTCCTCTGAAAGGAGTTAATAATTTCAACACTTCACTCATTTCTTTTATTTAATCTATCCATTATCCAAGGAAAATTCTAAAAATGTTATAATGTGTTTTATTTATTTTTACCTAATTACTTTTAATATACTACTACACACTTCTATAATTGAATTTTTATTATGTTTTCATTTCAAGGTGCTTTATTTGATGAAGAATTATTAAAACAATTTATAAATGGTTTCCACATCTGTAGATTTAACCAACAGTGGACCAGAGATGTTCAGGGAAAAAATAACGAATAACAACGTAGCAATAAAAAAGTAAAGTTTATCAACTATTTACATAACATGTACATTTTATTAGGTATTATGAGTAATCTAGGTATGATTTAAATTATATGGGAGAAGGGCTAGCCAGTGGAATGTTAGTTGGGGCAGCTGGATCTGACATGATTGACTATGAAGTTCGAGAAGCATGAGAGGCAAATGTGTATGCATGCCCACAGTCCCAAAAGCAGGTAGAGATGGAGATAAGATTGCAGCATGATGATTCCCCATCAAGGAGTACTTTATCACCACCCCCCTCGTGAGTGCCTGCATTCTCTGGCAAAAATTTTTAAAAATAATAAAATAAAATATATGAAAGGATGTACCTAGGTTATATGCAATGAGTAGGCCATTTTACACAAGGAACTTAAACACAGATTTTGGTAGAACCACCACCTTACAGATACTGAATAATGATTGCAAATAAAGTTATTCCCTATTAGATAAAAAGCAAGCTTCTCATACCAAGTCTGCATTTTGATTTTCAGTCTTTATTATTATATATAACAACTACTTCTCTGTTTATCCTTGAGAATCACAGTTGACCCTTGAATAAAATGGCAGTGAGGAGAACTGACCCTACTAAAGTCAAAATTCTGCATATAACTTTTGGCTCCTCAAAATGTAACTACTAATAAACTATTGTTGACTGGAATCTTACTGATTACATAAACAATAGATTATGGAACCAGTAGATGACATAACAGTTATGTCAGTAGACTCCCACATGGCCAACCACTGTTCGAGTTCTGGACCTGAAGACTTAAAACATACTGGGCACATCTGTGTGCGTGCTCAAAATTCTGAGAGGAAACTGGAGGAAAACGGATTATGGTGTGGCCATCCCCCCCGAAGGGTGAATTTTTACTTTCTGTCACTCTGTGTCTCTCTGACTCTCTAGTGAGCACATGCACCCTATAGCAAAATCTTTTTCTCTAAAATGTATATATATGATAAAAATACACTTTGTGTGTTACATATACTGTATTTTTATAATAAAGTAAACTAAAGAAAAGAAAATCTCAATAAAATCACAAGGAAGAGAATATATTTGCAGGATAGTATTGATTTTCAGATATATTTATTGAAAAAACAAAACAAAACATTTTTCAGTGGACCCGGTCCATTTAAAGCCCATGTTGTTCAAGGGTCAGCCCTGCCCCCCAAGCAACAGACGTGGGAAAATAGAAGCTAGATTCCAACTTGAGGACTCTGGACATATATGGATTTTAGAAATTGCTAAACGATGACACGTAAGATTTCATCAAGAACCTTCAGAGTGAGATGGGAAATGAAAATATTTTATCAACTTACCAGCAAAGTGTTAAGAAAATAAATAGATAAGAAATTTAATGATCTATAAGCTGTATAGAAATTATTAAAATGAGAGCAGATAGTAACAGAAGAGATCCTGGGACAGCAGATAGTGTAACAGTTAAGTCATGGGACTCCCATGTAGTTGACCACAGTTCAAGTCCCAGATCTTGCAGTTTAAAACTTATGCTGACTGTGTGCACATACCCAAAATCTGGAGAGGAAAATGGAGGAGAAGGAATTGTGACCTGGCCATCCCGCCCGGTGGTGATTTCATACTTTCCGTCCCTCTGTCCTTGTCTCTCTGGCGAGTGCATGTGCCGTATAGCACACAATCTTCCCCCCCAAAATGAAGAGATCCTGTTGGGTTTCATAATGACATGAGAATAGCTACATTCTGTTTTTCTTTTTAATAATTATTTATTTACTTAATTCCATTTGTTATTATTATTTCTTTATTTTAACCAGAGGCAGACAGAGAGAGAAAAGAGAAAGGGAAAACCAGAAAGAAGCTGCCAGGTCTTAAGACTCAAACTGCAGTCAACCATGTGAGAATCCAGTACTTTTAATACTATGCCACCAGCCGGCCCCAAGAATGGCTTCTTATGGCTGATCTTCTTAATATATACAGTTTTTCACTTATTTTTCAAATAATCTGTCTACCAAGTATACTGACTACAAATGTTATTTTAATTTGTCTATTTAATAAATATACTGAATATACTCTTATTTATCTATTCTAGTATGTTGCATTCTATGTTAATTGACTTGAGTTTCATAGCTGCTATTTTTAAAGAAAAAGCCTATCTATCATTTATTCGTATTGATTTTTATATCACCTGTAATTATTCAACTATATTGATTTTTATATCACTGGTAATTTTTTCTTTTGGAGTATAAGTGTAAGAGAAACAAATACACAGAGAATGAAAGAGCACATACATTATAAAACAGAATATATTACAAGGTTAGGCTTAAAGCAACAGAAAATTGCAAGATAGAAAATACATACAAGATATAGAAAAAGAGGAAGTATCCAGTTAAGACTTATAACCACTGAAAAAGGTATTGAAAATGTTTTAAAATGCTTAAAAATCTTCAAGGAGTCATGATTGCATATAGCACAGTTACCATTATGCTAATGTGCTCTTTGCCTAGACACAAATTCTTCGAGATGTGTCTTATGGTTCAGCCAAAATAGAATACTTGCCACCTGGGACCAGCAGGTGGTGTGGTGGTTAAGGGCACTGGACTCCCACATGGCAGACCACAGTTTGAGTCCCGGATCTGGCAGCTTGCTTTCTCTCTCTCTCTCTCTCTCTCTCTCTCTCTCTCTCTCTCTCTGTCCCTCTCTGGTCAAATTAAAATAAATAAACAAAGTTAAATAAAATAATTTAAAAAAAAAAGAATACTTGCCACCTAAACTTAACATTCATTTTGTTAAAAAATGTTGTCTCATCATTCATTCTGTTCCTTTTTGCCTCTAATAATCACACAATCCCTTCTCTGTTTGCTTGACTGCTTATCCATCTATTAAAATATCTAGTTTGTCTCAACTCTTGACTCTTTTTCTAGTATTCTGCCCACTGATGCCCATTTGCATTGGGTATTGAAGAGAATACAAACTCATTGATATGTAAAGCATATTTGTGATTGATGTGCAAAGTAGATTGTGTATGAGTGATCTCTCTCCAGGCATGTGCCTTGGTGTGCAAGAACTCTCCCTCCTTAATCTGATGCCTCCATAGAGCATATAATTAGACAACTAAGATATGTATAACATTTTAAGAGACTCAGTTATTTTATGGTTATAAAATGTACCTATGCTAATTCCTTCAAATAAAATAAAAAGTAGAAATTATTTGAACATTTGACACATTTTTTTCTTTCACTAATTATTAAATTGGCAGGAACACATCATCAATAAAATCATCTTGCCATTTCCATGGGCTGTCACTCTGCATTGACATGGTCCACTCATTTTGAAAACTCCATGGTGAGGTCAGAATTATAAAGAGCATATAAAGGATTTTCACAACTTCTGAAACAACAGCAAAAGGAAAGAAAAAAGGAAACAGGGTGGATATTTAAGGCTGGCTCCTCTCCATGTGGAACAGGGAAAGGGGAGAAGGGTATAGAGAGGGATAGCGAGAGAACAAATAGAGAGCCATGGCATTAGTGGGGCACAGAAATGGTTTATTACCTGTTGATGGTAATGTATATGGTATTCTCAACTGGACTGGTCTGAGAAGCATTTCATATTAGATAAATTCTTTATACAAGCCAAATGATATGTATTGATCAAATGTTTAAAAAGTGAGAATAAATAATAATAATAATAATAATAATAATATGGAAAAAAAATGATAAGCTATATAAGAAAAAATAATTAAAAAAAAACTAGGCTAGCCGTAGAAAGTCCCTAAAAGGTCTTTCTGCTGTAGCTACCTTTTCCCCAATGTTAAAGGGCAGCAGAATGCATAAGAAGTAATGAGTAATGTTATAGTCTGATCATGTCCCTGTCTTCTTCAAAGCCATTCCCAAGTTATTATTTGTGTACATAGCGATGTCCCTCGGGAAAGAAGCTGAGAAGAAAGAGAGAGTAAATTTAGCTGTCAGAATGGATCTGTGAAGATGCTTTTTGACATGAGTAACTCAAACAAGCTTGAATAATATGTAATTTATTATTTATATAGCAGGAGTACAAATGAAAGGTGGGCTTCAGTATTGGTGGATTCGTTGGTTCAGCAGCATAAGTGAGGACTCGGATCATTTCCAATTTTGTGTTCTGGTATCACAGTATCAGCTTCTTTCAGGTTTCTCCAGTTGCCCTAAAATGACTTCAATGAGCCTTCAGGGATATCTATCTATCTATCTATCTATCTATCGATCGATCGATCGATAGATAGATAGATAGATAGATAGATATCTTTATCTTTGATTAAATCCCATAGTTGTCTAAAAATCCTACCCCTCTTACTTACTGAGGAATAAATATTTGTTGAGAGACAATTCTTGAAGAGTTACTGTGTTTGACATATCTTCTGAGCAAAGTCATTAACAGTTTTGCTGTTGTTGTTGCAAAATGATATTCAATGTTGTTCAGAGAGCAGACAGCTTTGGATGATAGAGATTATGTCCTGTTCTGAGCAAAGGGGCTTATTAGTTTATGACCAGGACTATAAAGATCATGTCTCCCAGTAGGAAAAAGATGCTGCAGGATTGGTAATCGTTCCCTGATGAGATTGGGAACTTCCTAAGCTCAGCATGTCTCATAAAACACAAACACAACACGATGTAAGAAGCATTCACCTCTGAGTTATCCCCCTGGTGTTTGAAGTATAAGGGATGCAAAAGTGAACTTGAGACTCGTACTGTGTTCTGTGCTGTGAGTAACAAATCCCTTTGTCTTGGAGTCACAGGTCTTTATGTCTTCTGATAGCATCTAAAAAAATAAATTAATTAAAAGAACTGGCAGGCCAACTTTATGTTAAAAGGAAAGTAAAATCAGACGTGTCATGCTATCTTCAGTCTTAAAAATCATTTCTAGTGAACCTTTCCTCCCATAGCAACAGACATAGTTGAGCTGCATGATGTTCTCAAACCAATTGGCAGTAAGAACTAATTAGAATGCTATGATAGGCAGCCCACTACCTCAATTCATTTATCAGATGATGCTGTTATTCAATAAATAACAGACAAGTGGAATGAGATCCGGATACTCAGATAGAATATCCAGTAAGAGTTTTTTTTTCTCTAATTTTATTTTATAATTTATTATTTAGTGCTCTCTCTCTTTCTTATTACTATTACTTTTTTATTTCATTTTTGTTGTTGTTTGCCAGAGTGCTTGCCAGAGAGAGTAAGGATCCCCCTCCCCCCGCCTTCCCATTGCCATGAGGAATGATCACACCTTAATCCCTTCTCCTATACTTCTCCCTCCTTTCAGGATTTTGAGCACACATACACACGCACCCAATGTGATTTTCAAACCACTGGGACTGAACCATGAAGTTGCCCATAAAGAATCCAGTCATCTAACCACCACAACATGAGTTAGCCCTCTCATTTACATTTCATTTTTGGATGTCTTCATCACATACAACATGGTTTTACAAAGCATATGTACAGTGTGGGATAATCGAATCAAGGATATTACAATGTACATCCTTTCAACAAAGAACTTCATGTTCTTGTATTGTTAAACACATTTTTCCCTCAGCCACTTCTACCAATCTACCACTATCCACCCCTCTTCCATTCATTCTGATAACTGCTACTACTATGACTTGGGGAACAGTGAGACTCTATCATTTGATGTATTGTGAAGGAATATATTAATAGATGATATAATGCTAAGTGAAATAAGCTGGTACAAGTTTTACACTCAAATAATGATGACATCTAGAAAGATTTTTGTGTAAAGAAAAGTTTGGGAAATAAGGCTTTTTTTATTATGATATGACTGATTCAGACAAAAACATGTTCTTATGAATTCCTATGAATTAAAGTTAGAAACACCTGTTTTAAGAAATTATACTGAATTATCAATATACCAAAATCATCAATCCACCAAAACCATCAATCCTCTTATTTTAAGATCTGAGATATCTATATCACAAATTCTGTGTATAATTCATTTCTTTTAGGTAAGTTCTTATTCCTTTTTAAGATTTTTGTCTGTGGTGGAGAAACAATAAAATTTCCATTAACTCTCATAATTGGGAAAAGATGGACAATATTTTCTCTCCCCCTTTTTTTTTTTAAAGAGAGAGAGAGGTTTTTGCTATAGGTCACATGTGCTCACCAGAGAGACAGAAAGCGAGAAATCACCCCGCCCCCCCCCCCCCCCCAAGGGTATGGTCACACCTCAGTCTTTTCTCCTCCAGTCTCCTCTCAGGATTTTGGGCATATATGCACATGTACCCGGCATGAGTTTTAAGCCACCAGGTCCAGGATTCGAACCACAGTCAACTATGAGGGAGTCCGGCAATGTAACCATTATACCATCTACTGGTCCACTATCTTCTCTTTTTGAAAAATTAGTTTTGTACCTGGATTTACATTAATACTTA
Source organism: Tupaia tana (assembly GCA_026018925.1). NCBI lineage: Eukaryota > Metazoa > Chordata > Mammalia > Scandentia > Tupaiidae > Tupaia > Tupaia tana. The sequence continues at coordinate 167,608,973 of JAKSZU010000002.1, read as the reverse complement.
AGAATAATTTCAGATTATCAGTTTCTGAGCTTTATTTGTAAATCTTAAAATGTTGACTTAACCACTGGCTGGCTGTATAATTGGACCCCACATGGTTGACTGTGCAGTTCAAGTTCTAGACCCAGTGGCTTGAGGAACACGCCAGATATATTTATATGCCAAAATCCCAAAAGGAAAAGTCGAGGAGAGAGATGGTGGCATGACCATGGATACTTTCTTAATTTCCTGATCTCTCTCTGTCTCTCTCTGGTGAGCATATTTTTAAAAAATGATAAGAAAAATGTCTACTTAACTAAAAATTGAATTGCATAAATTCAGTATGTTAATTAGTAAATCATATTATCTTTCCTTTTTCACTACTGAATGACTTTGGTTTAACACCAGAGGATTTCCTTGAAAATGTTAAAAATTAATATGCCACTTGACATGTAAATTACTATTCTAGTAAAGTAATATAGCACTGCAGTAAGCAGTTAACGTGTTGGCCATACAATTATAGAAATATCTCAAGGAAACTAATGCAAAATAGTTATGATGAATATTGCAATTCTCAGAAGGAAGGAAAAAGGGCTCTACCTGAATTTTTAATAAGATGAAATGAAGATATAAAACTATCAATTTATCATATCTTTTTTTTAATGGCATGAGCTGTTTTAAGTAAAAGTCTTTAGGAAATTACAATGATTGTCTGATACAAAGGCAAAGGTAGACTAAATAGAAAGTTTTTTTAGCAATTAAAAACTGGTACACTTCTTTTTTTTTTTTTTTTTTTTTTTTTTTTTTTTTTTGTACTTCAAAACAGTTTTGTAATTGAGATTTATTGATTGTGTCAAGGATCAGTACAGACATTTCAATTTGTACCCAATTCTTAACATACGTACCAAAAATTTAAAAAGCCAAGTATAGTGATTCTTTTTAAGTTATTCCAGTGACATTCCAGCTTCAAATTTGTAGGCAAATTTTCCTTAAGAGGATATCAAGAACCACTGTCTTGAGATGTTGAAAGCTGTTACGTAAGTCCCACCAAATCACAATTTAGTATCATACAGACTACATACTTCAAATTTCCAATCTTTCACAGCACATTAACAGAATTATTAGGAAAACTGTACTACCACGACCAAAGATGTTACAGAGTGCACACAATTCTGACAGGGAGAGCAACAATCAAAGAGTGGTTTTCTTTAGGAAACAATACTACTAAAAAACATAATAGAAGTCATTTAAAATATTCAAGACACATTAAATGCATGACTGTGACTCCAAACTGCCATTTAGTATGCTTTGTATTTAGGATATAAAAACTACCCACCCGCCCCCACCTATGGAATGTTAAGCTGACACGCAAGAGTCAAAGCCTCCTATAAGTCAATATCCCACTATTTTCTGGTTGTACTGAAAAATAAACAACCAGTAAATGATTTCACCTCTTAAAAAAAAGCATTTACACTTAAAAAATGGGATGAGGTGGGATTCTCTCCTTCTTAAAAATGTTTCTAGAGCTACTAAAAAACTTGCATTTACAAAATAGTTGATAAAAATATTCCTCTGGATTGTACAAGAAGGGAGACAGGGACCATTGATAAGACATGGTATATGATATTACTCAGACTTGACTTCTTTCTCGCCTGCTTCATCAGAGGGTGGACTCTCCTCATTTTTAGTTTCTCCATTTTCTGCAGGTAAATCTTCTTTAGTGTCTCGGTTGGCCACTTCAGCCTGTTTCCCCTTTGCACCCCTTTTCCCTTTTGTTTGCACTCTTTTGTCTGAAGATTTATCCTTCCCTGCCGCCTTTTTTGGCTTCGTCTCCACTTTTGCAGGAGGTTTAGCCGACAACCTCGCCGATCTCCTCTTGGGCTCTTCCTTGGCCGCCCCCTCGGCTGAGCTGACCTTCCTCTTGGGCATCTTGGCTGCGGACAGGGTACGTGCTGGGTGCCTGATGAGGCCGCGACGCGCCTAGAACCTTTGCGGAGTTGAGCGGATAAACCAAAACTGGTACACTTCTTCAAAAAGATATATGTATAATCAACATTAATATAAAAAGATACAAAACCATTAGGAAAATTCAAATTAAAATCACAATAAAATACTATTTGACACCCACAAGGATAATTTTTTAAGGAAAAATAAATGTTGTACACATTGTAAATGTACTAAAAGTCACTGAAGTACCTACTTTAACATATGTTTTTAGCAAATCAAATAGAGCTGCATGTCATAACTTTACCATATAGTCCTGATTTCAGAATTCTAATATTTAGAGGACTGGTAGTTAGCATAATGACTATGTCACTGGACTCCCATGTAGTCGATCACAGTTCGAGTCCTGGACCTGGTGGCTTAAACTCACTCTGGGTGCATGTGAGTGCATGCCCAAGATCCCGAGAGGAGAATGGAGGAGAAGGGATTGTGGCATGGCCATTCCCCCTGGGGGATGATTTCTCAATTTATGTCTCTCTGTTCTCTCTGCCTTTCTGGTGAGCACACACACCCCATATCAAAAACCTAAAAAAAAAAAAAAAAAAAAAAAAAAACTAATATTACCTTTTCAATTTATAAACTTTCATATTAAGCCAAACGTGACAATTTCATGATATTTTACATTTCTATCATGCTAGTGTAATACAAAAATAAATAAATCCAATACAAAACATAAGATTTTATTAATTCTTAAATTATTTTATTTTATGTATTTAATCACTGTGTATCATTACAGCATACCAAACGAATTTTCCCATCGTGAATACACTGCATATCAGTCCAGTCAAAGACACTACTGTAAACATTATAAACAATAGATTTCTCTCCATTTTGGAACCCTTAAATATTTTGCTTCTCTCTTCTTCCCAATGATTCCCTCATTCTCACCCTCTCTCATTTCCCATCCTCCTACCCCACTGTCTCCTGTGTCATCATTGCTCTCCATGCTTTTATACCTTGCAATCATTTAGTTTCTACCATACAGACCCAAATATCCATGAACAGATCAAGGGATCGAAAATGTGTGGAACATATACACTACAGATTACTACTCAGTTATGAAAAAAAAAAAAAAAGTGAGACCTTGGCCTTTAATAGAAAGTGAACAAGTATAGAAGATTTACTGGTAAGTGAAAGAAGCCAGACAATGAAAGAGAGGCATTGTATGTTCCCACTCTATATATATACTGAATGTTGGCACTATTTAGAAGATTTCAATAGTTTTTATGGTAAATATTTATTTGTTAGAAAGGATACTTTGGGACTTCTATTTTTCTTTTTTAATTGGAAGAAGGTATGTACACTTTCCAGAGAGAGAGAATGAAAAAGAAAGCACCCTCCAATGGGACGTGGTCACACTACAATTCCTTCTTCTTTATTTCTCCATACTGTCAGAATTTTGAGCACACACACACACACACACACACACACACACATGCCCAGCATGTTTTTTCAGGCCACTGGGAGTAGCATTTGAACCAGTTCAGCAATGTGAGATTCTAGTGTTCTCCAAACAGTAGGCTATAGGGCCTTCCCTGGAATGTCTATTTTTAAATTACTAGACATACATTTCAGAATATATTGAATGCTCAATCTCCATATCCACCTAGTGTACATAACTGAAGAAAAATTACTTAAATTCAATTCTTTGCAGAAACTAAATATTTATTTACACAACTTTTTTCAAGACAAGTAACCAAAATTACTCAAACTCATCTGCATTGGTAATAGATTTTTTTAATACTTACTAACTATATTTAAAAGGTTTAAATTCCTGATTTAAGGACATTCAGAGCAGCTGTCTTGTAAGAAATTCTGCTTCTTGACAAGAGAGTTGCTATCAAAGGTTTGCAGTGTCTATCCCCCTTAACCTTTGCAGTGACAATTTCAAATGAAGAAAATGACCTTTATCTGTCTGGTTCAGAAACATTTTTAGGGGCCAAAAGTTCATTTTTGACATACTAAGGATAACAGATATAACTGATGACCTTTGGTAATTATGTGGCATTAATATGGATGATGAATTATTAAAATGTTTTATGCTAGTTATTTAACTGAGATGACAAATCTCATTTCTAAAGTGATTTTCTACGTGATGAAGATTATGGTTGTTCTGTTTTTTCTTACTTACATTACTTGTAATCTTTTTAATATTAAACTTATTTTTATTACCACCAAGACAAGTCATATCTTTTTCTTTTGCTGCTATCTGTTAGAACATATTATTAGAATCTATATTTTCTAACACGTGCAAAGTCATTGTAGAGATCAGTTGGTAAATTATGCCAGAAATAAAGCTTCTATGTTTTCTGCATGATTAGGGAGAGAATGTCTGGGTGGTGAATCTGACTTCATATTTATACATCTTAAGTCATCTGTCACCTGTAGGGGAAGAAAACCTGTGTGGTTATTATATGTCAGGAATTGCTAATATACAGTAAAGCATGCAAATATCAGAACTCGATGCAATATGCATCTAATAGTCACAAATTGTTTCATGATTCTCAGGAGATGAAGGATCTTCCTAAGTTTTAAAAATAAAGTAAGAAAGGTGAAATAGTTGAAAAAGGCAGTCTCACTACTATTTGTATATACTGCATAGAAATTTCCACCATGAAAACAGCATAGTCGTATTTGCTCCTTCTTGTTCAATGACTATATGTTGAGTAACTACTGGGCCATGTGCAAGTAGGAAGCCATGGGGAAACAGTTGAGAACAAAAAAGGAGACAGACAAAGGACACCACTTCTACTGACTAATGCTAATAAATATGCAAATATAAAATGCTTGACGTGGTACGAAGGCAAATTACAGGGAGTATTGAGATAGTATCTTGGGAGATCCCATTTAGGTTATGAAATCTAGGCGAGCTCTTTGAGCAATAATAGCACAACACTTACCTGAAGGGCTGGCAGGATTCCCACAGGTGGAAGATGGTGGGCAGAGCATTCCTCACAGGCACAGGTGAAAGCAGTGGCACAAAGCTCTTGTGAGGGAGTGTATGGTCCTGAGCATCCTTTTGAGGAAATGACAGAGTACACGTCACTAGAGTGCAGTGAGTAACAAAGCATAGGACACGAATGGTACACAAGAGCTTAGTCAGGTACCAAGCTTTTGAAAAACATATTATAATCTTTATGGGTGTATACCTAAATCTCAGCAAACATTTGACATAAATGCAGAGTTGAGTTTGCAGTTTATGCCAAAACAATAATAGATAAACTTGGAACCACAAAATCTAGAGAAATGTGTTTAAATTATCACTGAGCGTATAAACCCAATACATTATTTTAATCTTAAAAAAACATTAACAACAAAACAACATATCAACTTACTTCTTTTTAACCATGTTTTCAGTATAGCTGAGGGGATTCTTATTTAAAATTACTTTATATTTTATTCATTTTGAAAAACTCTCACTTATACATTACACCGTATGAAAAACTATCATATGATAAAATTTCATCTTTTATGAGTACCTTGGAGGTATGGGAGGCAATACCATGCAAAGCAAAAATCCCTGAATTAAACTGAAATCATGGATCAAATAACAATGAACTAGGATACTTGTATATTGGACAGTCTGATTGTGTCAAATAAATAATAAACACCAATTGTACCAGACAATAGATCATTTAATGGTATGTAGATCTCATGGAAAACTAGAAAGCACCATGAATCTATGAGGACAAATGTTTATATTTTATTAAATCTGTTGTAATTCTCAGAATCTCTAGTTCTATCCTGGTTCCTACTTCCTTAATGAAGGAGGGAGTTTCAGATCAGTGAAGTATTTCTATTCTTAGAAACGAATTGTGATTACAAGCAATGATGGGGTTACCTTCATTGTTCAAGGAGAGTTAAGGGCAAAATGTTAAAAAGAATACATGCTGAAAACTTTGCAGACTAATTTATTATTTTTAAATGGTTTCATTAGTCACAGACATGAGCATATTATTTACACTTGAATAAACTTGCCCTTTTAAAATTGAGAAGGGAATTAAATTCAAAAGACCTTATTATATAAAACAAAAATTTCCTTTCAGCAAAATTATTTTTATCCATCTAAAGATGATATGCAGTTTGTCGGTTTCCTAATTTGGAATTCAGATAATTACAATGATAATAATAATGATGATAATAATAATAATACCTCTTATACTTACTAAGTTGAAACAGATGGAAATAGAAAATTCAAGCTGCTGTTCAGCATATAATCACTATGCAAATATTCCAACAGCTTGTATGATTTTTCAAACTATTATCTCAAGAGCAACAAACCATTATATGGAAAAGTTGAGAAAGACAGCACAGTAAAAATATGTTATGCATACAGAGTTTGGGACTATTTATAGTCAATTCAACAATGTTAAAATAATCTCACTATTTTTAAAGACTACAAGTCAAAAAAGGGAGGCCGGAGGATTATGTTTGGCAACATTGCTTAAACATGGGTGGGTGGTGTGTGTATGTGAGTGCATTGAATACCTTATAACTTCTGGTTTCTTCCACATTATTTAATCATATGGAATCACACCTATCTTTAAAACATCTCAGTTTAAAATCCCTTTCTGCTACCTTTCTTTCTATCCTTCCTCATTACAGCCATATGTCTTTAAATAATGGTTAAGGTGGGCCAGCAGGTGGTGTGGTTAAGGGGTTAAACTCCCAAATGGCCAGCTATGGCTGGAGCCCTGGACATGGCAGCTTGCTTTCTCACTTTCCTTCTCTCTCTCTCTCTCTCTCTCTCTCTCTCTTTCTGTCTCTCTCTCTGGTGAACATGCATGCCCTATAGCAAATTTTAAAATGAGAATAAAAAAATGAAATTTAAAAAGTAATTTTTTTATGAATAAATGGTTAAGGAGACACTTTCAATTTCTCTGCTAGTTTACTCTTTGGTACGTATTGCAGTAAGTGTATTCATCCATTTAAGTAATATTAGCTAAACCCATACAATTTACTTATACCGAAGATTCAATGGAGAGTCAAATCAGACATCCTGTCCCCATAAAGCACCATCTATTATGAATGTTAAATATCAAATGTACATTACAAGGATGACAGTATATGGTTTCAACTGTATTAGTGTGATTCGACCCATCAGGAATTTAAACTGTCATTAATAAATAGTACACCGAGTAAAAATGTAATTTAACTCAGCAAAGTGAATTTTGGGAAGAGATTGATGGCAGCTGTAAACGTAGACAGTACCTAGGATAATGACGGGAGGTAACTAACTGAGAGATGGGGAAGAAGAGAGGTCAATGGTGTGATATTGGAAACAGACTATAAAGGCCTCATTGCCAAGTTAAGTAACTATGTCTTACTTCCAAGCAAACAAACAAAGCAAATATGTATATTTTTTAAGGAGCTGGAGAGCTTAATCAAACTTGCATTTTGAAGCAATAGCTTAGTCCACATCATGAAGGAAATATTGGGCACACAGGGCGGGTACATCATGTATTGTAACTGTCCTAGCCTGAGAAATTGCTTAACTATATAAAATTCAAAGGAAACATTCCACTCTCAATCTTACTGGAACACATTTGTCTTCCTCATAACCCTTTCCTAGGTCTGCTTCCGTGGTCATACTGCTCACTCAGTCCTAGATTGTTTTTCACTTACCTTGTGGCTTCATCTATGAGCCATTATGTTAATGGCTAAGAACATCTCAGAGCAAATCTTCTCTCTGGGGATGTCCAATACAGTGTGTTCAAAACTGAACCCTGTACTTTCCCCTCAATGACAATGCTTTCTCTGAGTTGTCTATCTGTAAATTACATCATTGTTAACATAAGACAGGATAATTTTTATTATCTTAGTTTTACTCTAGAGTGCTCATACTTGTCAGAGAGAGACAGATAAAAAGGGGAAGTGAGAAAATACCCCCCAGTGGGGATGGTTGCACCCCAATCCCTTCTCCTCCATTCTCCTCTCGGGATTTTGGGCACACACAAACAAGTGTCCAGTGTGTTTTTCAGGCCACCAGATCTGGGACTCAAACCACACAGTTGACCATCTGTGATCCAGCTTCCTTAACCTCCATGCCACCTGCTGGCCCCTAAACCAGAATTATTCTTGAAACCACTCTCATCCCACATGCCTAAACCAAACACCTATGTTATCCATTCTACCTCTTAATTTTCTTTCAGAGTCTCCTACTTCCCTCAGTCTCCATTGCAACTGTTTTGCTCTACCATCATCTTCCCAGTTAACATAATCAGTGAGCACACTGTCCCTGTGTTACTGCCACTCTACAAATTGTTCTGTAAGTAGTACCTGTGGAGATCTATGCAGAATAAAGAAGGTCATTAGCTTTTCTCGGGATTTGTTTTAGCTTATTTGTTTATTTACTTCGTGGGTGAGAGAAAGATTGAAAAAGGGACAGAGAGAGCGCACTTTAAATGAAGTCTTATACAGCCCTAGCCCCAGCCAGCCCCAGCCAGCTCCAGCCAGCCTCAGACTCTGGGCATAAGCACACACCAAGCGCACTCAGGGAGATGTCCAGGTGCAAACATGGAGCCTTCGCACGTGGGTTAGCATTGCAGAGAGCTGTGTTTTACCAGCCCCAGATCTTCTCTTTTTAAGGTGTTAGACAACTTTCACTGTCATAAAACCCAAACTCCTAGTCCATTTGATGGACCTTTCCTGATCTGTTCAGTCATATCCCTTGATACCTGAGATCTACACTTCATTTCCTTCAGACTGAAATGAATGACTTTATGTTCTATATACGGTGCTCTTTCAAATCTTCAGGCCTTGACATAGCGTACTTTGTTTATTATGCTCTTCCAAAACTGCCCTCTGAGAATGCTAAACTCAATTTTTAGGATTCAATTCCCATCCTGCCATCAGAAGTTAGGTTTGCCTAATACTCAAAATCTTAATTTGGCTCAGTATGCAATTTGTTTTTTTCCCTTACATTTGTCTTCCAGAAGTCATAAGCTACAGGGCTATGAAGACTATGTCTATATTATTCAGCATATCATCAGCAGTGCTTTTCACAGCTACCTAGCACAAATAGATATGCAATAAATATTTATTCAGTTAATAACTAGCATTATTATCCATTTCTAATTTAAGGTAAATATATTATTTATAGTTAAATATATTATTTATACAATATATATTTTAAGGTTTATCACCTATAATATATGTTTATTTTTTTCATTTTAATTGCCAGAGGGTAGGTGCAGAGAGAAAGCACCAATCAATAGGGTATAGTTATGCCACAACCCCTTTTCCTCCATTTCTTCATTCCATCAGGATTCTGGACACATGTCCAATGTGTTTTTCAAGCCAACAGGGCCAGTGTTTGAACTGTGGTCAGTCATGTGTGAAACAGGTCCCTTAACCATTATGCTACAGGACTGGCCCACTTACAATTTATTTTTTTAGTGTATATTACCATTTTTAGGTACAGAGCTAAGCGTTTGGTAGAGATTATTAAATAGAAAATATTTATGTGTTTGCAAATTTAAAAGCAATAAAAAATTAGTAATTGTAATTACTAAAGAAATTATGATAGTGTCTATTATTTCATCTGTAAATCGTATTTTATAAACGTAACAATTTCTCTAATTTATTATAATGTTTAATGGATTGATGAGACAGAGGTTTAACAATTAAACTCAGAAACAGTATATCTAATAATTTCTATACACACAGACTTTTATAGACAACATACAGAATTTTTTTTAAAAAAATGCCCTAAATCAATCACCAATTTTAAATCATAGGATTTTATGGATCCGCCATTTGTGGTGGAATGGTAATGTCCTGCTCAATAGAAGGCAAATTCCACATAGTGATGGTGGTTCAAATCCCCAACCCGGTCAGCCTGAAACACACCAGAAACGCACACAAGGGCCCAAGATCTGATGGACTAGAAGGCTGGAAAAAGGGGATTTTTGACATGACCAGCCCCTATGGAGAGTGCTCTTCTCTCTCTCTCTTACTTAGATGATCATGTGCCCATGCACAAATAAAGAAAATAAATAGCCATTTAAAAAGGCCTATATTATGTAATATAGTTAATCTTAAAGTAAGATTATTTAAAAATCTGTAAAATACAAAGATGTTAGCTGATGGTAACCTTCGTTTCCATCATTAAAAGATTTTTTTTTTAAAGATTTTTTTCCATCATTAAATTCCATCATTAAAACATTTTTTTTTTGTCTTTTTTTCCTTTAGGGTCAGAGAGACAAGGGACAGAGGGGAGTAAGGGAAAGAAAAAACAAACCCTAAAACCCACCACGGAGGATGCTTCCTCTGTGACCCCTTCTCCATTTTCCTCTCAAGAATGTGGGCATCTGTGCACATGAGCCCAGGGTATTTTTCAGTTTGTCAGTTGCAGGACTCGAACTGCACAGTAGGCTATGTGGGATCTAGTTGCCTTAACCCATCAAAAGGATTTTTATTCTAGATCTTTTTTTACTAGGTTTATTGGCAAATACATACTTCTATAATTATATGAACGTGCTCAGATTCCCATTTTATTGGACGTGTCTTGAACACCACCGTTACTTGAACTCCACCGTTACCATCTCTTCACTTTCACTGCATCAGTTCAGACTTTTTTCTCTTCTTATGACTTAGTTCAAAGATCGTCTCTCCCAATTATCATCCTTAACTTTATTTATTTATTTTTTTGGGGGGAGAGGTTTTTGCTATAGGGTGCGTGCGCTCGCCAGACAGACAGAGACAGAGAGACAGAAAGTGAGAAATCACCCCCCAGGGGGCATGGCCACGCCACAATCCCTTCTCCTCCATTCTCCTCTCGGGATCATGGGCATGCACGCACATGTGCCCGGCGTGAGTTTTAAGCCACCAGGTCCGGGACACGAACTGCGGTCGACTACGTGGGAGTCCAGCGACATAGCCATTACACTAACTGTTGGTCCCCATCCTTAACTTTTTGTATCAGTCAGACTGAGTCCTTGGCATCCTCTTCTGTGTCTCTGCTCTATGCCTTATACTCCTCCTACACAGCTAAAGCATTATGGGCTGCATTGTACTTAATTTATATTTATTTGCACCTCTCTAACATAAATATGTTCACCATGAAGTCAGCTCATGTCTTATTACTATCTATATTCAATGTGTGCCACACAGTAAGGGTTTCATAAGTTTTGAAAAAAAGAAAAGAAATAAAGAGCTAATATGGAGGGCATGTATATGTATTTTTACTACAAATAACCAATAGCTTAAATTTTGTAGTCAATATGTGGATAAAGAAAAATTAAGTTCTTATAGTTGTCAGAGCACATAGTAATATCAAGGATGCATTTTATTATTTCATAATTTGGGGCTTTTTCTTTCTTATATTTGATCTAAGATGTTTCAGACTTTTCATGAACTAGCTCTAAACCTCAAAGGAGGCTTTTAATAACCACTAACTCAGTTAACCAATCACTTCCTTGAAGTAAGGTCATGGTATTGTATCATGCATTCTAAATCATTTCTTCTAATGGAGCCAACACTATATTGGAAGGTAAATGCCCAAAATTATAATTTAATTGGCCTCTAGACAATAGAGTGAAGTCACATTTACTATAATATAGAGTGACTTTTATCATTTACCTTCAAATTAAGTGGTTGAAAATTAACAGAACTCCTTAGTACAGGACAAGATTCAACACTAAATGGCAAAACTAATTCTCATGTTTAAATTGAAGAAATAAGTAAACACTATGAACCAGAAGCATAGAAGAAAAAATTTACTTATTTTAATATGTTTCTGGTGCTTGAAGTATTTATTTAATAAAAACAATGCCAAAATACAAAAACCAAAGTTACATAGAAATTATGCCCAATAATTTGAGTAGCTAAACCAAAGAGAAATAATATTAGCTTATATTTACTGAGGCTTATAATGTGGCAAACATGGTTTTAAACATCCCACAAAGAATTACAATGTACAGAATATTTTTTAATGCCTAAAATCAAAAATCAATCACCAATTATAGATTCTATTCTCATATAAAACTACATCTATACACATATATCTCCAAAACAAAGTCTAGCATCTTGCCCATAGTTATGACTTTCACGTGTCTAAGCTGAGATTCAAATCCAAATTTTTTGACTCTTTAGCTCTGACATTTTAATTGCTAGGCTATTCTACTTAGTTCCACACAGAGTAAGACAACAAATAACTTATAAAGTTATGCTAAGATAACATACATAGTTTAAAGATTTGTTGTACTAATGTACTTTCCTTATCTGTTTAAGTGGTAATTGAATTTCTAATTAAACCAGGATTTTATATGGCAAAATTAACTTCACAATCTATGGAGTAAGTTGAGCCTGGTTTAAGTCTTTAAACTAGGCTTTTACTAAATCTAGTAAATTGGTAAATGTATGGTGTTTGTACACAACAAAATAATGAAGTCATGCAAGAAAAAAAGGGAAAGAAAACTCAGTGAGGCTTAGAAAGTTTGTTGAAACTGAGAGAAGAAATCATTAACTTTGGGACTGAGGACATTGTCAGTTGAAAAATCTGTAAAATATCATAGAAGCCACAGAGTAGAAAAGAGTTACCATTGTTTATCAAAAACAAACAGCACAAATGCTATGTGGGAGGCTATTATAATTATGTAGCCACATCAAAAAATATTTGTAAACCATCATTTAAATGTTCTGATGAGACAACCTAGTATATATATTTTATGATCTATAGAAGGGCCAAAGAAGAATTAAAACCTATAAAAGGTCTTGCTATAGAAGACAAGTAACACTACAAAAAGATAATAAACATCAAGAGTAATGTTTCTAGCTGGTCCCATAGTGCCGTGGTTAACTATTGGAGCCAGATCCCACATGGCCAACTGTGATTCTATTCCCAGCCCTAGCAGCTTGTAAGAACTATCAGGCACAATGTGTGTATACACCAAAATCCACATAAGAGGAAGAGATGGAAGAAAAAAGATTGCAATGTGACCACACCCCAATGGGATATAATTTGGCTCTCTTTTTCTCTGGTGTGTGCACACACGCTGTGACAATTAAAAACAAAAACAAAAACAAAAACAAAGACTAACAATATTTTATAAGTTAATTAAAACACATGAAGAAATACTTTCTGAAAGATGAGTAATTGAATTTCTTAAATTACATGGAAATACATGGTACAAATCATAATCAAACTTTTAAGCAATTGATATTTGTGTATTTAATAATGGACTAGCTTTGATAAAATTCAGATGATTAAACTAATCAGATTAAGAAAATATTATTGCTCAGAAAGGCAAAAGAAAGCACAATGGAAACGTAAGATGAAATGCGTTCTGATGGCCAATTCATGCAGCTGAAGAACACCTGACTGTATTCACAGAGGCAGAGATGACTGCGATTCCCCTGCTACTTTTGAACAGATGGTTTAACCAACAGTGCTAGAGCCTGGATGAAGGAAAAGGACCATCTCGGGTGCAATATCACAACCTTCTTGAACCTTTGCAGTGTTTTCTACTGATACTACCTTTGAAATCTCATCTTTTTTTTTTTTTATTTTTCCACTATTCTAATTAAGTTATTTATCACTGGGGCTTGTAAACTACTACTTTTTCTCTGCTCATTTACTACAGTGTTGTGACAGTGATGTTTCTAACACCTTTTAAGGTTTTTACATGGATCTCAGTACAAATTTTAACTATATGTGATAACACGTAATAAAAATGGATAAATAAATAAAATAGAGCTCGCTGGAAAGACAGAGAGAGACAAAGAGACAGAAAGCAAGAAATCACCCCCCAGAGGTGAAGGCCATGCCACAATCCATTCTCCTCTCAGGATCTTGGGCATGCACGCACACATGCCGGATAAAATAAAGATTTCTAATTATAATTTTTAAAAATCTCATTCTAATTTTTCTTACAGTGTTTTGTTCTAAAAAGTAAAGGAACCAGCGATGGCATAATGGTTAATTCGCTGGACTCCCACATGGTCAACCATGGCTCAAGTGCCACATCCAGAGGCTTGAAACTCATTCCAGGAACATGTATGTGCTTGCCCAAAAGCCCAAGAGGAGAATGCTGGATTGCAGAGTGGCCACCTTCCCTCGGGTGTGTGTGTGTGTGTGTGTGTGTGTGTGTGATTTCTTGCTTTCTTGCTTTCTGTCTGTCTTTCTCTGTCTCTCTGGCGAGCGCACACACCCTATAGAAAAAATCTCTCAAAAAACTATAATAATAACGTGTTCTAATCTTCCTCTTGTGCATATTTCCAGGTTGATATGGATTCATTCTCACCAACTTTCTAACAAGCTGCTCTAAGACATAAAGTCCTAAGGACTAGCTATCTCCATCTTTGTCATATATGCTCACTTCTAACTATTCCTCCTTGCGGTTAGTGACTTTTCTAAAGTATAAATTTGATTACGCCAATTCTCTGTTTAAAGCCTTACTATGGTTCCTATTGCCCTCACAAAAAAAAGGTCAAACCTCTTTTATATATAATTTATCATCTAGCAGGAAAATTTTGAGAGTTAAAAGGGATGCCATTAAATAATTATGTTGGGGCAAAAGGTGCTATTAATAATTATGGTAGGACTGTTATAGGCAGACCAAGGCAATATATTCTTCCTTCTTATAAGATACTGTAATATCTTAGTGCCTGTTTGCCTCTTCCAGCATCAAACCTAAAGCATATTGCCCTAATTTAATACATGTGCTAGCAGCCTAGTGCACTACTTTAATTCCCCAAATATACTCTACTCTTTCTTATCTTAGAGTTTTTAGTATTTCTCTTTCCTTTACCTATAACCAATTCCTATTTATCTTTCACTTCCTTTAATACCACTTCTTCCAAAAGACCTCTGATTTGTTTACTAAAGGCATTCTACCCTTCGTAACACTGATTATGCTGCATGGTAACTAACTTTTTATTTTAAGGTTTTTGCCATGGGGCACATGAGCTTGCCCAAAAGAGACAGAGACAGAGAGAGGGAAAGTGAGAAATCACTTCTCAAGAGGAAATGACCATGGTGTAATCCCCTCTCCTCCACTCTCCTCCTGGACCCCCAAGCACACATGCACATGTGCCTAGCACGATTTTCAAGTTTGGGACTTGAACCATGGTTGGCTATGTGGGAGTCCAACACCTTAACCATGCCACTTGCTGGCCCCAGCACTATATTATATGCACCATTCCCTTACCCTTTTGGGCTTCTTGATGGCAGAATGTATTAGTCATCATTTTATCATAAGCCCCTAGAAAAGGAGCTAGCATAGTGTAAGCATTTGATCAGTGTTTGTCAGGTAAATGAATAAACCTATTTTTTTTTTCTTGTCAAGTCTATTTACACACTAGCTTTTGTGTTCCTTCACTATCAAATGTGGAAAATAAGAATTGTACCTACTTAATGGGATCATTGTGGGAATTAACAGATGCAGTACAGTATACAAAACATGAATAGTTCATTACCTCACAAAAAACAGTCTATAAATTTTACAATTATTTTTCCCCATGCATATATCAAATACAGAATAATATTATCTCCTGGTGACTTTTTCCCCTGTTCATTTCCAATCAAATTTATTATGACTATTTACTAATTGGCACAATATAACTAGTGAATGTCTTATGTTAAAGACTGTGGAAACATAATTTGGGAGTTCTTCCTTGCTAGAGAAAATTGACAGTGACTTAAAAAACAAAGATTCCTGGCTGATATATCATATGTGCTTTGAAAAGAGTTTTCTTTTGTTGGTTGGTTGTTTTAAATAGTGGGAAAGTTCTAAAGCTTTCCAAAATAAGACTTTTTGAAACTGTGTTGACATTACCTGGAATGACTAGGCCTTTGATTTCTTTTTCTGTTTGTTTGTTTCTTTTTTTTTTTTCTTTCCTTCCTTATTTCATGAGAGAGGAAAAGAGAGAGAAAGACAAATACCTTAAAGAGTCTCATGCTATCATCCTCCTCGCAGCCCTTTCAGAAAGCCAGGATCTCAGACACACATGCAAGACTGGTATATATAAGTCAGCCTGGGAAGTACACCCAAATCTTCCACATGGCTTCCAGCATTTCAGAGTATTATGTTACTACCACACCACTGTGACTAGACCTATTAATTTAGTGCTTTTTTGTTTATTTATTTCTGTTATTGTTAAGACACTTTAAATTTTTAATTATTTTTTTTAAATTGTAAATATATTTTTAATTTCAAGAAAGGCAGTTTTAGCTTTAATAAATCAAAATTAAGAAATGTTAAGAGAACTTTGCTTAAGATTTAAAGCCAGGAAACTGGTTAAGATTCTGTTCAAATAGTAGGTACATGAACCTGCTGACAACTCAAGAGAAGAGAAGACAAAAATCCTTAACTCTAGAAAACAAAGCATAGGAGATCCATAATGTTTTAGTCAAAAGTCACAAAATTCTATTTCACCAGTTCAGCCTCATGTACCTAATCTATCTTCTGTTGTGATATGATCTTTCTGTTTAAATTCTGAATGATAAGATTCAACTCTGGACTTGTCCCTACCATTAAGCTGGCCATTTTCTTAGTTGTTTTTGAACTCTCAGTTCTGTGTGTCTGACTTTAGTTTTCCTAATACAGCACTCCCTTCAGAACTTCTTGGAGAACTGGTCTGGTGTTGGTAAATTCTTTCAGGTTTTGTTTATCTGAGAATGTTCTTGTCTTCTCTTCCCATATGAAGGATAATCTTGGTGAGTATAGAATTCTTGATTGAAACTGTTTTTCACTCAACACTTTCCATCTATTTTCCCATTCTTCCTTTGCTTGCATTGTTTACTAGGAGAGGTCTGCTTTTAGCCTGATGGGATATCCTTTGTAGGTAACTTGACATTTCTCTCTTGCCAATTTTAGTATCTTGTCTGTGGTTTTGGTCAATCTGGCTATAATGTGTCTTAGAGATCTTCTTGGGTTGATTCTATTTGAGGACCTTTGTATTTCTTGGGTTTGGAACTTTGAATACCTTCCTAGGTTTGGAAAATTTTCTTCCAGGATTTCATGGAATAGATTATCAATGCCCTGATTAGTTTATTCACCTTCTGGGATACCAATTATCTGGCTGCTTGGACATTTAATGGTATCAAGTATTTCTCTTATATTATTCCCTTTTGGGGGGGGGATATTTTCTCAGTCTTTGTGGTGGATTTTTTCTAGGCCAGCAATTCTGTCTTTTACATCTGAGATTTGATTTTCTTTTTTTTTTTATTTCAATTTATTTATTTGCATTCATTCACTGAACATCATTACAGCATACAAAATGAGATTTTCCATCCAAAGTACACTATATATTGTCTCAATCAAGCACATCAACAAACATGTTATTGTCAGCAAATGATCTTCCATTTCTTGACTTCTGTATGTTTTGCTCCCCCCCCCCCATCCTTGATTCCCTATCTCCTACCCTCTCCCATCTCCCACTCTCCTCCCACACTGTCTCTGGTATCTATGTTTGCTTTCTATACTGTTTTCTCCTCACATTTTATTGTATCGCCAAAGACCCCAATCAATCCAAATACCCTCGTAGCAAACACAGGTGATACACACATTTCCATGAACACAAGTCTTACTTTACGCATCCTATAAAGTAGCACCTAGCTGTGGCTACATATCCTACTGCAGTCATTGAATAGATATATATTTTTTTTTCTGAAACTTTTTTTTGTAACTCAATTTACATTCCTTCTGTAAGCTTCATCACAGCATGCAAAATGCAATCTCCCATCCAGTACACACTGCATAATGACACAATCATGCACATTACAAAAAATTTTCCATTACTAGTTCCTAGAATTACTTCCACCCCTCTTTCTGATCCTCTGTCCCTTCCCACCCTCCTCTCACACTACCTCCGGTGTCTACAATTGTCCTTCATTCCCTTCCCACCCACGTTGCATTGATCACACAATTTCCTACATAATCTAACTACTTTCAATGGTGAGTTCACTCATTACTACTAAGAAAACCAGTTTTAACTTAACTCAAAGAAGTGCCAGGGAACTTTGCTTAAAGCCAGGAAACAAGATAGGATTCTGTTCAAATGGAAGGTGTATGAACCTATCAGTCTCATGTACTTTTATCTTCTGTTCTGGTTCAATTTTCCTGATTAAATTCTGGGATATAATATTCAACTCCATACTTGTCCCTATGATTAAGTTGGCCACTTTCATAGTTTTTGGACTCTTATTTCCATGTGTCTGTGTTTAATTTTCTTGATACAACACACCTTTGAGAACTTCGTGGAGATCTGGTCTGGTGCTGGTAAATTCTTTCAGGTTTTGTTTATATTAGAATGTTCTTATCTTTTCTTCCTACCTGAAAGATAATCTTGCCGGGTACAGTATTCTTGGCTGAAATTGCTTCTCTCTTAACACTTTGAATATATTTTCCCATTCTCTCCTTGCTCGCATTGTTTCCGATGAGAGATCTGCTGTTAGCCTGATGGGATGTCCTTTGTAGGTAACTTGATGTTTCTCTCTTGCCAATCTTAGTATCTTGTCTTTGTCTGCGGTTTTCTTCAACCTGGCTATAATGTGTCTTGGAGAAGATCTTCTTGGGTTGATTTTATTTGGGGTCCTTTGTATTTCCTGGGACTGGATCTTCGAATGCCTCTCTAGGTTTGGAAAGTTTTCTTCCAGGATTTCATGGAATAGATTATCAATGCCCTTATGGGTCTCTTCACCTTCTGGAATGCCAATTATCCGGATATTTGGATGTTTGATGGTATCCAATACTTCTCGCATATCATTCTCAAATTTTTGGGCCATTTTCTCAGTCTTCGTGGTGGATTTTTCTAAGCCAGCCATTTTCTCTTCTACATCTGAGATTCTATTTTCTGAATGATCTAGTCTGCTTTTAATACTTTCAAGGGAGATTTTGACTTCTTGTATTATAGCCTTCATCTCTAGCAGTTCCGTTTGAGTCTTTTGTAAAGTGTGTAATTCCTCTTTTAGATCTTGCAAGAATTTCCTCATCTCCTGAAACTCGGCAACTTCTTTCTCCTTTCTCTTTAGCAGTTCATTATCTCTCTTCTCTTCCATCTCTGTTAGCTTCGACATTAGGAATGCTCTAAATTCCTTATCAGACATTTCCATGACTTTCACCGAACTGCTTGTGGATGAAGGAGAGTTACTCTTTTCCATTGTAGGAGAGGTATTTTCTCGTTTTCCCATATTTCTCGTGATCCGACGGTGATTTCTTGTCATCTGATGAATGGTATGTTTCTTTCAAGTTCTTGAAGTTAAGCCTCAATGTTCAGGAGCAAGCAGACAGAGGTGTTCTAGAATCTGTTTACTGTTCTGTTGTGATCGCACACTAGCTTTGCTTGCTGGAGGCTGAATTATGAGTAGAAAATCTTCATTTCTCCTGTCCCCTGAAATATCTAGTTCCCAGTATCCATGCGGAATCTTCTGAAGGAAGGGCTCAACTCTCCTGCCACACTAGCTTTGCTTGCTGGAGGCTGAATTATGAGTAGAAAATCTTCATTTCTCCTGTCCCCTGAAATATCTAGTTCCCAGTATCCATGCGGAATCTTCTCGAGATTTGATTTTCTGTATGATCTATTCTGCTTTTAATACTTTCAAGGGAGATTTTGACTTCCTGTTTTATAGCCTTCATCTCTAACAGTTCCATTTGATTCTTTTTTATGGCTTGTATTTCCTCTTTCAGATCATGCAAGAACTTACTTACATCCTGGAACTTGTAGGCTCTTTTCTCCTGCTTCTTCTGAAGTTCATTGACTCTCTTCTCTTGTAACTCTGTTAGCTTAGTCACTGCGAATATTCTAAATTCTTTATCAGACATTTCCCCGAGTTCAAGTGTAATGTCTGTGGATGAAGAGGGGTTATTCTTTTCCCCTGGGGGAGAGGTATTTCTTGGTTTCTCAAATTTCTTGTGCCCCTGCAGTGATTTTTAGTCATCTGATGGGTTGGTTATACATTTCTTCCTAATAGCTAGAACTTCAATATGAGCATTCAGAGGCATCCAGGAGGAGAAGATCTGCAATCTCTTTGTCATTTATTTTTCTCCCTTTGTGCAGCAGATTCAGTGGGAATTGAGGAATGTGTTGACCCTAATAGTATTCGGATGTTTGGCTACAGTTCACTTTGAATTCAGTTTCTAATACACTACTTGTATATCTCCATATACTTCCCTCCTCCAATAATATACTTGACAGCAGAATTTTAGAAATATAAAGACCCTAAAAACACTGGTTTGGATCCTCTCATTATATATAGAAGAAATCAAATATCTAGAGATGTGAAGTAACTTTAAAATTCTAGTGAACAGTGAAGGATTTAGGGAAATATAATCAACAGTTATTTATCCCAATAGTTAATGTCTTAAAAAATGTCAGTAATATAGATGAAACTGTCATTTCAATATATTCTAGCTTCAGTAAAAGTTTAATTGAGTGTCTGCTTGAATTATATTCCGTTCTACTGATCTTTCCCTAATATGTACTGCAATGAACATAAAAAAAAAACCTACCCCCAACTTGAAAATTTTCCCCATCTTGTTAAAAGCCTCTAGTTTAATTATCTTTCATTTAAAGTTGGAATTTTAGAACTGCTGCTCATGAGTGCACATTGATTTTACTCGCATTAAGGAAATCCGATTACCTTGTATCATTTATATGTATTTGTAAGTCACAAATGGTGCTTTTTTGATGTTCAGGACTAGTTATTTCCATGAATGCAAATGTCAGCAATACAAAGAGCAAGTTGTGGAGTGGAGCAAACAAACAAGTGATACCAGAAAATATTTAGCAATTCTCTTCACAACCCATTGTGTCCTTTATAATCTAAAGCCATTTGAAATTGTGCACTGATGCAGATGGCAACATAGAGTTTGGGCTTTATGTACTAGGTAATATAATTTTATTTTATCTTCATTTTATTTCAGAGTACCATATCTGAATAGACATATAAACACAAAAGTAAATGCTTCACAACATCTAGCATTATGTTTTTGTTTAGCCTGTCTACCACAGCCAGAAAGTTATTGTCCTTCATTTTTGTCTTTTGGCTAAAGGAGGCTATCAACAGTAGCATGTGAATTATCATGGGGTGAGGTAAAGTACACATTAAAAAATATGTGTGGGCCAGCAGGTGCCATGGTGGTAAAAGCACTGGACACTCCCACGTGGCTGACCACAGTTTGAGGCCCAGACCTGGCCACTTGCTTTCTCACTTTTCCTTTCCCTTTCTCTGTGAATCTCTCTAGTCAAATTAAAATAAATGAATGAATAAAAATTAAAATAAATAATTATTTTTAAAAATACATTATGGCCCAGCTGTGGTAGCACACGGCTGAGTGAGGCTGGGGGCACATGGAAGGTCCAATTTCAGATCCCAGGCCACCCTGAACAGAATGTGAACATCTGAACAGAAGGCAATCCAGAAGAGTGTTACATGTCTAATCCTATCTAACTGAGAGGATGGGGCATATATTTTATAATGTATAAATACATATATATGTATATATATAAAGACTGATAGAGATACTTGAGATATACAAGGGGGCTTCAAAACTTTATGGAAAAATGACTTCAAATATGAATTTATTTGGTGCAAAAATTTTTCGAAATCCATGCAGTTTTTTTCATAATTTGAATTTTCCATAAATAGTCTTGAAGATCTCTAAGAGATAAGTAGATACATAGATGGATTTGGGGGGATGAAAAGGTTTAAAAATATGATAGTTGCATGAGGGGCATGATCTCAGAAATAAGTGTCTAGGGAACCAGCAGTTAGCGTAATGGCTATGTCGCTGGACTCCCACGTAGTCGACCGCGGTTCGTGTCTCGGACCCGGTGGC
Organism: Tupaia tana; assembly: GCA_026018925.1. Classification (NCBI taxonomy): domain Eukaryota; kingdom Metazoa; phylum Chordata; class Mammalia; order Scandentia; family Tupaiidae; genus Tupaia; species Tupaia tana. Next base: position 167,587,212 of record JAKSZU010000002.1, on the reverse strand, counting down.
TTACAACTCACGCCGGGCGCGTGTGCGTGCGTGCCCAAGATCCCGAGAGGAGAATGGAGGAGAAGGGATTGCGGCGTGACCATCCCCCCTGGGGGGTGATTTCTCGCTTTCTGTCTCTATGTCTCTCTCTGTCTGTCTGGCGAGCGCACGCGCCCTATAGCGAAAAACCTCTCCAAAAAAAAAAAAAAAAAGAGAAATAAGTGTCTAGGTAACATACTTGTGAAATCACTGTGGTGTATGATTACCCTCTAGTGGCAGTGTCTTGAATTGCATACTTAATACCAGTAGGGGACCTAGGGGATTGACTTGACTAATTCTACCCATTTTCCTGAAGTAATGAATCATTCATTATATTAACATAAATAACCACAAACATGTATACCATAAAAGCTTTTTAATAAATATTTATAGAATGATAGTTTTTTCATGACAGTAATCTGAATAAAGACAATTGGAAAAGTCTGTTTGATAGCACAATCAAAATTAGGCTGAGAGGACAATATGTTTAAGTTGAATTAAATTACAAATAATGGAGTATAAGAACTGAAGGAAAGTCTTGTACATAGTTTGGAAATGTAATCTGTAAATATTAAAATTTGTACATTTGGCTGGATGGGAACTAGGCAAAGTTGATATTGAGTTTTGAAAGCCAGATCAGTGATTTAAAAATATGGAAAATACATTTTTTAAGAAATTTTTGCCTTGGATGCATGCGTTCCCTGGAAGGAGAGAGAGAGAGACAGAGACAAAGAGAGGGAAAGTAATAAATTCCCCGCCAGGGTCATGACACCCTTTTATCCCGTGTTCTCCATTCTCCTGGGATCTTGGACACACATGCCCACACATGCTCAGAATGATTTTCAAGCCACTGGATCAGGAACACAAACCACAGTCCACCATGTGGGAATCCAGTGACGTAACTGCTACACTATCTGCTGGCTCTGGAAAGTACATTTTTCAATGATAGAATGAGAGTATAAAATGTATGTAATTATGTTATGTAATTATGTTGGGTATGTTATTATAGTTGAAGATAAATTGAGAATCAGTTGAAATAATTTATGGGGTATGGGTATGTGACTGGTTAAGGAAATGCAAAAAGAAGGGAAGAATCTGTAAGCTTTTCAGAAAAGGATGTCAAAATACTTATTGATAAATTTGGTGAAAGATATAAAGAAAATAATGCATCTCTAGAATTTTGAACATGAATAAGAAATAATGGCAGTGTTCTTAAAAGTATTAGGGAAATTAGGGACCAGCAGATGGCATAATGGTTATGTCACTGAACTCTCACGAAGTTGACCATAGTTTGAGACCTGGGCCTGGAGGATTGAAACTCATGCCAGCTGCGTGTGCATGAGTGTCCAAAACCCCGAGAGGAGAATGGAGGAGAAGTAATTGCAGCGTGTCCATTTGCCCTGGTGGGGGAGGGAATTTTTTGCTTTCTGTCTCTCTGTATTTCTTTGTATCTCCAGGGAACACTTATGCCCCTTGGTAAAAATCTCTCTTAAAAAAAAAGTATTGGGGAAATTAATAATAATTATTAGACTCTTGGGATAGGGTATCAATCTGCTAAAAGTTGGAACTCTTTCTAAGATATTTTTAATATAACTTAATACCCCTAACTATTTCTCCATTTTTTAAACTAGAGATCAGGGTGTGAAAAATTAGGTCCAAATATAGTACATTGTAAGCTGGCCCTGTAGCCTGGTGTTAAGGGAGATGAATCCTACATGGCCAACCACAGTCAAATACTGGCCCTTAAAGGCTGAAAATCACACTAGGTACATATGTGTGTGTGCCCCTAATCCCAACAGCATGGGAACATTGACAAGAAGGGTTTGCTATTCTATAATTAGTGAGCGTGTTCTCTTTCATTTTAAAAAGTGTCCTGTGACATAGTTGTGGTGGCACATGCTGATAAGATACTATGTTTCTGTAAGCTGAGGCCAAATGGAAGGCTCAGGTTTGATTCCTGGCCCAACCTGAAGTCTAGATATGGTGCACATCTGTAGTCCCATCTACTCAGATGGCAGAGGCCAAGAAGATTGTGACTCAGTGAGACTTTGGCTTAAAATTTTGTTAAATTGGGGACCAGCAGATGGTGTAGTAGTTACATTGCTGAACTCCCATGTAGTTGACAGCAGTTCAAGTCCCAGACCCAGCAGCTTAAAACTCACACCAGGCTCATCTGCGAGTGTGCCCGAGTTACCCTAAGAGGAGAATGGAGAAGAGATTGCAGTATAGCCATCCCCCCCCCCAAGGGTTGATTTTTCATTTTCTGTCTTTCTCTGTCTCTCTGCCAAGTGTACATGCCATATAGAAAAAAATCTCTCAAAAAAATGTTAAAGTGTTCTAGTATACACAATAAATCTTATTATCATTTTATACTCAGTGTTATTAAGCAGAGATATAACAGTCTAGTAAAATTTATGGATCATTTTTAGAACAGTTTTATAAAATGCATATAAATACAAAGGGACAAACATTAAAATATTGCCATAAATATATTTTTAAATGTTAAATATGTGTATAGAAATTATTGTGATATGTTACCATGTCATTAATAACATACTATAGTGATTGATTTAATGACTACCATAATTTAAAGTATTATATAGCTAATATAGTTGTGTCATGTCTAATGTGAAATAAAATATATGTGCTTTCTAATGAGGAAGAAATCACAGGTTGTCCTAATTCTACCACAGTTTATAGTTTCTATTCATTCTGAAAAAAAATGTCATTTTTAATTGTTTAAAAAATCTGATATTTTTCCTGAGTCCAGATTCACACAACTAGTTAAGAGCTCATAGAGATACTACCATGTTGGTTTATATGTCTTCTCCAACACTAGAATTTTAATTCCTCATGCACAGATTTATATTTACCTTTGTGTCATTAACAATAAACCTAAAGCGTAACACATCTTATATATGTGATAAATAAATAAATGCATAAAATAAAGTCAATTGAAGAAAATCATGGATTTGAAAAATTAATCAGGAGATTTACCTACTAGCAGAGGTAGTACAGGAAGTTTCCAGATGAAGGCTTGAGCTAGTGATGTTAGCTATGACATAGACAGAAAGATAACTTCACATAGACTTGAACTTGTACTGGAGCCCACTTATCTTTGGAATAGCTATGGCCTTTTGGTTTCCTGGGCATCTTAAAAGATGGCAGAAGCCAATCCAGCTCACACAGTCTTTGAACTGACATCTTGGTTACCCATAGTATTGTCAGATTCTGAATGTTGAAGCTAGGTCAGAGCACCATCTGACAAAAAAAAAAAAAAAAAAAAAAAGAAAGAAAGAAAGATTCATCCTTTTGTTCTGTAATCTCTTCCCACTTCCAGTCCCACTCTCAAATTCAGAATCTACTCTGAAGTGGTGAGGCCATGTTATCACAGAAGTGACTATGTCCCTGTGATTGTTCTTCACCTGGGAGTCTTTGGTTCTGCAGAGCTCTTCAGTTTTCCCTTTTGGAACTCTCGGCAATAAGCTTTATGTTTTGCTGTGTTTGTACCAAGTCTACCATCAATGAAGTAAAATTGTAAGGTAGATGAACATGCACTTTCTTTTCCCTATACCTAAAACGATCTGGTACTTCCAGAGAGGGCATATATCTGTATCTATATCACTTATATCTATATATGACATCTGGAGATTTATTATATAAAAAGAAATAAATGAACTAATTTCTGTGAGAGAACATTTAAATATTCTCCACTTTTCCAACAGTTTCCAACTGGGACTAAGCAGCCGTATATTCTAAGTCTTCATAAACCCTTTAAAATATCCTAACCCCCACAAGGATATTTATAGTTGCTTAGCTTGTTAACCCTGATGATCAGAGGAAAAAAAAAAAAAAAAAAAACTTCTACAAATGACATGGATATAGGGAGACAGAGACATCAGAACATAAAGGAAGAAGGACATAGTAAGGAAAAGACAAAAGCAGATGCTCCCCAGATACTCAAGATGTTTAACAATATTCCCTTATAATGAATATTCTCAGGAGTCTTTGACGAGTGGTACATATTTTTTGTTTATAACTACATCAGTAACTTGTATGGACACTGTTAATCCCAATAAGATGAGCTATTATAGATAATGATAAGAGATAGAAAAAAACCACACAGAGTGATGTGATAGTGACAGAGGGCAGTTACTTCAGAAAAGGTCGGGGGTTGGCATTTTTGAATATGTGACTTTCTTTTTTTTTTTTGGGGGGGGGGAGAGGTTTTTGCTATAGGGTGCATGCATTCGCCGGAAAGACAAAGAGAGGCAGAGAGATAGAAAGCGAGAAATCACCCCTTGGGGGGATGGCCATGCCACAATCCCTTCTCCTCCATTCTCCTCTTGGGATCTTGGGCACACACGCGGCATGAGTTTAAGCCACCACGTCTGGGACTTGAACCACAGTCGACTACATGGGAGTTCAGCGACAGCCATTATGCTAACTGCTGGTCCCAATATGTGACATTTGAAATGAGATCTGAATGATGAGAATGGGTCCATTGTGAGAGCAACTAGGAAGAGAACATTCTAAACATAGAGAAGAGCAGAAACAAAGTTTTCAAGACTGGGAGAAACTTTGTGTGCTTATGAAATACATTACATATCAGAGTAGATGAAACAAGTCATGAGTAAGAGAGTCTTACTAAGTGAGGTCATAGGGGTGCCAGAGGGAAATCACATAGGGTTTCTTAAGCCTTTCTAAGCACTTTGGATTTAATATAAGTGCAGGGAACTAATTCACTAAATAGTATTAAATGAAACAGGTATGGTTGTTTTGGAAAGTCTGCTTTTTTTCTTTTAGAGAGAATTTTTAAAATTTTAAATTGATGAATAATTTTATGTATTTATGAGTTACAGAGTAATATTTAGAGAGATATACAAAAGCACACACAATTTATACTGAGCAAATCATGGTAACTAGCATATTTATTACTTTATCATTTATTTGTGTTAGAAATATTCAAAATCCATATCAGCAGGTGGTGTAGTGGTTAAGATGTTGGGTTTCCATGTGGTTGACCACAGTTAGAGTCCCAGACCCAGCAGCTTGAAATTCACACTAGGAGTGTATGCATGAGTACCCAAAATCCTGAGAGGAGAATGAAGAAGGGATTGTGGTATGGCCATCCCCCATGAGGATTTCTTGCTTTCTGTTTCTCTGTCTTTATCTCACTGGTAAGCACATGCCCTATAGTAAAAATCTCTCAATTAAAAAAAAAAGATTCAAAATAGTTTTCTTATACCTGTTTTGAAATATACAATAAATTATTGTAAACTATAGTTACGCTATTATGTTATGTAATACTAGAATTTAATCCTTCTATCATTTTTAAAAAATTTATTTTGCACTCACTCATTGTATATCATTACAGAAAAAAAAAAATTCCCATCCAGAATATATTGGATACTGGCCCAATAAAAGATATTACCATACCTATCCTCCTCAACAGATAATTTTCCATTTGGTGTTTCTTAACTGTTTTACTTCTTTCTTTCACCTCTATTCCCTCCCTCTCACCTTCTGCCATTTTCCACCCTCCTCCCACACTGTCTCTGGTGTCCACAGTTGTTCTCCATGCATTTATATTGTCCGATATTTCAGTTTCTACCATAGAGTACAGACATTTGGTATATATTATGTGGGGACATACAATGCCTCTCTTTCATAGACTGGCTTACTTCACTTAAGAGTAAATCTTTCATATTTGTTCATTTTCTATCAAATGCTAGGACTTCATTTTTTTTGATAGCTGAGCACTATCTGTTTTTATACCAGTTAACTTGCCTTACACTGCCTCCCCTTTCCCTTATTTTTCCCAGCTTTTGGTAACTACTACTCTAGTCTCTACTTCTATGAGATCAAGTGTTTTCTTGTTTTGTTTTATTTATGCCTGGTCTATTTTATTCATAATAGCCTACAAGCTCATCCTTGTTGCCAAAATGACAGAATTTCATTTTTCTTTCTTTCCTTCTTTTTCTTTCTTTCTTTTTTCTTTCTTTCTTTCTTTTCTTTTGTAAGAGGAATTTTTGCTATAGGGTATGTGTGCTCACTGGAGAGACAGAGAGATAGAAAGCAAGACATCACCCCCCCCCCGCCCCCCCTGAGGGAATGGGCATACCACAATCCCTTCTCCTCTCAGGATCTTGAGAACACACACACATGCCCAGCATGAGTTTTAAGCTGCTGGAACTGGGACTCGAACTGCAGTCAACTACATGGGACTCCACCAATGTAACCATTACACCATCTGCTGGTCCCTCATTCTTCTTTATTTTTCTTCTTTTTTTCTATAGTGCATGTGCACTCACCAGAGAAAGAAAGAGAGAGGGAAATTGAGAAGTCACACCCCAGGGGTGACGGCCATGCCACAATTCTTTCTTCTCCATTCTCCTGGAATTTGGAGCATGCACACACATGCCCATTGTGGTTTTTTTTTTTTTTTTTGGAGAGGTTTTTGCTATAGGGCGTGTGCGCTCGCCAGACAGACAGAGACATAGAGACAGAAAGCGAGAAATCACCCCCCGGGGGGATGGTCATGCCGCAATCCCTTCTTCTCCATTCTCCTCTCGGGATCTTGGGCACGCATGCACATGTGCCCGGCGTGAGTTTTAAGCCACCGGGTCCGGGATGCGAACCGTGGTAGACTACGTGGGAGTCCAGCGACATAGCCATTACGCTAACTGCTGGTTCCCATTGTGATTTTTAAGCCACTGGGTCCAGGAATTGAATCATGGTGGACAATGTGGAAATTCAACACCTTAACCACTATGCCACCTGCTAGTCCCCAAGTTGAAAATTTTTATATAACCTGGATATTAATCCCTGCTCAGATGAATAGTATGGAAATATTTTCTGTTTCTGTAGGTTGTCTTTTGGCCTTGTTGATAGTTTCCTTTTCTGTGCACAAAATTTTTAGTTTTTTTATAATCTCATTTGTCTATTTTAGCTTTAGTTTATATCTTATCTAAATATATCTATATCTATGTATCTTTGCTAATGCCAATGTCCTAAGGTTTTCAACTTCTACTAGTCTCTTAATTCCAGGTCTTAATCTTTAAGTCTTTGATCTACTTTGAATTGATTTGTGTATAAGGTCAGAGTTACAGGAGTAGTTTTGTTTTGCATATGGATATTTAGTTTTCCTGACCCCATTTATTGCAGAGACTGTTTTTCCTCCAGTGCTTATTCTCAGCATCCTTGCTGAAAACAATGAACTGTAAATACATAGATTTATTTCTGAATTCTTTATTCTGTGCCATTGGTTTCTGTCTGTTTTTATGTTAGTACCATGATGCATAGCTTTTTAAATACATATATATATATATATTTAAAGCCAGAGGGCCTGTGCACTTTTCAGAGAGATACAGAGAAACAGAGAGTGGTTATGCCACAATCCCTTCTTTTCTATTTCTCCATCTTGTTCAGATTTAGGGTACACACACACACATACACACACACATATTTCAAGCCATCAGGTCCAGAAGTTAGTCATGTGAGATCTGACTACCTTAACCATCATGCCACAGAGCCAACTCTTTTCTTTCATTTTTATTTATTTTATTAAGTTTATTAACACTCTAAATGTCAAATCATAGAATTATATCATAGAACTAGAATTATAGAATGCAAGAAATATGTGTTTACCCAATGCAGTAGTAAGAGTAGAGTTTGGAGGCCAGACAGTGGTGAAGTGGAAGCACAGCATTGCATTACTGGATTCACGTGGGAAAGTCCCATGTTCATGTACCAGGGCCTCCTCGTGCATACCAGGTGAGCATGCATTCCTGCGATCCAAGCTTGATGAAGCTGGAGGTAGGACTACAGTGTGAACCCTGTTGGGTGTGCCTGTCTCCCTACCCTCATCTCTTTCATGGCAGAAATAAATAAATACGTGAATTAATTTTAAAAGTAAAATGAAAATATTGAGGGTTAGCTGGTGGTGGTGTGATTATAGGGACTGTATCTCTCTTGGTCAACTCCTCAATATGAGTCCTGGGCCTGACAGCTTAAAAAGTGTACCAGGTAGATGTGCTTGCTTGCCAAGACTCTCAAAAGGAAGGATAAGTGGGCAGAGGTGAGGGGGTGAAGGATGAATGTGGCATGACCCTTTCCCACAGTGGTGGTGAAGGGTGCTTTCTCACTTTCCCTTCTCCCTCTCTTTCTTTGACTGGTGAGAACACATGCCCTCTAGCATTTATTTTTTATAATTGGATTCTTAAAATGTGCAATTAAATGAAAGAAAATAATTTATTTACAAACTTGGAAACATTAGAAGAGTATCACTAAACCAATAATACATGAATTTTAGCAGGACCAAACTGCTAAAGGGCCTTATCACATTTGTGTCATTTGATATTTTTCGAAAGAACAATCATAGAATGCTGGGAGGCTTTGTAAATTATTTCACTCATAAACTTAAAAGATCACAAAACATAATTATGTATTTAAGAAGAAAAGAAATACTATAAATGAGAACATAGAGGGTTTTGTGGACGGCTTTAATAGAAATACTGGTTTCAGAACAAGAGAGTTAAAATCACCTTTTCCTGGTTTGGTCATACACTACCTAAAAATCACAGGTGACAGTGGTTGGTAACTCAGTGGAGTTGACAAAGGTGGTGAAGTCTTTCATATTCACATCTAGGTGAGAAACTGAAGAAACATTATCATCAAACAACTAAAGGACTGTTATACAGAATATACTATTTATTCTTTTAGCTTTGTGTGAAAATTATGACACAGAAAGGAAAAGATTTTCAAGAATAAAGTTGCTTAAAACACATAAATATAAAAAATGTATAAAAAAGGCCAGCAAGTGGCATGGTGGGTAAGACACTGGACTTCCACATGGCTGACTGTGGTTCAAACCTGAACCTGGTGACTTGATTTCTCACTTCCTTCTTCTCTCTCTCTCTCCCTCTCATTGTATTTCTCTGAGAGAACGTGCTCTGTAACAAATTAAAATAATAATAATAATTATAATTATAAGTAAAATTAAATAAGTAATTCTTTAAGCAATGTATAGAAATGCTCAAGGTCTTTTAAAATAGTTTTTAATCCTCAAATTCTCATTTTTTTTATTCTACTGCTAGATAAATTTTACTGTCTGTTAGATTATCTTACAAGATGTCTACTTACAAAAGAAATATTTGCTCAATATTATAAAATGATTTCATTTATATAATTATGTGTGTTAAAACTCACAAAAAAATATCATAATCATACATGGCACAAAATTGCATAAATAAATCCTGGTCAAAGCAATTTCTTACAAAGCTTAACTATTAAATATGCCAGCATTCTTGAAATTACCCATTACTAGCTCAGGGTATATGAGAGGTACTTATGTTTAGTGAGATACTGTTTTGTTTTATACTCCCCCTCAGGAAGCATCAATGTAATAAAATTGATGATATAAATAATAATGTGAAAGACAATTTAAATAATTATGCATTCTGACTATCCTTTTTTTTTTTTTTTTTTTTAAGAGAGATTTTTGCTATAGGGGTGCGTGCACTTGCAGGACAGACAGAGAGACAGAGAGTGAGAAATCATACCCCCCCATGCGAGAAGACCACATCTCGCCCCATCACAATCCCTTCTCTATTCTCCTCTTGGGATTCCGGGCACTCCTGTACTCGTGCCTGGTGTGAGTTTTAAGCCCCAGGTCTTAGACTCAGGCCATAGTTGACAACGTGAGAATCTAGTGAGGCTTTAAGCATTATGCCATCTGCTGGTCCCAGCATTCTGACTATCTTTTTAAAGATGGAAGATCCAGAAACGTTGATCAAAAATGAGGTATTTTAGTGCTACATTCTATCAAGTCATAACAAGTAAATACAAACAAAGAAAATCAAAGGCAAACTGACATTAGCCTTTAATCTTTTAACAGATGTCCACAGTTATAATAAATAATTGAAATAAACATACTTTGCTTTCTCCTTTTTTTATAGGCATAATAATATAGGATCAAAATAAGGAATTACATCAGTATGACTGCCTCATTTATTTATTCATAGGCTTAATAAACAAGAGACTAGAGCTTTCTCTTTTAATTTTCATTTCATTCTAATTTATATTTGCCCTTCCACAAATTCATTTTGCTGACTGGATTTCTACTTCCCGGTCAAGCTGGCAAAAAGACTCCTTGGTGCATTAGCATTTTAAATGGTAGCAAGACAAGTAAATAAATAAAAATAATTAAAACGAATAGTTTATCATCATCTAAATGCAAACTAGTACAACACAGAAAAGCCAGTGCCATCTTTCCCCTTTGTTTACATAGCAGCTATTAATTATGCTAATACATATTATAGTAAGGAATGAGAAATGTTGACAATGGTGCCATGAATTGAAAAGACAGGTACACTCTTCAGCATATGGGTAGATTTAATTATGTTGAAAAGTGGAAATAATGTTAAAATTTCAAGATTATTGCTAATAGAGTCATGGTCATTTTTAAAATAAACTTGAGTTTGGGAGCCGAGGGGTGACATGGTGGTTAAAGCACTGAACTTCCACATGGCAAACCAGTGTTTGAGTCCCAGACTTGGTGGCTTGATTTCTCACTTTCCCTCTCTTTGTCTCTCTTTAAATAAATTAAATTAAATAATTTAAAGAACCTTAGTCTTATAATTTTTAAGTTCATAAAAATATTAGACAGTATAAAGAGTTCCCAAAAACCCAGATCCAGTTTTTCATATTAATAATATATAACATTAGCCACATACATTTATTACATATAATGAAGCAATATAAATGTGATGTTATTTGCTACAGTCCATACGCTATTCATATTTCATTGATTTTATCTAATATCCTATTTCTACTCCACCAAGTCTTCTACTATATCACATTACATTTGATAATCATGCCTCCTTACTCTCCTCTTGTGGACAGTTTTTTTTTTTTTATTATTACTATTATTATTATTTATATATTCCATTGTTATACATCATTTAAATTGTAAAGAGACTTTATCCAGCATGATATACATCTCAGTTCAGTTGAGAATACTATACACATCCTTATCAGCAGATAATAATGCATATCTGTGTCACACAAATATCTTACCTGTCCATTTTTGCCCAAATTCCTTTTCCTGAACTCTTTCCTTCCCACACACTCCTTCCACTTTGTCTCTAGTGTCCATAATGATTTTTAATGCTTTATGTCCTCCAGTCTTTCAGTATCTACTATGGAGTGCAGACAGTCGGTATAGTTAAGTGGAGACATACAATATCTCTCTTTCATAGAGAGATATTGTATGTCTTGCTTCACTTGCTTCACTTGCTTCACTCAGCAACAAATCTTCCATATTCATCCACTTTCTATCAAATTATTCCAGGGCCTTGTTTTTTATGGCTGAATAATATTCTATGGAGTATATGTGCCACACTCTTTCAATCCATTCACCCATTTGTGGACATTCGGGTTAGTTCCATGTCTTAGCAATTGTGAGTAGTGCAGCAATAAGTACGGTTGTGCAAGTGCTTCTCCGACTAAGCATTCTCCTGTCCTCTGGGTAGATACCCAGTAGTGGAATTGCTGGATCATATGGTAGTCCATTTGAAGATCTTTTTTTTTTTTTTTTTTTGAGAGGATTTTTGCTATAGGGTGCGTGTGCTTGCCAGACAGACAGAGAGAGACAGAGAGATAGAAAGCAGGAAATCACCCCCCAGGGGGGATGGCCACGCCGCAATCCCTTCTCCTCCATTCTCCTCTCGGGATCTTGGGCACGCACGCACACGCGCCCGGCGTGAGTTTAAGCCACCGGGTCCGGGACTCGAACCGCGGTCGACTACATGGGAGTCCAGCGACATAGCCATTACGCTAACTGCTGGCCCCCATTTGAAGATCTTTGAGGAACCTCTGTATAGTTCTCCACAGTTTTTCTAATATTCATTTTTTTAAAGGCCTTGATAATTTTGAGGAGTACTGACTTAGCATTTTTATTTATTTATTTTTTTAGAGAGATTTTTGCTATACGATGTCTGCGCTTACCAGAGACACACAGAGAGAGAGAGAGAGGAAAAGTGAAAAACCATCTGACAAGGGGGATGGCCATGCCACAATCCCTACTCCTCCATTTTCCTCTCAGAATTTTGAGCACACACACATATGCATCCAGTATGAATTCAAGTCGCCAGGTCTGGGACTCAAACCATAGTCGACCATGTGGGAATTCAGTGCTTTAGCACTATGCCAACCGCTGGACCCTGGCTTGATGTGTATATAAATAAATTATATATATATATATATATATATATATATATATATTTATATATATATATATAAATATACGTGTGTGTGTGTGTGTGTGTGTGTGTGTATAAAGTCTCTCTACTAGGATTTGCTATTTTTGTTATGATAAAACTAGGATTATGGATTTTTGAGAGGAAAATATCTGAGATAAAATGCTATTTCCATCATACCCTACCAGCGGTACATAATACCACAAATTATCAACGTTTAAGTTGTTTTGCTCACCTGTAGTCAAGCAATGTCTGTCAGGTTTCTCCACCATGAAGTTATTCTTACCAAAAAATCACTCCCTCTTTCATACTTGTTAACTTTCTGTGGAAACGTTTTCTGTGCCAATACTTGAAAAATGGAGAATTATGTTCCATCTATACAAGGATCATACATATACATAAATTATTTATTATTCTTTTGTAAGGAGGAGTACTCTTTTCAGTCATTGATTAATATCAGTGTAGTCTCTCACAAACATTTATTTGATACTTTCTGATGTGATTGAATATTGTCTTCTTTATTTTGTTCAAACTATTCCAGGTTTAGCCCTTTGGGAGCTATTTTATGAGATAGTGTGTCCTTTGTATTATCCCCATTATTGTGGGCATTTGTTTTTGTTGTTCGTTTGTTCAGTTGGTTGATTTGCTCTTTCCCCTACCCCCGGTATTTCCTTATATTCTAGCATTATAAGATGTCCTATTTAGGTTCATCTTCTATATTTACTAGTTTAGTCCTAGAATCATCCATTTATTTAAGGAGCCCTGTTTCTTTCACTGGACCAATGGTATTTTTTTTATAAAGTATGTAAGAGGTAGGTGTGGTTATTACTCCACAGGTGTCCATGTTCTTATACTTTCTCTGGCAGGACAAGGAGTATATTTGCATATTAATTATGTGTATGCATATATCTATAAAACTTTCTATAGGAACCCATCTGTTGCTATGCTAACTCATTACCAGACTGGTCATTCTAACTTCCTGATAATCATTTTCCGTAAACTTCTGCTCTAACAGTGAAATACCTAGTTCTCACTGCATACTGTCCATGTACTTAACTGTCAAATTTCAGTAAATATGTATAGAAACATCAGGATTACTAACTCATATTTCTATTTATCAACTGAATTACAGTAGTACTGTATTGCTGCAACAAAGGACCTCAGATTAGGTAATTTAAAAGCAACAGAAATTTATTGCTCACAGTTCTGGACACTGGAAAGCCCAAGATAAAGGTGCCAGCAGTTTGGAATGCTGTAACAGAACACATCAACCTGGCCAATTTTTAAATAACAGAAATTTATTATTCACCATTCTGGTGACTGGAAAGTCCAATAGCAAGATGCCAGTGGATTCAGTGTCTGCTGAAAGCTTGATCCATTTCTAAGATGATTTTTTCCTTCAGTATTATTACATGGTAGGAGGGGTGAGAGAGCTCTTTTGAGCCTTTTTAAGGTCATTGGTTCCATTCATGATGTTGAAACCCTTCTGACTTGGTCACTCCCTAAAGGTCACATTTAAAACTATTGCATTGGGTATTAGGTCCTACCATATGAATTGGGGAGAACACCAATATCACACCATATTAGTTCTTATGTAAAGTTCTATTTTTATTTTTCTTTAGTCTTCTCCACTCACTTCCAAAGCTACTTATGTCAGCACCTTCTTTTCCCACCCCTTTCAGTGAGATTATTTCATATATTTATAATACAGTTAGATTTGTCATATTCTGCCTGAATCCTAAATGATTATTTTTTAAAATATGCATGCAGTTCACTCTTCGTGATGTAAAATTCAATATTTTTTGAGAAATTCATAATGTTGTGGAGCCACAATTAAGTGGCATACAAAATATTAAGTCATTGGGAATGTCATGATGCATTTAGCTTCATCTGTAAACAAATTTTCTGCACTTCAACTATTTGACCCTTCCTTGTAACTTCATGAATCCTTGTGATACACTTCAATGTAATTGTAATCAGATAGTACAGAGTCTTTTTAGATGACTCATTTCTTTCATCAAATAATATGCACTTCAGATTCACCAATTTTATTTATTTACTTATTTATTGTGATTCAATGGGTTATTTCTATTTATCACTGGGTAATGCTCCATCATATTGATGTTTCAGTTTGTTTATTCAATCATAATTGAAGCACAACTTGATCGCCTGCAGTTTGAAAAATTGTGAATGAAGGTGTTGTAACTATTTGCATGGAACTTTTTCAGTGGACATAAGTTTTTAAATTAGTTGAGTAAATTATCAAGACAATGGTTGCTAGATTGTATGGTAAGACTATGTTTTGATTTTCAAGAAACTGCCGAACTGTCTTCCAAAGTAGCTATATAATTTGTTTCCTACCAATAATGAATGACAACTCCTATTGCTCTGTATCCACGCTAGCAAATGGTGGTGTCATTTTGGGAATTTTAACCACTCTAATATGATGTAGTGATGTCTCATTATAACTTCAATTTGCAATTCTCTAAGGACAAATGAATTTCAGCATCTTTTCATATGCATATATTCTATTTGTACAGCTCTATTGGTGAGGTGTCTGTTCAAATGGATTGCCTATTTTGAAATGGAATTTTTTGTTATCTTATTAAACTTTGAGTTCTTGTATGTTTTAGGTATCTTAGCTATTTATAACATATGTATTCTGCAAATATTTTCTCCCAGTTTATAGCTTATTTTGTGGAAAGAAACAGTGTTTAGTTTTATTAAAAAGCTACTTAATGGGCCCACCAGACAGCATAGGGTTGTCACTGGAATCTCACGTAGTCAGACATGGTTTGAGTCTTGGACAGGGAGGAGTAAAACTTATGCAAGGCATGTGTGCATGCATGCCCAAAATCCCTAGAGGAGAATGGAGGAGAAAGGATTGAAGTGTGGTTATGCCCCCGGGGGGTGATTTCTTCCTTTCTGTCTCTGTCTCTCTGATGAGTACATGCACCCTATAGCAAAAATCTCTTCTAAAAAAAATGTAAAAAACTACTTAATTTTTTTCCTTCATAGATTGTGCTTTTTGTACCTAAAAATACATCACAAATCTAAGTTTTCTTATATAGTACCTTATGATTTTTTTCTAGGAGTTATATGGTTTTATATTTTACATCTGTTAAATTTGAGATTGGTTAATTTTGGGGGAGGGTGTAAAGTTTGTTTCTGGATGTCCATATTATTTCATATTTCTGAGTATAAATATTCATTTGTTGTAAGGACTGTTTTCTTCATTGATCTGCCTTTGCTCTTTAGGAAAAAATAGCTTGACTTTATTTGAGTATGTTTATTTCTGGACTCTATTCAATTTCATTAATCTATGTGTCTATTCTTTTGACAATATTATGTGTTTTGATGACATGATATTGTAAGTCTTAAAGTTGAATACTGTGAGTCCTCCAACTTGTTTGTTTTTCTTCAGTATCATGTTAGCTATTCTAGATCTTTTGACTTTCAATATAAGTTTTAGAATCAGTTTATTGATATCAACAAAAATAGCTTGCTGAGAATGCGATTTAGACATATTCGATTGAATTTTCTTTTTTCTTTTATTTTCCCTCTGCTATCCTGTTAAGGGATTTATCAATTTCATGAATCATTTTGAAACCAGCTCTTGATTTCACTAATTTTCAATTTTATTAATTTTGTTTTCAATTTTATTAATTCCTGTTCTAGTTCATATTTCCTTTCTACTGCTTTTGTTAAGCATAAATTGATTTTTTTTCTTTGTTTTCTTAAGGAGATTAGGTTACTGTCATCATACTTTGGAAGTATACTACATGATCTACAAACATTTGGGGATTTTTTAATTTATTTTTTCTGTTAATGATTCTAGTTTAATTCCACTATGGTAGTGTTAGAAAATTATTAGGATTATTTTCTCCTTTGTTTTATTTGATATGTTTTATGACTCATAATAGACTTTACTTTTTTCACTGTTTTTGAGAAGAATGTATATTCTACTGTATTTAGATGGATTCTTCTAAAAATATCATTTAGATCATGCTGATAATATTTTTCAGGTCAATCTCATCTTTACTAAGTTTCTGTCTGTTTGATGAATCAGTTAATGAATGAAGAGTATATTGAAGTTCCCAAATTTAACAGTATATTTGTCTATGTTTTCTTGCAATTTTATCAATTTTTTGTATTACATATTTTGATATTGTTATTAGGTTTATATCTTGATTAACTTTGTTCTTCTGTCATCTGATTTATCTATAATTTAGCTCATCAACTTCCTTTCAATTAGTGTTATACTATGAAATATACTTCTTCTTTTACCTATCTAAGTTCTTATATTTATTTATTTATTTTATTTTATTTTATTTTTATTTTTTTGGAGAGGTTTTTGCTATAGGGCGCGTGCGCTCGCCAGACAGACAGAGAGAGACAGAGAGACAGAAAGCAGGAAATCACCCCCCAGGGGGAATGGCCACGCCGCAATCCCTTCTCCTCCATTCTCCTCTCGGGATCTTGGGCACGCACGCACATGCGCCCGGCGTGAGTTTAAGCCACCGGGTCCGGGACTCTAACCGCGGTCGACTACGTGGGAGTCCAGCGACATAGCCATTACGCCAACTGCTGGTCCCTAAGTTCTTATATTTAAAGAGGGCTTATAAACGATACATAGTTGAGTCTCATTTTTTTTTAAGCTCTCTGAAAATCTCTGCCATTTATTTGATACACTTAAAGCATTCGTAGGAATGCCAGCAGGTAGTGTGATGGTTAAGATGCTGGACTCCCTTGGGACCAGCAACTGACATAATTGTTATATTGCTACAATTCCATGTAGCTGATGGTGGTTCGAGTCCTAGAGCCAGTGGCTTAAACTCATGCTGGAAGTGTGTGTGTGTGTGTGAGTGCCCAAAATCCCAAGAGGAAACTGGAGGAGAAGAGATTGCTGTGTGGCCATCACCCTGGAGTTGGGGATGGGGCGGGGTGATTTCCCACTTTCTGTCTGTCTCTCTGGTGAGCACATGCTCCCTACAGCAAAAATCTCTCTTAAAAAAAAAAAAAAAAAAAAAAGGCTGGATTCCCACATGGGCAATCACAATTCGAGTCCCAGACCCAATGGCTTGAAAAAACTACCAGGCACATGTGCTTATGTGCTCAAAATCCGAAGAGGAGAATGAAGGAGAAAGGATCGCAGTGTGATCCTTCCCGGCAGGGGTAATTTCTCACTTTCCCTCTCACTGTCTCTCCGTCTCTCTCCAGTGAGTGCTGTATCCTATGGCAAAAACATTAAAAGTTAATAAATAAATACCATTTACATGTAAAGTTATTGATATATTTATCATTTTTGTAACTTTTTTCTATAACAACGGTTTTTTGTTGTTCCATTAGTACCTTTTTTTTCCCCTGCCTTCTGTACTTGTATCCTATTGGTTTGATGGTAAAATATGGGGAAAGGAAAATCTTTCATAATTTTATAATTAAATCCTAGTCTTACAGTGAGCTTTATCCCTGGAATGAGTTCTTCATGAGTTTTTCTTAGTGTCACCTCTCTCCCTGGCCCCCTTAGGTGATATAGGAACCCAGAGTAAATTGCAATTCTCAGAGAAATGCCCTTTCTCCAAGATAAGGCTCTGGTGAAGTACTTTCACCTTGAGAAGAGGCCTTTGTTATGGAGAAGTCTGGAGGCATGTTTCACAAAGGTTACTTTTCCTTTCTCAGAGCCACATCCCAGAGGGAATCTTTCCTAGATTTTTCACCCAGATGACGTGGTCTGGTTTCTAAAGACAACATCCAGGAAAAGAATAGCAGATACCCTAGTAATGTAGCTCCATGAGTATCTGATTTTCATGTTAGTCCACATTCAGCCTTCATCAATTTATCAACATTTCATACAAGTGTTCTTTCATTTATGGGACTGGTAGATTTTTTTCAAAAATAAAGAAATTAGGACCATGATACTCTTGATTTTTCTGTGTCTAGATTTTTTTTTTTTTTTTTTGAAGAGGTTTTTGCTATAGGGGGCGTGCGCTCGCCAGACAGAGAGAGACAGAGAAACAGAAAGCGAGAAATCACCCCCCAGGGGGGATTGCCAGGCCGCAATCCATTCTCCTCCACTCTCCTCTGGGGATCTTGGGCACGCACAAACACATTCCCGGAGTGAGTTTTAAGCCACCGGGTCCGGGTCGCAAACTGCGGTCGACTACATGGGAGTCCAGCGAAATAGCCATTACACTAACTGCTGGTCCTGGTGTGTCTGGATTTCTGAGTGGTGATTTACTATGAAACGTCAGTTCTCTGACATGTCCAAGAAAAGTTGTGCAATTTTTTTACCTTTATTTTTATAAGGATGAAAGTGAGAACTTTCAAAATCTGTAAAGGTTTCAGCTGAAACCAGAAATATCTATGGTCATCTTCTGTAATTTATTTCTACAGTGGTTATATTTAAAACCTCAGAGTCCTGAATGTTCATAGCATTGGAAGCTCTGCAATGTTCAGGACTTTGAATAAAACAATCTAATTTCTAGGAACATAGACCTACTAATTTTTATACAACTAATTAGCTCATACTATTAGTTTATTTTGTTTGGCAAAGTGTTAGCCTAAAAACTATGATTGTTAAATTATGTTAAAATAAAAAATATAGGTAAACTCCATCAAATTTGTGTGTATATTTATGTACCTTTGCAGTACAATATGTAAATAATAAAAATAAACAATGGATGTTTTAAAAGTAAATCTCTTGGGAACCAGCAGTTAGCGTAATGGCTATGTCGCTGGACTCCCACGTAGTCGACCGCGGTTCGCGTCCCGGACCCGGTGGCTTAAAACTCACGCCGGGCGCATGTGCGTGCGTGCCCAAGATCCCGAGAGGAGAATGGAGGAGAAGGGATTGCGGCGTGACCATCCCCCCTGGGGGGTGATTTCTCGCTTTCTGTCTCTATGTCTCTCTCTGTCTGGCGAGCGCATGCACCCTATAGCAAAAACCTCTCAAAAAAAAAAAGGAAAGGGAAATACCAGAATTTGTACTCAGTCAATAATTAAACATCAGCACATCAAAACTATCTATGGTAGTGACCAGCAAGTGGCATGGTGGTTAAAGAATTGTACTCTGACATGGCCCACCACAGTTCAAGTCCCAGACTCAGTGGCTTAAAAATCATGCTGGGCACATGTGAATGTATGCCAGAAATCCTAAGAAAAAAATGGAAGAGAAGAGATTGTGGTGTGGCCATCACCCCAGGGGTGATTTCTTACTTTCCTTCTCTCTCTGTCTCTATCTCTTTATAGCAAGCTCATGTACACTATGGCAAAAACCTAGCATATATATGTGTGTGTATATATATATGTATATATATATATATGTATATATATATATATATACATATATATACACATATATATGTATATATATATATATATACATATATGTACACATATATATACTTGTATATATATACTTATGTATATATATACATAAGTAGATAGATAGTATAGATATATGTAGAAAGATGATGTTAAAGAGTTCAGTGAAATTTAAATGTATGGATTATATAAATCACTTTACAATCATAAAATAGGCCTCAGATTAAGCTAGCATGTCTAGACCATCTGCATATAAAATTTATAAATAAAAGAGTAACACTGATTATATAAATAAAATATTTTATTTTATTTTTACTCTTTAGAATCCATGTTTCTCCTTGTTAATATCATTGTTAATATGATATAACTATTCCTCTGATACTTTTCAAGACAACAAAGTTTATCAAATTGCATTGTTATGCAACTACACTCTTAACATAGAATTCATAAATACTATTCAGATCTTCATTTGTTTTGTCTTATGATATAATGCAGAAAAATCTTTTTCACCATTTAATAATATGTTATTCAATCTCATATCCATCTTCTCTAAAATGGAGTGTTTTAATTTACTTCTAATTTTAAAAAACTTTTTGACTGCAAACTATAATTATAATAATCGAAGTTACTTTCCCGTAAGTAAATTATTTTCAGAATACAGAGTAGATACCAGGAAAACACAATGATCTATTGTCTTTCATGTCTACAATTTGTTGAACAAAATGCTCTAAATTAAGAGCTTGGAAAACATCTTTGCTGGTATTTGAAATAATTAGCTGTGAAAGTCACGGTCCAAGGCCCTTTTAAGATTTAGATTTTAAGTGCTTTTTCTTCTGCTTGTCAAGTCTTGACATTTTATCATTTGGTATTTAACAAAATGGAGATTATTTTCCCCTTGGAACACACTGTAGACAAATTATGTTTATGCTAGATAGCCAATACTATTAACAGCAACCTAGTTTAGATATTCTAAAGCAATGGAACCTCTTCTGGAAAAAATGCTTGCTCACTCACATAAGAAAAGGTCTCGATATTCAAGTGAAATACTTTGTGTATGCACTTTTTTAGAGTGAAATTTTCTAGTGAGAACATATTATTGCTCATTCAACTGGTAAATCCAATTATCTACCGTATATATCTCTTAGACTCCTTACTTAAATTCACTATGCTTCAAACTCAGCACATCTCTACCCTCACTCCATGCTCTTACCATAGTTGAATTAAGTATAAAAGAACTTGTTGAAGGTATGTAATTTACTAGTTATTATTATGTAATGATTACACATCTATAATGTAAGCTCCTCAGGACATGAATCCTTCTATGACTTAATCAGTGGTAAATCCCAAGTACATAAACCAGTGTGGCATACATAGTATGTGTTCAGTTAATATTGATTGAATGAATACATGTATTCTTCTACAAGAACATAATGTCCCTGAGGACTATAATTTTATCTAGTTTGCCACTGTATCCCTAGTGCCAGAGCAGGCATTCAGTAAATAACTGTTGACTGAGTAGTTAAATGGTAGATTAAATAAAATTATACAAGTATCAAAATAATTGGCATAGGATGGCCCCAAAGCACAGTGGTTAATCGGGCAGGATATGACGTAATCAAACGCGGTTCAAGTCCTAGCCCTGGAGGCTCAAAAAACACACCAGACATATATGCATGCACAGCCAAAATCCTGATAGGATGGAGAAATGGAGGGAAAAGGACTGAGGTGTGACTGCACCCCATTGTGAGGGATGACTTTCCTTTTTCTCTCTCCCTTTGTCACTATCTGGTGAGTACATGCACCCTTTGGCAATTAAAAATCATAAAATATTGCTTAAAAATTATTGGTAGTAGAAAAGAAACATGACATAAATAAATACCTTCTGTTCTGTTTCTACAAGAAATATAGCTGACTTAGCAAAGATCCATTTTATATATATTTGCTTGTTAGGTTGTAATACTTCTGAAAATAAAGACATGTTGGTTTAATTCTTGGTAGCTTATAACAACCTAATTATGTGTTTTAAAAATATTCCCAAAGATGAAATAAATTTAAAATACTAGCTCATCTGTTAGAATGGGCTAAAAAGCATATTTGTCTAAGCCTTTCAAGTTTGCGTGAAGTGTGAAGTTTGCATAGTCCAAATGTCTTCATTGTGTGGTCTAATTTCCTTCACAAAGAAAGTTGGAATCACTGGAGCCACCAGGTGGTGTGGTGGTTAAGGTGCTGAAGACCCATGGTTCAAGTCCTAAACGTGGCAGTTTGAAAATCACACTGGACATGTGTGCATGCACACCCAAAATCCTGAGAGGAGAATGGAAGAGAAGGGTTTGTGGCATGGTCATCTCCCTGTGGTGGGAGGTGATTTCTCACTTTTTTTCTCTCTGTGCCTGTCTCTCCTGTGAGTGCATGAGTCCTAGGGCTAAAACCTAAAAAACAAACAAACAAAAATCTTTCAATCATAACTACATAAACTACTTAAAAGTCCAGGAAAACTAAAGGAAGAACTCACTGAAGACAATGTTGAGGTCTCATCTACATTTGGATATATGTGGTTGACATGCTGATAATTTTAGCATTGTGAAAATGGTAACTACAGTCAAATTAAGCATATGCTTACAGTGATATAATATTTTTAGGTATATGGCATAGATAACTTAGCCATGCTATTGTCTAATCCTTTCTTAATTGTGAACTTATATCCTCAGTTATAACTTTGGTCTAGTGCTATTATCATGTTTATTTTACTAGTAGATATATAAAAACACCCGGATGGCATGCAAGATGGAGAAAACACTGCACTTTTTTTAAGTTTCTTTGTCAATATCATACTTATCATGACAAGCGATCATTGCTTTTCCTTTCTAATCCTCATTTCACCTTTCTGTGTTATATGCTTCCATTTAGACATAGCACGGTAAATTCAGATTAATAAGAAAACAGAGCCACAGTTTAAGATAATATTGATTCTGGAGAACAACTGAGGATGCTATGTTTTTTCCTTGACGAATTGATAGGGTGGAATTCTAAAGGCACCATATGATGTCCTGAAGAAAAATTCAGGGGATCATGAAACCCAGGCATAATACCTCCAGAAAACTGCAAGTGTATGGATTCACCAACAACAGGGGGACAGGTGATTCTTGAAGGTTATTATAATGATTTTTTGACATGATCTTTGTTTGCTTTTATATTTTCACAGAAATACTTTCCACTCCCATACTAATTTTTCTTACTTTTTGTTTTGTTTTCTTTGTTGTTTTTATCTTTCTCCATAGGTATCATAAAAAGAATGCTTGGAGGTGGAAAAAAATTCTCAGAATATTTGTCACTCTTGTAAGATGCTGATCTCCTCAGTATTTCTCCAAGGTATGCTGTTACAGAGCAATTAGAGATATGGATGGCTTTTTTGCTGAGTTAACAGGTTGTGTCCTGATGAAAAAAGTAAAAATTATAGTAATTTTGAGGGTCAGTAACACACTATCCCAAGACATATGCTTAGGTGGAAATTTTGTATATCAGCTGGATTGTGATCATTACTGAATTTTAACTCTACCTAATGTTAGGAAGAATTTTGCCAGGCACGATTAGTCCGTTTTCTTTAAAACAAACAAACAAACAAACAAACAAAAAAGCAAAACAAAACAAAACAAAAAAACAACTACTGTTTCTTTTTTCTTTACTTTTTTTTAAACATTTAATCACTGTACATCTCCACAGCATACAAAATGAATCTTCCCAGCATGAATACCATGCATATCAGTCCAGTCAGAAACATTACCATATACATTATCATCAACAGAAAATTTTCCATTTTTGTGTCTGTTAAATGTTTTGTGTTTTTTTCCCATTAATTCTCTTCCTCCTACCTCCCATTTTCCACCCTCTTCCCACACTGTCTCTACTGCCCACAGTTGCACTCCATGCTTTTATACCTACCTTACAGTTTTTCTATTTCTGCCATAGAGTGCAGACATTCAGGATTTAGTAAGTGGGTACATAGGAATCGCTCGTAATAATGTTCTTTATTCACATGAGAATAGTTTGCTACTGATCTCTCTGGTTATTTCTTCACAAAAGCTTCTGTTTACTGAAAATTAATTATGATTTTAATATTAATGAAACTTAAGAAGTGACAATATAGAAAAAAAGGAAGTTAACACACAATTATTCTTTTTTTTTTTTTCCCTTCTTTTGCAGTCACCCAGACACGTGTCTTACCTGAACAGGGAGGTACCTTCAGACATCCTTCTCAAGAACATAATAAATCATAAAATGAGGGTGGTCTGACCCTTTACCTATGCAAGCAAGTGATGTTTAGTTTTCCCACTGACCAAAGAATAATAATTACATTAAAAATTATTTGTTTCAAAGTGATTGGAGCAGGAGGCAAGACATGTCAGATCTTTGAGTGTGTTCCTTGTATGTTGTGAATATAATCATATAAAATAAAATGTTGGTATTTAACATGAGTGTGATAATAGCCTTTTCTTGCAAATAAATACCATAGAGAAATATGTGCAATAAAATTCACCAGCACTGTATGATAAGATTTCATCTTGTGATGTGTGTGGTCAGTGTAGTGATGTATCCATCAGGAAGAAATTATCTCATCTGAGATGCTGAGCAGCAAGCCACTCAATTGTTTTTTTTTTTTTTTTTTTTTTTTTTTTTTTTTTTTTAATCACCAAAATAAAACCAGAGCACTATTCAGTTATCATTTGCCAGAACTGTCTGTGCCTCTGACTTTTCTACATTTGTATATCACTTCACCAGCCTGTGCCTCAGTGTTTGTCTTTGGATGTAACAATCTACACGGCCACATTGCAGAGCTGCTAGATCATTAAAGTGGTTCATAAGGGAAAAAAAAAATATTCTGTGCTCTTAGGAGCTGAGATAGCAATACAAATACAAGGGATACATTTATAAACGCAAGATCTTAGTAAGCTTAGTCCAGTTTACACCAGATACAAGACAAAGGCTGAGTGAGGGTCATCATTAAGTCATAGCATAAGCCTAGCCAGAGGTTTCAGACTAATGACCGCATGTGTGATATGTCCCCAAACATGATCCAGCACAGTATTGTTTTATAAATATTTCAGTTGGTTCATATACTTTTAAAGAATTATTTATTTTTATTTTATTTGTTATTATTATTATTTTTTATTTGACTAGAAAGAGACAGAGACAGAGACAAAGAAGAGAGAGAACAAAAGGGAACGTGAGAAAGCAAGCCACCAGGTCTGGGACGCAAACCGTGGTTGACCGTGTGTGAGTCAAGCACCCTAACTACTGTCAACCTGCTGGCCCCAGTTTATATTTCTAAAATCAAGATTTTTACATAATGACTCAGATTTCCAGATTCTATCAAACAACGTCAAGCTCTAAAAACAAAAGCTGCATTGTTCGGCACATCCTCTACCTGCTTCACACATCTAAGTTCACAATCTTCTTTCAGACACTATGTTTACAAAGGTAAGAGGATGGACCAACTCGAAATTGCAGCAGTTAATACCAGCTCAAGGCCAGCAGGTGATGTAGTGGTTAAAGCACTAGTCTTTCATATGGTCAACCACAGTTCAAGTCCTGGACCCAGCGGCTTGAAACTCATGCCAGGCGTGTGTGCATACATGCCCAAAGTCCCGAAAGGAAAGTGAAAGAGAAGGGATTGTGGCATGGTCATTCCCCTTGGGGGTGATTTCTCACTTTCTTTCTATCTGTCTCCCTCTGTGTCTCTGGTGAGCGCACATGCCCTATAGCAAAAATATTTAAAAAAAAAAATACAAGTACCTGCTCAAGGCTTACTTTTGTTGTAAGTATCTTGAAATCATGTTAACCATGACACTCCTAAAAATTTATACAAAATGTAAAGAACAAGACAGTTGTACCTATTTTTTTAAATTATTTTTGTTTGGTGCTAACCTATCACTATGTTTTACGGAAATACTAAAATGGAAGCCCACTCTGAAGATTATTCTAGACCTATTGCATGCATGGTTTTTGCATTCAAATTCAGGAAGAAAATGGGAGCAACAAAAACAAAACTAACTTTTGTATACTATTTTGTTCAATTATTCTTTTGTTTGAGACCTTCAATGAATTCCCTTTGCTTTGTGCCTAGAGTCCAAGTCCTGTTTATGAATGTTGTGTATGTATCTTTTACCTTATCTTTCTTGTTTTATTTCATAACGGGCTTCTAATTGACTTCGTACAAGAATGTTTAAATAAATAAATAATGACGAATCATAACAAGTCTCCATGTTTGTCTGGCTTTTTTAACTCATGATACTTAAAGGCAGACATACATGGTTCAAGTTCTAATTGTGATTTAGTTATGTGATCTTAAAAAGCTTAATTACGTGACCGACTCTGTCTAAATTCTAGATTATCAATTTGTCTCTAGTTTTTAATGAGGATAAAATGATATGAAAATAAATCTTACTCATCTTTTTTCTCTCAATGTCATCCACTATCTTACTTTTTTAGTAGTGTTTTATTTGCTTAAGACATATCAGGTGGCTTTAATATATCAGAAACTTAATCACAGCCAATTTAAGGACTCACACCCATCACTGTGAGAGGCTATCGAAAAGGTCTGCAGAAAAATGGACTCAAAGTGTGAGTTTACTTTGATGCCAAAAATTTGAAATCTATGCATACATTTTCTATAATATCCATTTGCATGAACTTTATGAAGACTCCTTTCTGTTAACATCCACTGTAATAGAATTTGGCCCATATGATTTATGGTATATATTCAAGTTTTGTCTGCGTAACTATGTTAAAACTTTTAAAGGGCAATGGAAATAACTCGAATATCTATAAAAATAGCAGAGATGGTAAAAAAAGTTGACATTTATATATTTTGTGATAAACCAGTGGCTTTTACATATGTTCTCTGATTTACTGCTCAAATGTGTGAGGTGGGTATTCTTTTATTACTCTGATTTTATACATGAACTAGCAGAGAGACCTAGAGGAAATATAGACTTCTCACCTTTGGTTAGAAACCCTAGTTTATGTCTTCTGGTCTTGGGTCCAGAGCCATTCTGCACTATCATATTGTCTTTTAAGGAACCAGTAGAGTGGTAGATAAATGGTTGATTGTGAGAATGAAAGTTTGTTTGTTGCTTGGTTTATAAACCTTAAGATGGATTTTAAAACACTGATGATCTTTTCTTAGAAAGTCATAAGTGTACTTTTTATTTATTTAGGTTTTTGTCATAAGGCATGTGCGCTCACTGGGAAGGGTCAGAAACAGAGAAGGTGAAGGTCAGCAACCATCCGTCAGGGGGAATGGCCATGCCACAGCCCTCTATTCTTCATTCTTCTCTTGGGATTTCGGTCATGATGCACATGTGCCTGGTGTGATTTTCAAGTTGCTACATCCAGGACTCCAACCACACAGTTGGCCATGTAGGATCCAACTACCTTAACTTCCAGGCCACCTGTTACCCCAGGATATGTTTTAAGATTATTTTCAGGTTAATAACAGTAGTCAGGTAGCCTTAAGAATTTATCAGTCCCTAGAGTGGTACACCCTAGTTTTTCACCCATTTGTTACATTCCTGATCCCTGAAAGCGTTTGACTTGGCTACTTCTGGTATTGTGTATGGGTAATGTTTTATCCTTGGCAACTTTCTTTCATAATTCATTCAGAAGAATATTATTATTCAATAGGCTCTGAGATTCAGTTCTATTGCATGTGGTTTCTAGTAATGGATTCTCTTTCATTCCTGGTATTTTTCCATGTTAATTATTTGCAGCAACATTAAAAATTCCGCAAGTTGAAAAGTAGAAAGGCTGCTCACAAATAAATGGCCTACTTAACAATGGGTATGAAGTACATGCCTTATGAAGGTGCAGTAGTCTTTACACTTATTTTAGAAGGTCAGAGATAATGGATCTGTACTACTGTAATCATGCAGACGATGCATGCTGTAACCCAGGAAGAAAGGAGATGAATCTGAGCACTGGAGATTGTTCATATGAAAGAAAAGATCAGATACTGGTGAATCATTTACTGGATGGTTAAGCTTCAGAACCAAGAGAGTTCTGTACAAATGTACAGGTATCGATTTAGGTGTATTCACCCACCTGTCTGGTGGGTGAAATGGACTCCAAGTACACCTTATCTTTATGTTGTTCATCAGCCTTCCATGAGAAATTCTTCAGTAGATTGTGGAACATACTTTGCTAATAATTGCCGGGGACCAGCCTCGGCGTGGGTGGGTTATCTCGACGGAGGTGGTGCAGGTGAACAGAAGACAGAGGTTTCGGTGCCTTTTCAGGCACGTCTTATGCCGGACACCCCCCAGAGATCGCTCTCTGGGGAGTGACAACTGCTAGGAATTATCGTGCCTTTTTATTGAAAATGTGTTACATGCAAGTAAAGGGAGAGGGGCTATGTGTTTTAATTATTAGCTCATAAAGTTTTTAACAATAGGGAACATAGAATCTATTCAGGGTTGGACTAAGGGTGGGTCTCGTGCAGTTTAGGGTTGGATTAAGGGTGGGTCTTGTGCAGTTCCGCATTTGTAGGTGGGTTTCCATGGAATTGTAGGTGGGTCTTTATAGAATGCAGTTTTGGGAAG
Organism: Tupaia tana; assembly: GCA_026018925.1. Taxonomy (NCBI): domain Eukaryota; kingdom Metazoa; phylum Chordata; class Mammalia; order Scandentia; family Tupaiidae; genus Tupaia; species Tupaia tana. The sequence goes on along the minus strand of JAKSZU010000002.1, from coordinate 167,559,017 downwards.
GCGGTTCCGGTAAGCCGAGATGATTATTAGCTGATGCGGCGCAGCAGCCATTTTGTGATTACTAGGAATGGCTCTGAGAAAAAAAAATCTCAAGAATAGATATTAGTTCCTCTGGATCTTAATAGAGAATGATACTTACATAGTTTTATAGGGATTTGAAACTTGATTTGAGGAGTCCTAAAATATTTATCTATTTCGCTTGGTGAGGGTGGAGGTGTCCTGGGCCAGTTTTGGCCTAATCCTATTTTAAGTAAAGAAAGGATTAAGTTTACTTTAAATGTATTTTGAAGGGCCTTCCAAAGGTCAAGATTATTTTTGCCTAGATAGAACTTTAGCCCACCCTCTACTGTGACCATGGAGATAAAGCATTGTAATTAATAGTAGGTGATTATAGCAAAGGGGAGCGGTCGGGGGAGTTCCTGGAAAATTTTATCATATACTCAGGATGTATAAGAGAGCTATGTAATTCTTTTATAGTAGTAAATTGGGGAGTCAGAGGGGGGTCACTTCCCAGCAAGGCTACCAGTTTTCTGGAGCAAATAGCAAGCAGCCTTGCTGACATGCTAATTGACCCAAGCTTTGTTCTAAGGTCAGGGGGTGCACAACAGTGGCTTTGCCAGCATATTGATCTGACCGGAAGTGGAGCTCAAAGGTCGGGGGGCTCAGACAGATCCTGGGGCCTCGCCGGGTCGGACTCCTCCAAATAATAAGTTTGACTTGCTTTCTTAGTTTAATAATTGTGTCACTTTCATATGCTCTACCATAAGCTCTACCGTAAGCTTAAGATCCATCTGGAGAATTTATTAAAACTCAGATTTCAGGGGCCCAGCAGGTGGCATGGTGGTTAAGGTGCTGAATTTCTACATAAATGCCATCCAGTCCCAGACCTTGCAGCTTGAAAATCACGCCAGGCACATGCGCATGCATGCTCAAAATCCCAAAAGGAGAATGGAGGAGAAGGGATCTGGTGTGGCCATCCCCCCCCACCCCCCCACCCCCCCTCCCAGTGAGGGTAATTTCTCACTTCCCCTTTCACTGTTTCTCTCTGTCTCTCTGGTGAGCACACATGCCCTATGGCAAAAACTTAAAGAAAAACAAAACAAAAACATAGATTTTACTCACTTTTTTCTACTCAAAGTTTCTGATGTAATGAATATTGATTAAAATCAGGGAACTGTGTTTTCAACACGCTCCTGGGTGATGTTGATGCTATTGATCTGTGAGAACACTTGATGTGGATATAAGATATATTAGTGTGGCAAATTTCAGATAGCTTTTATTAAAGGACAGCGTCAGATGGTCTGCTGTAACCTGGTTCTTCTACTATCATAAAATGTTCTCAAAATTCCGAAAACTGATAACTGCCAAGAATGCCTAGGAACTTTTATTTTTTAATTTATTTTTATATACAGTAATACTTAAAAATAACTTTTAAATGCAGTCATACTATGAAGCGTATAATATTACCCAGAAATCCACTTACCACTTCCCAGCTGAAAACTTCACTAAAAACTGGAACAAGACAAGGCTGCCCACTTTCTCCACTTCTTTTTAAATAGTACTAGTAGTTCTAGTCAATACTGACAATAACACTGAATGTTAATGGATTAAATTCTCCCATTAAAAGATACATACTGGTTGAAATAAATAAATTAAAGTGTCAGGATACAAAATAAACATACAAAAATCTATAGCATTTTTATATAACAATAATGTACATAATGAAACAGAATTGAAGAAAACAAACCCATTTACAATAGCCACAAAACCTTTAAGATATACAGGAATAAACCTTACCAAAGATGTCTAAGATCTCTAGAAGGAAAACTATGAAACACTTGAAAAGGAAATTAAAAATGATACAAAAATGTAGAAAAACATCCCATGTTCCTGGATTGGAAGAATTAATATAATCATGATGTCTATCCTACCCAAATTAATCTACAAATTCAGTGCAATTCCAATCAATCTACTAGAGACATTCCTCACAGAAACAGAAAAAAAAATCATGAAATTTGTCTGGAATCATAAAAGGCCCCATATCACCAAAGCAATACTGTGCAAGAGAAATAAAGTAGGAGGCATCTCACTTCCTGATCTCAAGACATATTACAAAACTGTGATAATTAAAACATCATGATATTGGCACAAAAGCAGACAGGTAGACCAATGGAACAGAATTGAAAACCTCCAAAGAAACTCCAAAACATATAGCCAAATGATCCTTGACAAAGAGTACAAGACAATCTAGTGAGGAAAAGAAAATTTCTTCAGCAAATGATTCTAGGACAACTGGATATCCACCTGCAGAAGAATTAAATTGGACCCTTATCTCTCATCACTAACAAAAATCAACTCAAAAGGAATTGAGGAGATAAACAGAAACCTCAGACTATAAAATTACTGGTGGAAAACACAGGGAAAATTCTTGAAGACCTTGGAGTAGGCAAAGACTTTTTAAAAAAGATCCCCAAAGCATAGGCAATAGTCCCCAAAATAGACAAATTGTACTATATTGGTTTGAGAAGCTTCTGCACAGCAAAACAATCAAACAAACAAAACATAATCAATAGAGTGAGAAGACAACTGTCATAGTTGTTGAGGGTTCTCCTAATCCTCAGGAGAATATATTTGCAAACTATACCACACATAAGGGATTGATTATGAGAATACAGGGAACTTTAGTAGCTTACCCACAAATTAATAATAATAATAATAATGATAATCCAATCAAAAGATGGGAAGATGAGCTGAACAGACAACTGTCCAAAGAAGACATATGAACAACCCAAAAGCATATGAAAACATCCATGACATCTCTTACCATAAGGGAAATGCAAATGAAAACCAAAATGAGATACCACTTAACCCCAGTCAGAATGGCTAAAATTAAAAAATAAACAATGATAAGCGCTGGTGAAGCTGTGGTGAAAAAGGAACTCTCCTACACTTTTGGTGGGAATGCAAATTAGTACAACTAATATGGAGATCCTTCAGAAATCTACAAATAGAGCTACCATATGACACAGTAGTTCCACACTTAGGTGTCTGCCCAAAGAGTAGAAAACCTTCAGGTGGAAAAACACTTGTACATACATGTTTATTGCATCATTATTTACAATCACTAGGACATGGAATCAACCCAATGTCCAAAAATAGACAAGTGGATTGAAAAAATGTGGCATATATACTCTATGGAATACTACTCAGCCATAAAAGACAATGAAACTCTGACATTTGATACAAAGTGGACAAATATGGGAGACTTGAAATGCTATGTGAAGCAAGCTAGAGTATGAGAGAGACTTTGTATCTTCCCAATCAATATATACTGAATATCTGCACTCTATAGTAGAAACTGAAAATTTGGAAGGTATAGTAGCAGGGAGGTAACTGTAAATACTAGAGATAGTAAGGATGGGGTAACATGGGATAGATAATGGAGGGAGAGGGGAACAGGGGAAAAATAAGTTTAATTGACACAAAAATGTGAAGTTATTTGCTGATGATAGTGTATATGGTGATGTCTTTGTCTTGACTGATATGCAATTTATTCATGCTAGAAAAAGCAATGTTGTACAGTGTAAAGATACATAGTGATTAAATGTAAATTAATATAATAATGTTTAAAAATCTCAGTATTCACTAGCTGTCCATTCATACTTAGGAATGAAGTAGTGTAAACACTGACATGAAGTTCTATGTATAGAGAAAGATTTGCTAATGAGGGGATATTCTGTGTGGTACCTGGGACCTAGTACCTGTATCTCTTACCTTTCCATGAAGTTTTCTAGATAGGAGTTTCTCTATCTTTTGCCTAAACTATGTAAGCTCTAGGCTGACAGCTTTCTGGAAGGAAGATAGCTTTGTTAACGGTATATTGTTTATAGACGAATATGGTTAGTCTGATTTTCACTGCAGTTTGACATTCTTTTATTAAACTGGTTCTAGTTGCCCAAGAATTCACTTCTTTTATTCAAACTCCAGTCTTCTATGGGAGGGGAGTGTACATATGGCTTTTAGATATCATCTCCTTGTTGGAGTAGAGTGAAGGCTCAGGAGTGTCTAAGTATTTCAATTAAGCATTTTGGTTTCACCTTTACTTTTTTCTTTCTTTTCTTGTCTTGTTGGTCTTTTCTTCCCTTTTCTTTTTTCTTTTTCCTTTACTTGTTTTTTCTTTTTTTAAATAGCCAGAGGACCTGTGCTCACATCAGAGAGAAGCAGAACTGGAGAGAGCACGCACTCAACATGTGGTGTGGTTACCCCACAATCTATTCTCTTCTTTTTTTCTATCCTGTCAAGATTTGGGAAACACACACACACACATGCCTGATGTGTTTCTTAAGGCAGCAGGGTCAAGATTTGAACTATGTGATCTTCTATGTAGGAACTGGTTTAATTACCAGTTCATAGGGCAGGTCCTGTTTCATCCTTTAACCCGACTCTCAGAAATATGTGATTCCTCCAATTCTCAAGTACTTAAAAATTCAGTAGCATAAAACAATGTACTTTCTTCCTGGTAGTTCACAGTTATTTACTAAAAGTTTATGTCCATTCAACTTTCTACTTTCTGGAAGTATCTGACGCTTTACTGTCATTTTCATTTGGTTTCTGGAGGAAACAGATTAACTTATGAGTTTGATAGAACAGTTAGTACCAGTTACTAAAAATTTTTTTTCCCTTCAATATATCAAGATAAGGAAAATACACAGTACTTGGTAACCAGAGAACTTTGCATATTTAGAGCTTACATAAAAATATCTCCATATTTTCTGTAAAAATTTGTTTTAAAATGATCTATTTTAATTGGATAATTATGTTTGTAAATTGGTATTATCTAAATCAGTGTGATTTAGTGATTTTTATTAGTGCTCAGTAGTTATCACTGTAAATACCTGGCCAAGATAAAACACAGGTTGTATATTTTAAATGTATATTATCATTTATATCTTTCAGTGTAAAGCTGAATTTCGCTACAATTTCTAATTATAGAATCAATAGCAACTATAAAACAATATTTGACACTGTATAAATATTTTCTACATATCCTAGAATTTGTATTAAAATTTTTCTTATATGCTTACCACATTATTTTCTCATAACTTTTCTTTCTTTTTATCTTAATTTAAGAAAACTATTCTCATTATTCTTAATATTTCATACAAACTTACCATTGTCCTTAATGCTTGTTTCTGTTTCTGTCCTCCTGTCTACCCCAAATGTCACCATTATTATAAGCAGTAAATTCTTTAAAATATTTAGAATATAGTCACATAGTTTGGAAAGTGTCCCCTCTACTCTTAACCACCCTTTATTAAAAAAAAAACATATTCCCCATTTTTATTCTTTCAAAATAATTGCATCTTTTATAAGCTACAAAGATTGGCTAAAGGTAGATAATTTTTCATACCCATAATAACTGCCTTGTCTAAAACTAAGGAATAAGATATTTTATTTGCCTAAAAAAGCACTTAAAATGAAGCTATGTCGATGAAATTTTTGGAGTTTGGCTGAAATAAACTTTTTATTTACTTATTATATTTTTATGTTCTTCATTTTAAAGATGTATCATTTATTTCCCAATGAAACAACAAAAAATAGTAGAATATGGAAATATGAAAACATTGATTTTTATATTATTGCTATTAAGATTGTGAAGACAAATTTCATTAAAAATAATTTTTGTTTCTTATTACCAAAACAAACACTGTAAAAGAAGTATCTTCAGCCATGTGCACATAAATAATTTTCAAATTGATATGACAAAATTTGGTTTTAGAAAAATATAAAGTATGGGTTGTGACATCATTTGATGAGTGGGTGATTTCAACCCTTTGTATATATATCCTTTAACAAAAATCAGAATGCGAGAGTATATTCAAACATTGTTAAGAGCCACACTTTTTATTTTAACAAAAATTGTTCAAATCTTGGCATTGGAACTGTGATTTTAATTTGTTACTTCAGTTTTCTGAGTTTCAATGTGACTGGCAGAAAAATGGGGATTTATAGCCCGAGACTATTATAAATGTTAAACAAATTTGTATTGAACATGGTACCTGGCACATAGTGAGCATTCAATGAATGATTGCTAATACCATTATCAAAGCAGGAAATATGCTTGATCAAAATGAACAAATTATACAAATCACACACACACACACACACAAATGACTTTGATTTAACTCCAAAATTGGTAGCATGACCAATGTTTACACTTTGGCCAAATCAAAACAACTAGGCATTTATGTACAGAGGAGGCATCATTGCATTATTAATGTCTCTGTCTAAAATAAAATAGGAATTGGTAGGAGTTTGTGTAAGAAGTATGTTCTCATTTTAAAAGTTAATAAAAAAAGGGGAATTTAAAATGTGTATCAACCTGGTCACTAGCGATAGCTTTCTCTTTAGTATATTCAGAAGAATTTTTTTGACAAATATTCTTTGATTGCCTGTTATGTGCCTGGCTGTGTTTACCTACCGTGTAAAAGGAAATACCTCCTTTTTATGCTTGAATACTTTCCTTTTCCACAGACATTTCCACTGGGCCTGGGAGATGGGCAATTCTATTCATGGACAGATGGTTTGAGAAGAAAAGACTGGCATGACTATGAAAGCATTCAGAAAGAGGCTATGCGCTCAGGTATGAAGTTCAGTGTAAGCCAAAGTGCTACTTTCCTTACTGCAGTGTCTCACTTGTCACTTAAAGGAGCTCTAATTAGTATTTCATCTACACACAGTAAAGTATATCTCATGGGGATATTGGAGGTCAATGCCGGTCAAAAATAAACCAACTTCAAATTTAGAAATGATAATAATAATGAATAGTTTCTTCATTATGGGCTGCAAAAGAGGTCATTAAAATTTTAGAAATCTTTAGGATATTGTATTTCCAAACTGCTTTTCAATATTTCTGGAGATATCAGGACATTTATTAATGAGATATGATCTGGGAAATATGTTTCTTAAATAAGATTCATTCATTAAGGCTGAAGTGTATCTTACTGGAAACGCAAAGTATCAAAGGTGTACTACGATGTCGAGATATTGACAAGGGGGTACAGCACAATGGTGGGTCACAGAAGCTGGAGACGGGTGTCAGACAACCAGGCAGGTAAGTGGAATCAAGGAGAGGTCCAGTCTCGGCCTACAGTTAGAGCAAGAAGTAATAGATAAGAGTAAATTTTTCCAGAAGGACTAAAAAACTAAGTTGTTGGAAACAAGATTCAGAAGTGTAAGTTGTAATCTACTAAAAGTGAATGACACCTGATAGGAAGCCCATCTGCTAATATTTGGCTAAAAGAGCTCTGTTTTTCATAGTGAGGATGTTACAGAAATAGAGTAGCTAGTGTTTGGTGGAGACATCTGAACAGCAGAGACACAGCGTTCCAGGTCAAACGAGCAGCAGAACTATGACTAGCCCTCCACGTGAGGACCTCAGGGTCAGACTTCCTCATAACTCTTCCCTTCTGGATAAACACAGTGAGGGTGTTTAAATGATTATGAAACTGTTCAGAACTAGGAAATGTTCTTAGCTTTGTCAGATATGGCTGACCTAATTGTAGTCTTCTTTTATTTTCTTCTTCCATTCCTTTTCTCCAAATAAAGTTCTCCTCCTATAACTTAATCTCCTCCACCACACACACGCAGACAACTTCATTAAATCATCTTTTCCCAAAGATCTTCCCTATTTTAAGAGAATAAATTTCTTTCAGGCTCCATCATCTTGCCACCTTATCCATGACCCCATAAATGATCATCAAAAGTCCTCTTCTCTTTTTCTTGTTTCCCTGATCACCCCTACATCAGTCCAGCCATCTTCTATTCCTTATGACCCTAGGATGTTGAAGGTTTTTGGAGATAGTTACATAATCTTTCCAACTGAAGTTACCAGTTAAAAATAAATAAATAAATAAAATAATAAAAAATTATTGAATGAATATTTTGAACCAGGAATTTTGCATATGTATTTTATTTACACCTCAGAATAACTGTGATAGGTATGGTAACCCCCAATTTGTAAAAAATAAATTTGCTACCTAAAAACTTACCAAATTTTATTCAAAGCCAACCAGCTAGTTATGTGTAGAACTATTAATAGATTAAGAACCAGATTTTATCATGTTTTATTACACCCCACTGTCTGCTACCAAGTAATAGTGTTTGAACCATATGAGGTAATAATAAGAACATATATGGAAAAGAGACACACCTAGGTTTAAATTCTAACTCCTCCATACATGAGTTGAGTATGTGGCAAATCAGTTTATGTTTCTTATATTCTACCTTGCAGAGTTGCTTTAAGGATAATATGCCTAAAGTAATTGGCCAATTATTTATAAACTCAACTAATAATAACTGTAATTATGAATGCCTCTAAGTTAAGTTTACATGAATTGGTATGCTTTCCTTTGCTTGTACCAATGAGTTCTGCATACAAAATCCAATCCACTACTTCAAATTAATTTCTGATTCATACCACCCTCCACTTTCTTGATAAACATAGCTTTTATATTGTCATCTTTACTTGGATCAAAGAAAAATTGATCTACAAAGAAAACTGTTAACATGACAAGTTTTTAAGTACACATCCTTGATGTTATTAAAAAAGAAACTTAAATGCTAGAATGCTGGTTCACTGGAAGATATATGACAAATGCAATAGACTAGAATTCCCTATTTTTATTTTGTGAAATATAGCATGAATAAAAGTCTATTATAACATGTATGTCTGTATATGTACATTGTATGTGTATACATGCATGCATTCATATTCATATACATACACATGTACAGGTTGAAATAAAATAAAAATCTAAGTACTTCATATATAGACCAAAAACAAAGATCTTTTGTGTTATTGTATCCTCTCCAAGCTTTTATCCTCTTACTTTTCTCTGTACTTTTTACCACCTATATATTTATTCTTAAAGAAATACTGTTAATATTTTGCCCATGATTAAACTTTGTCTAAGAATTGAATCATATTTCATAACTTTTATTTCACTCAAAATGATTTCTGAGATTCATCTATGTCACTGTGGGCAATGCTAGTTGTCTCATTTTACAGTTTAATTTTCAATAACATGCCCCTCTTCGTGGACATTTGGTTAGTTCTAGATTTTAGTTTGTGGTGTATAATGCTGCTGTAAGTGTTCCTATGCATGGTTCCAGGGTCAAAACAATACTTTCTTAGGGTATATACTTATTAGTAAATTTTGTGCCTAGCAAATGCACATTTCAACTTCATTAGACCATGATATGCTGTTTTCCAAAATGAAAATTTCACTAAATTCTGAAAAACACATTCATTTCATACAAATCTATAATAGATGAAATTCCCATTACTCTACATCCTTGCCAATAATTGATACTATCTGACTTTCTCCCATTTAGTAATATAAAATAATCTGTCATTGTCATTCAAATTTGCATTTTACTGATATTTTATATGGCTGACCCCTTTTATGCTTATGAGTCATTTATTTTTGCTTTTGCTAAAATTCCTATTAAATTCTAAGTTTTGAATTTTTTCTCTTATTGATATACACAGTTATCTAAAAGCGCTATGTATAAATATTTTTGAATGATATTCTTTAGTGGTTATATAGTATAAAATACCTTATTCTACAGTTTATAGACTATTTCATGTATAACTTCATGAATAGCTTTTTAATTTAATGTAGTCAAATCCATAAATCATTTTTTAAAGTTTTTTTGTTTGTTTGTTTGTTTGTTTGTTTGTTTTCCCCGAAGGGCATGTGTGTTCACTGAAGAGAAACAGAGAGAAAGTGAGAAATCACCCCTACCACGGGGAATGCCCACACCACAAACCTTCTCTTCTGTTCTCCTTCTGGGATTTTGGACATGCATGCACATGTGCCCTGAGTGATTTTCAAGCCACCGTGTCTGGGACTCGAACTGTGGTTCACCACGTGGGAGTCCAGTGCCATAACCACTATACTACCTGTCAAATCCCCATAAATCATTTTATAAGGCTAGATCAATGTCATAATAAATAAAAAATAAATAAAAAATAAAAATAAATAAAAAATCATATATATATATATATATATGATTTTTTCCTTTTAAGAGGTTTTTGCCTTAGGGTGCTTGCAAGAGAAAGTCAGAGACAGCAAGAGGGAAAGTGAGAAATAACACCCCCCCCTCCAGGGAAATGACCATATAATCCCTTCTCCTGCATTCTCTTCCCAGGATCTTGGGCACACACGCACACATGCCCAGCATGATTTTCAAGCCACTGGGTCTGGGATTCGAATCACAGTGGATCATGCGGGAATCCAGCAATGTAGCTGCATCGCCATCTGCTGGCCTCCGTTTTCTCTATTGCTATTAAGTGCTTACTCGATCACAAATTTTTTAGATTTCTGTTTTCTTTTGTTTGTCAGGATATTTGGTAAAACTTATTCTATTTTCTTCCCCTTCTTTACGAGTATATTCCCATTCATACATTATGCCCTTAACATTTTGAGCTTTAAATGTCACATACACAGGTACACACACTAAAAATTGGAATTTTAGAATTAAGTGCAGCGTAAGATAAATTAGGATATAATTGAGATTTTTCACTATTGATTCTTCCATTCCATAGACTATCACTATATTTTCTGCTTATTTATTATCTTTAGGGATGAACTTGTAATTTTATTCTTTTTTGTTATTGTTATTTTTAGAAAACTAATGATGTGTGTGATTTGTATTTGTTATTAATTATATTAAAGAACCACATTGTTTGTAGCTGATACACTAAAATGGTAATAGTTTTTTAAATTGTTTTGAATTGAGAAAGCATTCTTAATTCCTCTATTAATTAAAATAATTTATCCTTTAGGTTATTTTGGATTTTCCATGTATACACTCTAATATTTGCAAGCAATGACAGTGTTAAATTTTTTTTTATTCTAACATTTGTAATTTTAGTTGTTTTTCCCCTTTTACCACATTGCTAGGAGCACCCCATGTAATGTTGAATAGCAGATAATACCAGCTACTCTTGACATTTTCCAGTTCTAACAATAGTAAATTAAATGCTCATTTTAAGATTTGTCTGTGTACCTATCTATGTAAGTGCATTACATTTACTAAGATAATACAAAACAGTTTACACTTTAACATGTACACCTTATCATGTTACTTCTGAATCTGAGAGTTTGCATTTTATTTTCATAAGCTTGGTAGAACGTTAATTATCGAAAGTTTTGATATTTTTTGGTTTGTTTATTTTTATCTATTGCAGTAGATAAAAAAGATAAATTATCTCTTTTAATCTGTTATTTGGGTAAATTATATCTACTGCTCTTTTAATAGAAACCAAACTTACCATTGTGGACTAAATATGTATTTTTTTTTTAAGAGGTATTTTAAGGGCGCATGCGCTTGCCAGACAGAGAGAGACAGAGAGACAGAAAGCGAGAAATCACCCCCCCAGGGGGGATGGCCACGCCGCAATCCCTTCTCCTCCATTCTCCTCTCGGGATCTTGGGCACGCACACACACGCATCCAGTGTGAGTTCTAAGCCACCGGGTCCGGGACGCGAACTGCGGTGGACTACATGGGAGTCTAGCGACATAGCCATTATGCTAACTGCTAGTCCCTAAATATGTCTTTTTTAATGACTAGATTTGATTTACTAATAATTTGTTTGTATTTTCAAGCCTTCTTATCCCAGTTTTCCTTAATATTGTTTTTATAATTCATTTTTTATTTTTTTATTATTATTGATACATTACATCACTATCGATCATTTAGATTGTGAAGAAACTTTACCCAGCATGATATACACCTCAGTCCAACCCAGTTGAGACCACCATACACATCTTCATCAACAGATAATAAACCTTATCTGTGTCGCACGTCTTACCTCTCTGTTTCCCCCCCAAATTTCCTAGCCTATGCTCTTCCCCTCCCACACTCTCTTTCCACTTTGTCTTATTCATGAATTAATATTGGCCATTATTCTTTTTTCTCACAGAAGCCTTGCCAAGTTTTGGTAACAATGTGATGATGTTGTCATAAACTTCCTTGACTAGTTACTTATTATTTTTTATACATCCTAATTTTTGTGTATTAGAATTATTTTTTTGAACTGTGGAAACTATGGGTGAAACTAGTATGAACTAAATAATTCATCAAAAAATTAACTACTGGTTTAATTTTTTTAAATGATAGTATTAGTTGATTATCTCTTTTGAAATTCATTGTATTTTTACAGCAGTATTTCCATTAAAGCTAAAATGTTCATAGCATAAATTTATTCATAATATCTTCTTAAGGTGTTTGTAATGTCTGCAATGCTTGAATTTATTTATCTTTCTCTCAAGTATTCTTTAATGTTTTAATGTTTTAAAGAAATAATTATTCAATTTCACTTATTATTATTATTTTTTAATTTATTATAAGGAATGTGTACTCACCAGAGAGATGGAGAGAGAGAAAGTGAGAAAGTAAACCATCAGATCTATGACTTGAATCACATTTGGCCATGCGGGAGTCAGGCACTTTAATTACCACATCACCTGCTGGCCCCAATGTTTTCTTAACTATTTCACCTGGAAATGTGTCACATATATTTTAAAAACACGGTTTTTGACTTTGTTCATCTTATTTATTGTATTTTTCTCATACATTTTTCTTACATTTATTATTTCTTCACTATTATTTTGTTCTAAAATTTAAAAATAGGTTCTTACCTTTTAAGTTTCATACTTTCTTCTATTGTAAACATTTTAGGCTCTAAATTTCCTCTAAATATCACTTTAACTATATTACACTGCTCTGTGGGCCAAGGTTTTATATTTATTTGCTTTTCAATCAGTTATCTTTTGAAATGTCTAATTTCATTAGAAAACACTGAAATTGCAACCAGCAGGTGGTATAATAATTATGCTACTGGACTCCTACACAGTCAGCACAGGTTCAAGTCCCAGACCTGGTTGCTTCAAATTCATGCCGGGCACATGTGCGTACATGTCCTAAATCCCAAGAGGAGAATGGAGGAGAAGGAATTGAAGCAATGCCATCCCCTGTGGGGGGTGATTTCTTGCTCTCTGTCTCTCTATTTCTCTCTCTCTCTGGTGAGTGCATGCAACCCGTATCAAGAATCTCTCTTAAAAAAACATAAAAACTGAAATTGAAATTACTTTAACATAAGAAACTCCAAAAACTACCTTCTGATAAAATCTCAACAACCTTTATAAAAATATATTGCATAATAGACAGCATGCATTTCATTATGTGACTTGTTAGAGTTTTCATAGCAACTGTTATATTTGTATTTTTTTGGCCATTACATCTTTGTGATAGATTTGCTAATTTTTGAGATATCAAAAATAATTTTTGAATAATTTTTAATTAGTATGTAGTATATGGGGAGTAGTACATGTTTTTATTTTTTTATTTTTATTTTTTTCTGGAGAGTTTTTTGCTATAGGGCATGTGCGCTTGCCAGAAAGAGAGAGAGAGACAGAGAGACAGAAAGTGAGAAATCACCCCACAGGGGGGATGGTCACACCTCAATCCCTTCTCCTCCATTCTCCCCTTGGGATATTGGGCACACATGCACATGCACCCAGCGTGAGTTTAAGCCACCGGGTCTGGTACTCAAACCACGGTTGACTATGTGGGAGTCCAGCAACGTAGCCATTACGCAATCTGCTGGTCCCAATGTTTCTAATAAGGAGGTCGAATATGGGGATGTCTAATAAATAGGTGGCATATGGGGGTATAGGTTGTTAAACACCATAGGAGAGCAATGAGACATAGATATTTCACTTACTTTTGAAGAAATAGCACCTTTTTGGCAATTAAGGAAAAATAAAAAAAAAAGAAAAAGAATCATTGAAGAATAGACCTAGAGATTTTACATATAACATCAGGATTATTTTCTGGTGCACTTGTGCCCTAGTTTTAGACCGAATAAAAAAGTTTATTTAAATTTATTAGAATTCTAACTCATGTTTAAAGAAGCTGAGTTTTAATTATTTCAAAATTTTATACCTCATTGCTATGGTTTGAATGTCCAACACCAAAACTCAGGATGAAATTTGGTTATCATAAGAACTGTGTTGCAAGGTAGGAACTTTAAGAGATGATTAGGGCCAGCAGGTGGCATAGTGGTTAAGACACTGAACTCCAATATTGTCAACTGCAATTCAAGTCCTGGACCTGGCATCTTAAAACTTATGCCAGGCACATGTTCACGCATGCCCAAAATCCTGAAAGGAGAATGGAAGGGAATAGATTGCAGTATGGTCATTCCCTCTGGGGGTTATTTCTTGCTTTTTGTTTCTCTGTCCACATGCGCTCACCAGAGAGAGACAGAGAGATAGGTGGGAAATGAGACCAGGACTTGAACCATTGGCCATGGTTCAGCACCTCAACCACCATGTTACCTGCTGCTGTCCCCGTAGTAATCTTCTAAAGATATCCATGGCCTCATGTTTAAGGGAACAGGATCTACACAGCCAACATGATTTGAATCCTGACCCTGGTGGCTTAAAAAACACACTATATGTGTGTGTATGTGTGCACGTGCATGAGCACCAAAAGTGCAGAAAAGATGTAATGGAGAAGTGATTGCAGTATAACCACACCCTGTTGGAGGTGTTTTACCCTCTTTCCCTCTCTGCCTTCTAGTGAGCACACCCCCTCAGGCAAATTTTTAAAAAAATTTAAAAAGATACATAATCAGATCAGTAGATCATTTCACATTCTGTTGGAAGGCTTACGAAGGCTGGCCATCCTATTCAAAACTAACTCCAAGTACAGTTCATGATCTACAAAGGCCAGTGTGATCTATAACTGACCCATCTGTGACCACAGCTCCTCTTGATTGACGTTCATTCTCTCCACTGGCTGCAGGGGCCTCCTCCTCCATCCCCAGATATGGTAAACATGCTACAGGGTTTTTCCCTTGCTGTTCCTCCTGCTCTACAACTCTTTTTATCATATGGTCACAAACCCACTCTTTCCTTCATTAAGGTCGCCAGATCATAGATTGTCAGTTTAGAAAGGACTGTTAGTCTCCCAATCATCATGTATAGATAAAGTCCATTCATTTAGTCTATTTCTTCACCCTGCTTAATTTATCTTTCAAGAAATTATCTTTCCCTATATATTTACACACATGTGTACTTAAGTTTAATGAGTTAAAATATAAATCTGTGAAATATAACCACTTGCCCAAGGACTCTAAATTATCATGAATCATTTGAACTGGTACTTTTTAAAATAATTATTTTATTTAACTTTATTTATTTATTTTAATTTCACCAGAGAGAGACAGAGTGAGAGCGGGGTAGTGAGAAAGCAAGCCACCAGGTCTAGGACTCGAACCATGGTTAATCATGTGGGAGTCCAGCGCCCTTAACCACCATGCCACCTGCCAGCCCCTGAACTGGCACATTTGATTAATGGCACTCTTGTATTAGGAAAATATTGTGAAAACCTGACACAACATGGTTGCCATTTTCTCTTCTGGGAATAGGATTTCATGTCCCCTTAAACCTCATCATTGAAGTTACTAAGGGTTCTTAGTAATTGCTCCAAATTCTACAGCAAAACAGCTAAAGCATATGCATCAAAACCTGATTTAAGAGGAAAAATTTACCATGCTTTAAATTATTAACAGTAGTTTCCTAAGTTTCATTAAACAACATCTCACTTTAATGCTGACCAGGGACCCATTTTGCTCTTAAATATCTTTCTTCTACTTAATTGAGGTAGATTGCCAACTAAACAGAATGGGAAACAGAAATGTGCTCTATTTGGGAGAGACTGTTCACTGTTGCTTTCAGAAAATAAAATACGGTAATTTTGCTATAACTACGTGATTCCCGGTCATCTTTTGTCGATGCTTCAGGTTTCTTAAAAATGTTATCTGGCATCCTTTTCATTACTACCAGCAATGAAAACCTGTTTATTGTTAAACACTATAATTTTTACATCTATGATGTGCTGTCAATAAATATCATAATGAGGTTTGTGGAGAGGTGATCAACTTTGGGAAGTATTACCAAAATAACATTCATTATTATTCATTAGCATAAAATTAACTTTTAATGTAATATTTCCTTTGACAGTCATTGTATAATAATGAAAACTGGAAGTGAAAGGATTGTGAGCATTCTGTTGAGATGTATCATTTAAATGTCTAAAAAATAGAACGGAACTAATCTGAAACGAAATCAAGTGACAATTATCTAGGGAAAAAAATCCCTTCAGTCTTAGGATATGGAAATAGCAGGAATATCTCAGGAGATAGATTAAACCTCAGTTGGTTCGTATTAAAAATATAGACAAAACTAATATTTAAAAATAATTCATCTTAACTATTTGTTGCAAAAGTCAGAATATCTATTTAGAAATATCAGCTTCCTCTGAGCAAAATGCATGACATTAATTAGGCTCCTTTTTCTCGTTAGTAAAATGTGGCTTAATGATAGCACCTATCACAGAGTTATTTTAAGTGTTAATTAAATTATGTAATTAAAGTATCCAGGCTATCATATCTGCTCAATAAACAGTATTTATATAGTCATATAATCCTGATTGCTGCACCTATGTGACTATAACTTAAATCAACTGTCATCATTTTGCTCATGCCTTTACATCTAATCATTAGCACAAATTCACCAAAAATTTTTCACTAGTGGATTTATATTAACTTATACTTCAAACAGAGCTGTATCTCTTTATTTTAGGATTTATATTACAGGCATACATCATGAGCTTCTGCCCCAAACCTTCTTGGTACTGAATTTATGCTTTTTCAGAAATTGCTTTCATATGATAGTAGTTGTTATTATTATCAAATTGATTCTGTCTGCAAATGCCTCAGATTTGTGAGGAGTCATATGACTAGATGATAACTCTTGAATCTAGAGAAACAAGAAAATATTTTGCTGAAGGAAGATAGTGTCTAAGAAAAGCCAAAAAGAGAAAGATCAGAAACAAGATTTGAATTTAAATAGATCAAGCAGACTTAGGTTAAATGGATTTTAAGCCTGCCATTAATTTTCCTGAAGTCTTATACCCAATTTTGTTTTTTCAGTTTTAACTTTTTCCTGTACAGCTGTCATGTAAGTAGGATATGTAAATCTGTATTTCTGGCAACTCGTTACACAGGGAAGTCCAATACCCACTATATCTAATATTTGTACTTCAACCTCAGTGCTAATTAGCTCTGCTCTTGAGACGTCAAGAAGTTAGATCAGCCATTATGACCATGGCTTTTTTTTTTTTTTAAGTGGTTAAAGTTAAAATAATCTTTCCATTAAGAGTCTAAGTTTATGTAACTATGTAGCATGGATAAGTTTTTGGAAGAGTAAGAGAGCTAAAATTAGAAAACAGATTTTGGTTACCTGGGACTATAATGTCACCATCTGACATTAACCAAGATTTTGCAACATACTACTGCTATGATAACTGAGAGACTTCTGTGATTCAACAGATTGAATCAAGGCCAGATTATCATGAAAGCAAAGCATCACATTTTAGGCATGATTTCAGAGAGTTTCAAGTGATTACTTGAACATCCTCCAAAATTCATATCCAGGGTCTGGCCCATATTTGTCAGTAATGAGTTATGGGCCTCCTTGGCTCCATTACCCAGTGAATGCTACAAAGGAAAGTGTGTGTTTACCTTCCAGAGGAGAATTGGCAACTCCAAAGCCTGATGGCAACACTTTCCAGAGACTGACTTCAAAACCGTAAATGCCGATTTGACTCAATGCTCTTTGAGCAGCAGTGTTTTTGAGTAGCCGTCATGCCAGACAGAAGCAACTGTTCCTTCTGACACTCTGTAGTCATAAATGATCCTCAGGAAGGCCCAAACTGGGAAGGCTGGTACCATACTATTTGAAAGCAAAACTTTACTGCCACAAATATAATGGAAAGAATGAGACAGTGGATAATTAATTTAATTTAGCTGAGTGTTTGGTTTAGTGATGTGAAATGACCAGGACAGCACAATGGAATTAGTATTATCAGACATTTAACAGTAATTGGAATTTCTATGGTGACCAACTGAAACTTAGGGATTCATTACTACACTAGAAGGACTAGATTAATTTAATAGACATTGGCCTAGATAGCAATCTAATAGAATTTAGGAGTACGTATTAATTTATTATTAGATTTAGATGTTATAAGTAGAATCCACTTATGCTCAGAAAATTTTTTAGTTTTTTTGTTTTGTTTTTAGGAATAACAATAAGTAAGAAATAACTTTTGAAACTGTGGCAAAAGTTTGTTGTTGTTTTAGGTTTTTGTCATAGGGCATGTGCACTGGCCGGAAAGAGACCGAAAGGCAGAGAGAGAAAGACAATGAGAAATTACCCCTGAGGTCAAATGGCTCTGCTACAATCCCTTCCTCTATTCTTCTCCTGGGGTTTTAGACACAAATGCACATGTATTTGGCATGATTTTCAAGCTGCCAGGTCCAGGACTCACACCGCAGTTGGTCCTATGGGAAATTAGTAACTAAATCACCACACCACCTGCTGTCCCTCCATGGCAAAAGTTTTACAAATAGAGAAATTTGGTGACTGATATGTACATTTTAGTTCTCATGTTTTGTAATAATTGATATATTTTTATGCAACAAAAAATGTTTTATATCTTCTTAGATATGAAAAATATTTCGAAAACCAAAGCAAAGACATTAAATGTTATTATCTGCACTTGGAAAGTCAACCTCACAGTTATGATGAAGACTTTGCCTATTTACTCCAAGCCCTTTACTTTTTACACGTTTTCTCGTTTCATTCTTTCTGTGTGACAGTACTTTACACTCTGGGTACAGTGATTTCTTACATACTGTTTTTATGTTTCTCACAAAAACCTATTAGACTGAGATGATCAAATCTTACTTATCCTATTTTAACATGAAGTGACGAATTCAGAAAAGCCACATGATTTCATACACATACACAGATGTTATATATATGTATATGAATTCAAGTGATCGTTTATTATTTTTCATTAATTAATTTATTTTACATACTTTCACTGATCACCACAGCATACCAAATGCAATTTTCCAGCCAGAATACACTGTAAAGTGGCTTAATCATACATGTGATCATCAATTCATCAACAAATAATTTTCCATTTTTGTTTCTTGTATATATATATATATATATATGTGTGTGTGTGTGTGTGTGTGTGTGTGTATGTATGTATATGTGTGTGTATATATATATTCCCCCCTCTGCCATTTCCCATCATCCTCTCACCCTGTCTCTGGTATCTACATTTGCTTTCCATTCCTTTATTCTTTTTTTTTTTTTTTTTTTTTTTTTTGAGAGGGTTTTTCGCTATAGGGCGCGTGCGCTCGCCAGGCAGACAGAGAGAGACATAGAGTCAGAAAGCGAGAAATCACCCCCCAGGGGGGATGGTCACGCCACAATCCCTTCTCCTCCATTCTCCTCTTGGGATCTTGGGCACGCACGCACACACGCCCGGCGTGAGTTTTAAGCCACCGGGTCCGGGACGTGAACCGCAGTTGACTACATGGGAGTCCAGCGACATAGCCATTACGCTAACTGCTGGTTCCCCATTCCTTTATTCTTTCCCACATTGTATTGATTCACAAAATATCTTAATTAATCTAAATACTTTCAATAGTATGTTCAGCTGATCTATACATATCTGTGAACAAAAGTTGACTTTAGGCATAAACTCTGTGGTTAGACTGAATATACTATAAAATGGCACATACCTGAGGCTGTATAACTTACTGTGGTTACTAAATAGGTATTTATTAAATACATTTTTTAACTTCAAGAAAGGTAGTTTTAACTTTAATAAATTGAAATAAAAAATGTTAAGATAACTTTGCTTAATACTTCAATTCAGGAAACAGGTTAGTATTCTGTTCAAATCGTAGGTACATGGACCTATCCACAACTCGAGTGAAGACAAAACTACTTAACACTGGAAAACAAAGCATAGAAGGTCAGTAATGTTTAGTCAAAAGTTATAAAATTCTATTTCACTAGTTCAGACTCATGTACTTTATCTTCTGTGTGGTCCGATCTTTCCGTTTAAATTCTGGAAGATAACATTCAACTCTGGACTAGTCCATTAAGCTGGCCATTTTCTTAGCTGTTTTAGAACTCTTATTTCTGTGTGTCTGACTCTAGTTTTCCTGGGATAGCACTCCCTTCAGCACTTCTTGGAGACCTGGTCTGGTGTTGGTAAATTCTTTCAGGTTTTGTTTACCTGAGAATGTTCTTATCTTCTCTTCCCATATGAAGGATATTATTAATCTATATCATATACACTCAGTTATTAACATCAGCACCACAAGTACAGTGAATTCTCAGGTAACCCTATTTTTATATACTACTTATGCTCATCTTTTTATTGAGGCTTCTCACTTCCATTATTTGCCATTTATAACATATGTAACCTGAATTTCTGGTGCTTCAACCATCTTTGGATATAATGGGGCAATTAGAATAGTGATGATTCAGTTTTTCTGACTTCTACTCTTTCTACAAATATACCCCATAGTCTGTCTTCTTCCAAACCTCACCACATCTCTGAATGCCATGGAGGTCACATACAAATTTACCAAACACTAATGTCAGTAACCTTTTGCTCTGTTCACTGCATTGATGCCTGATGTTTGATGAGTCAAGGCAGCTTCTTTCTGACACAAGAACTGTGTCTCTGTCTCTAGTGCTCTTAAAGCTATGTGTCATCATGTCCCTAAAGCATTATTCTACACTTTTTTCATAACTTATCACCTGTTGGTTCCTCAGAAAAGAGGGGAGAACGGTTCTTCTCGCTACCTTGTGTTGTAAAATTTCACCGTACTAAAATAACTATTAACAAAGCTTGCAATTTTTCTCACACAGTGACCCTCATATAAAACTGCTCCTGGGACCAGCAGTTAGCATAATGGCTATGCCACTGGACTCCCATGTAGTCGACTGTGGTTCACGTCCCGGACCCAGTGGCTTAGAACTCACGCTGGGCGCATGTGCGTGCGTGCCCAAGATCCCGAGAGGAGAATGGAGGAGAAGGGATTGTGGCATGGCCATCCCTCCTCGGGGGTGATTTCTCGCTTTCTGTCTCTCTGTCTCTCTGGTGAGCACACACGCCCTATAGCACAAACCTCTCCAAAAAAGAAAAAAAAAAAAAAAAACTGCTCCTTACAATAGTTCCTTCCAATATTTCTTACTTTCTCTCTCTCTCTCTCTCTCTCTCTCTCTCTCTCTCTCTCTCTCTCTCTCTCTCTCTTTCTCTCCAGTGAGCACACGTGCCCTATAGCAAACATCTCTCTCTCTAAAAATAAGGACTCAGCTGTAAGATTCCCAGATGAGACTGGAATCCAGTATCAGATAGACATCAACTGACTGTTCTACGTTTTCCCTTAATCCACTAGTTGCCCAGGAACGATGCAAATCTCTGAAAACCTTCAGGAAAATCAATATAAACCAGCAAGTATTTCTAAGCTAGTTCATCAGCTGCGTGAAATATCACCAGTGGGTATAAGCAGACTCAGCTAAAATTCACCACCCAGTGATAAACATTAAGTTGTAGATCTACATACAGATGCAACTTTTCAAAATTTCTATTTCAATATATTCTTTTGTTGAAATAATCAGTCATGTATAAACTCTTATTTAGCAAATAAACCATTGTAAGTCATATTTCACTCATTGTCATCAAAATAATAATACTATGAAAGTATTAATAAACTAGTAAGTGCTTATGAGACGATTTTTCAAGTTTACACACAAGTGAGTGAAAAACACTATGTTTAACTAAAAAAAAGAGAGAATGCAATTGCTTTTGCTGAAAGATATTTGTAGTCATTTTTTCTTTTTTTCCCAAAGAACAGGCAACACTTACTTCCTGAAATGGAAATCCTTTATAAGGTTTCTGGACTGCTAAAATGCTTTCAAATAGGGGCCAGCAAGTGGTGTGGCAGTTAAGGTACTCAACTCCCATAGTAACGACCATAGTTTGAGCCCCAGACCCAGTGGTTTAAAAATAATACCAGATGTGTGTGCATGTGTGCCCAAAATCCTGAGAAGAGAATGGAGGAGAAGGGATTGTGATGTGGCCATCCCCTCTGGGCAGTGATTTTTTACTTTCCCTATCTCTTTCTCTCTGTTATTCTGTCTCTCTCTGCTGAGCACATGTGCCCTATGACAAAATCCTTTTAAAAAATAGGGTTTTAAATATTTTTTAAAGGTAACAATATATAGTCATGTGTCATGCAATGATGGTTTAGTCAATGATTGGCTGCATATGTAATGGTGGTCCTATAAGATTACAATAGGCAGGAACAGCAGTTGGTGTGATGACTACATCGCTGGACTCCCATGTAGCTGACCGTGGTTCGAGTTTCAGACCCGGTGGCTTAAACTCACACCAGGCACGTGTGCATGCATGCCCAAGATCCCGAGAGGAGAATGGAGGAGAAGGGATTGCAGTGTGGCCACCCCTCCTGGGGGGTGATTTCTCGCTTTCCGTCTCTCTGTCTCTCTGTCTTTCTGGTGATTGCACCTGCCCTATAGCAAAAACTTCTCAAAAAAAAAAAAAAAAAAAGATTACAATAGGCTATACCAAGTTGCCTAGTTGTGTAGTAGGCTATTCAATGTAGGTGTGTCAGCACACTTTATGCCGTTTGCAAAATGATGAGATCACCTAATGACACATTTCTTAGAACATTAAGTGATGTATGATTTTATTCATGATTGTATTCATTTCTGAATATTGAAATGAACAAACAACACAGATTACCTCAGTCAGCTAATGAAAACTTATCTTAACAACAATCACGAAAGTGCTGAAAAGCAGACAGTATTTTCATTCTTGAGCTTTGAAAATTGAACAAACTGCATTAGAAATCTCATAGCAGCTTTGTAGATGCACAACAAAGACATTCCTTAGAAGATCTGTTCAGCCTGGACTCTCTTTTGTCTCTTAGTCAGCCTCTATTGGTCTGTTCTCTCTTTTCTCAATGACTAATAATTTCATTGTGTCCCAAGGTAAAAATGCCTTAGAAGTGAGGCTATGATTGGCCTGAACCATCACCAGTCAGTCTAAGTTATTGCAGAGATACCTGAGGAAAAGCCAAACATCCTTAAAAGCAGCAGGACATGTGGTGTTAGACAATTCCATTTGGTTCTATGGAAAGCCAAGTTTGAAAAATGGGCTAGTGTCATACAGGGGACTTGGTACAAAACACAGCAAGTCTTGCTTTATGAATCAGTTTGGGTATTTCTTAGAAGAGACCAATAAACAGAGCAAACACTTGGAGTACACGGTATAATGCAGGCAATTTTTATAGTCTTCTGATTTTCTTTTTCTAAAAGAAATATTTTATTTATCTTTATTTATTTATTTTCATTTGACCAAAGAGGGACAAAGAGAGAGAGAGAAAAAGTGAGAAAGCAAGCTGCCAGGTCCGGGACTTGAACCATGGTCAGCCATGTGGGAGTCCAGCGCCCTTAACCACCACGCCACCTACTGGCCCCCTGATTTTCTAAATATAAATGACTCATTAAAATAAAGACATGTTGGGCCAGATTATGTGACCAAGGCTTGTGTTCATCAGAGTTCTTAAGAGAAATAGAACCAACAGGATGTGTTTATATTTACACAAAGAGAGAGATTTTAAGAAATTAACTTGGACCAGCAAGTGGTATGTTAGTTAAGGTGCTGGACTCCCAGCACCTTGTGACTGACCACAGGTCAAGTCCTGGACTTGGTGGCTTGAAATTCACACTAGGCACATGTGTGTGGGTGTCCAAAATCCCAAAAGGAGAATGGAAAAGAAGAGATTGCAGTGTGGCCATCCCCTTGGCAGGGGTGGGGGTGATTTCTCACTTTCCCTCTCACTGTCTCTGTCTCTCTCTCTGGTGAGAATAAGCACCCTATGATGAAACCCTGAAAAAAAATTAACTAACATGGTAGTGGGACATTGGTGTGTCTAAAATCTCAGGGTAAACTGGCAAGCAGGAGACCCAGGGAGGAATTGCAATTTGAGTGGAAAGCAGTCTGATGGCAGAATTCCTGCTTACTCAGAAATGTCAGTCATTGTTCTATTAAGGCTCTCAACTGATTGAATGAGACCCACTCACATGAGGAGAGTGATTTGCTTTACCCAAAGCCCACACAATTGAGCATTAATCTTATCCAAACAACAGCTTCGCAGAGATATTCAAAATAAGATTTAACCAAATAACTGGGCAAGTTATTTAACCAATAACATGGCGTGGCCAATTTAACCCATTAAATTATCCATCCCATGTCTCATCCAGTCCTGAACAGGTGCAGTAATTAATTCTCCAGTGGCAAGGGAAGCCTCCATAGCGGACTTGAGTGCCCCAAACAAGACAGCTGACTCCCTCCACACACCTGGGACAGGGAATGCACTAGCCTTTGCCATCACCAATGCTGGGGACAGAGTAGCTTCAGATCGATACTTCCACAAATGAAAAATGATTTAATGACCTTTCACCAATTCAGGTATTGTTATAAAGGAAGAGCAGGTGAACTTGGCTTCCAAGAGAAAGCAAGATCACAAGTAAGGACCATAATAATTACCTGTGGAAGCCCAGTGAGCAAGGGATACAAGCCAAGCATTCGGAAGAACCTTTACCTGGTGTAATAGAATTTAAGGAGGGGAGAGAAGATAGCCAGATAGCAACAGTAACAACAGTAATAAATATCCGAAGGCAATCAATGAAACCATATAAAGGATTTTCTGGAACTTAAAAAGTGACTTTCAATTCAAAATATTTAATGCATGTGTAGAAGAAGCCAAAGGTCATTTTTTTTTTTTTTGAGAGGTTTTTGCTATAGGGCATGTGCACTCGCCAAACAGAGAGAGAGAGAGACATAGAGACAGAAAGTGAGAAATCACCTCCAGGGGGCATGGTCACACCGCAATCCCTTCTCCTCCATTCTCCTCTCAGAATCTTGGGCACGCACACACACGTGCCCATGTGAGTTCTAAACCACTGGGTCCGGGATGCGAACCGCAGTCGACTACGTGGGAGTCCAGTGACATAGCCATTACACTAACTGCTGGTTCCCACCAAAGATCATTTTTGAGACACTAATTAGTGGACAAGGAGATTAATTATAAATATGTCAAAACAGCACAAAAATTCAGGGATAGAAATTATAAGCAAAAAGGTTAAAACTATGAATAAATGCATGAACTTAAAAAAAGTCAGTGAAAAAAAGACAATAATTAAACAAATATAAAAATAAGACATCATGGATCTCGTGAAAGACATCAGTCCGAAGATGAACTTATTACAGGAATTAGTGATTTAGAAAAAGGCACATTTAGACTAATGGCTAAGAAGTTAATAAAATTTTAAAATTAAGACCAAGTCATCTTTTTCAAGACTCCCAGCAAGAATAAAAAGTTATGCATAGGGCCAGCAGGTGGTGTGGTAAGACTATGGATCCCACATAGCCAACTTCATGGTTCAAGTCGCAAAGCCAGTGGCCTGAGAATCACACCGGGAGCATGTGCATGCATGCCCAAAATCACAAAAGGAGAGTGGATGAGAAGGGACTGCAGCATGACCATTCCTTCTATGGAGTGATTTTGGACTGTCCTTATCTCTCTCTGTTACTCTGTATAAAGGCAAAATAAACAGTCTGGCATTAAACTGTTCATCTGCAACTCTGGAAATTAGAAGAGAGGAATATACTTATAAAATCATTCACTATCAGTACATAGAAGGTTGAAAGACTGTATTATTTATGTATCTTTTTTGAATAAGATTTTCTAGAAAGAATAAATAAGAATAAAATATCTTTGTAGAGACAAATAAAATTTTTGTAGGCTAGATATAGTCAAAGATAAAGTGATGTGAAGAGAAAATTGGAAAAGCTTTGTTTTTATAAATATGTATTTTTTTTAAAATGAAAATGACATATTCAGGACTGGCTCCATAGCCTACAGGTTAAAGGAGCTTGATCTCATGTGGTCAAGTAATTTAAATCCTGGTCTGATGGCTTGAAAATCATGTCAGGCACATGTACATGCAGATGCACCAGATCTCGACAGGTTGGAGAAATGGAGAAAGGACTGCACCAAGACCATGGTCCATGGGGATGCTTTCTCCCTCTCTCTCTCTCTCTCTCTCTCTCTCTCTCTCTCTCTCTCTGTCTCTCTTCTCTCTCTCTCTCTTTCTCTCTCGAACACACACACTCTGGTAATTTAAAAAAGTGACAAATTTGAGAAAAAGATTATATCAAGAGTTTAAAATAGCTTGCCATCTTGCCAAAGATGGAGAGATTTTCAGAGAGTAATATGTTCTAAAGGTCTCTGTGGGAAGGGATGACATGTAGAAAAGTACAAGATTTCTAAAGGTCACATCTTATTAGAAGCAAAGCCTCAGTGGAAGGAAGTACATGGTGTCTCATTTCCATATCTCATTTCCAAGAAGGGGGCATATAATTAAGGGAGCCAGGAATGGGTAATTAAAAATTAAGGATAAATCCAGTGAATAATATTATAATAATTATATGAGTGAATAATAATATAATAATAATATCAGGTACAGATAAAAGATAAAATAGTACTTAATACTATCGTTATTTTTTTAGAGGTTTTAGCCTTAGAGCATATGTGCTCATCAGAGAGAAAGACAGACAAAGACAGTGAGAGGGAAAGTAGAGGACTGAGGACGATTACCCCACAATCCCTTCTCCTCCTTTCTCCTCTCAGGATCTTGGGCAAGCATGTACACATGCCACCAGGTCTCGGACTCAAACCACAGTTGGCCACATGGAAGTCCAGTGATGCAATCATTATGTCATGTGCTGGCCCCCTATTTAGTACTATTTTGAAACCATGCAAAGTTAATAATATCTAACCAGTTTTGCATTTTTGATTTACAAATGCAACAATTTTCTGAAGCTTAACCTAATATTTATACTTGTGTACGAACGCTTAAGTTTACAAAAATATAAAGACAGATTATGAATAAAATGACAAGCATTATTTTGTTCATGGGATCAGAATAAAGATAGTATCTTTTACATTTTAAATTTACAATGGCATTACATAATGCAGACCCATAGATGTGTCATAAAAATTGAAGAAAATAGAGCAATCAGTGTGGAAGCAAGAGGTAAGAGAATCATCAGGGAGGGAAGTGGAAATTGAATTGGCCTTAAAGATTACTAGATGAAGGGACCAGCAGTTAGCGTAATGGCTATGTTTCTGGACTCCCATGTAGTCAACCACAGTTCAAGTCCTGGACCTGGTGGCTTAAACTCACTCCAGGCACATGTGCGTGCGTGCACAAGATCCTGAGAGGAGAATGGAGGAGAAGGGATTGCAGTGTGACCATCCCCCCTCAGGGGTTATTTCTTGCTTTTTGTTTCTCTGTCTCTCTCTCTGTCTTTCTGGTGAGCGCACGTGCCCTATAGCAAAAACCTCTCCAAAAAAAAAAAAAAAAAAAAAAAAAAGATTACTAGAAGAAATCACTCCTGGATTGGGGATTGAAAAGTGACCTAAGCGTGAAAAGAGAGACCTGTTTCAAAGGTTGAGATGGATTGTCTTAAGAATGTCAGGACCAATGAAAAGACCAGTGAATGTGATGGACTAGTAAGATTTGTGACTAATTGTGACTAACATATGGAAATCTAATTTAAATTGAAACAATCCATTTCACAGTGACACTCATTTAAGGGATTTAAAAAGGAGAAAGGACAGTAATGCTTAAGCCATGCCATTTAAAATAAAATCAAAAACAACTAAGATAATACTGAACATACACTGGTACAATGGGTGGCACTTCTGGAGTGAAACATCTCGTCACTCTGCAAGCATGTATGTGACTAAAAGGTCTCACTGCGATGATGATAGATGTTCACATCAATCCGCTTTCTCTGAGAATATGAGAATGTAATACAGTCAGCACATCTGTTTCTAGTATGTCATTTTCATGAAACATGAATATCAATGAAATACATGTCACTGAAAACTACACATTACTTCCAAGCTTTCTTTGGAGTGTTTGCTTGGATTAGAAGTTAGTAGAGTAAGTATTAAAATGAGGATATGGTGACCAGCAGATGGCGGAGTGGTTAAAGTGCTGGACTCAGACTCACACATGATCAACTACAGTTTGAGTCCTGGACCTGGCAGCTTAAAACTTGCATGTGCATGAGTGCCCAAAAATCCCAAGAGGAGGATAAAGGAGAAGGGATTGTGGCATGGCCATCTGTCCCGGAGGTGATTTCTCACTTTCTCTCTCTCTCTCTTTCTCTGTGTCTCCAGTGAGCACATGCACCCTATAGTGAAAATCTCTCTTAACAAAGAATGGGGACCAGAACATGGCATAGTGGTTATATCGCTGGACTCCCACATGGCCGACTGCAGTTTGAATCTTGGACTGTGGTTCAAAATTTATGTCAGGCACATGTGCATGCCTGCCCAGGATCCTAGGAGGAGAATGGAGGAGAAGGGATTGCAGTGTGGCCATTCCCCTAGGGGGTGATTTCTCACGCTCTCTCTGACTGTGTCTGCCTCTCTGTCTCTCCCCAGTGAGTTCAAGCACCCTATGGCAAAACCCTCTAAAGAAAAAAAAAGAAGATATATACGAGGGAGTACATGTGAACTACAGTTCATAAAAATTAGCATTAAGAAAAAATTGTGCATGGATTTTACTTTCTTGGCAAAGCAAACTCATATGTCAGTTCTGTGTTTCTATGAAATATTTAAGTTCCCTTATATTATTAGTATGGAAAACTTTAATTATTTGAATGAGTTTCTGTAATTGAACCCAAAGCCAAAATACTAATAGCTACTTTTTGTTTGTTTGTTTGTTTGTTTGGAGAGGTTTTTTTGCTATAGGACGTGTGTGCTCACCAAAAAGACAGAGAAAGACAGAGAGACAGAAAGCGAGAACTCGCCCCCCAAGGGGGATGGCCACGCTGCAATCCCTTCTCTTCCATTCTCCTCTCAGGATCTTGGGCACGCATGCACATGCGCCGGGCGTGAGTTTAAGCCACCAGGTCCAGGACTTGAACCGCGGTCAAGTACATGGGAGTCCAGCGACATAGCCCTTAGGTTAACTGCTGGTCCCCTGATAGCTACTTTTAAAAATGGCTACATCTGTGCATTACCTAACTGAAGATTTTAAATAGCCTATCAGCTTAACAATGCCAACAATGACAATGGCAAAAGACAGGTTAATCAAGGAATCTCAACTAGAGTTGATGATGTAGACTTATTTATAATAAGAAATCAACATTCTACTAAAAACTTTTAAAAATGAATACAGGATCTTGGCTATATTCTCACAGAAGGAATGCCATCTCCTCATGAGGAGTCTTTCATCTATGCTAAAAATGTCAAGAATGAAGCGTGTCAAACGTAAAACTATGCACAGTAAAGGGAGAAAAATGAATACCACAATAAAACTGCATCACAAAAATACTGTGTATGATAAATTTGATATTAGTAAGGCATCTGTCTTTAAACTCACCTCTGTATTTGAAATTCTAATTATACAAAATAGCTTTTCTTGGTCTTCCATGTTACTCTGTTCTACCACAGGTAACTATTCTCCTCAGCTTTAGTAGTTTACAGAGATAGAGAAAGGGAGAGAAAAACTAGAAAAGTTTGCTTTTAATTAGCCATTAACATTTTTTACGTCTTCTATAAAGTATAAAATAATCTTTCACGCAAAAAATATTTCATACCCTTTATACAATAGAAAAATAGAAAAGTCAGAAGAGAAGTAGCAATGCTGTAAAATGTTTAAGACCAATTTGTTTTGCGAGTTTGTTTATAAACCAGCCAGTCATATACTTCAGGGTACTCAATGCCAATCAGAAAAGAGGTAAATGTGGCTTGTCTTAAATTATTCAAATGGGTTAATTATCATCAACTAAGATATTTTTTAATATTCAACTCCATTTCGAGGTTTATTTTCTTTTCAGGTGGATATTATAGTAGTTAAAATAAATTGTAACAAAACTGGATGGCAGAAATTCAAACATAATAGAAATAAGCATGTTACTATAGGGCTTCCCCAAACAGCTGTGCTATTGGGTTTTGTGTCCTTATGGAATAATTTTATATTTAAACAATTGTGTATTACCATAAGAGACTGCAGGATTCATTTTCCCCAGAGAGTTGGTATGCAACTACAGAGTTTCTGCAAATATACAATTATGCTATCTCTGACAAAGGAGTTTAGAATGCAGCTTAATTTAGTCATCACTGACTTGACAGCACTCTGAGGCTTCAGATCATTAGTGCTACCACAGTTTGGTTTGTAGGTGCATGAATATAATTTTATTGCCATTTATTTTATAAATCACTGCATTGCCCAGTAAGTAGAAAAATCATTAGTGGAGCCCATTCAGTTTTTCAAGGAGTTGAAGATAATAGTGGCTTCCCAATCTATTTAAGATACAAAGTACATATTTAAAAATATATGCCTTTTTTTTTTTTTTACTACAGGAAATTAATGCTATTGACTTTCAAATAAACCATAATCTGGGCCTTTCCAGCACTAAAGAAGTTGCTTATCTTTAAATATTTATAATAACTAATACCTCTCTTTTTGTCTTTTTTATGATTATTATGCTCTTATTTATACTCTCGATAAATGTGTGTGTGTGTGTGTGTGTATATATATATATATATATATATATATATATATATATATATATACATACACACATACATACACACACACATATACAGTAGCTGCTTTGAAAATACATACACCAAACCTTATCAGTACATATATCTGGATAATTGTGAGATTATGGGTGATTTATTTTTTCACTTCTTTTTTTTTTTTGGAGAGGTTTTTGCTATAGGGTGCATGTGCTTGCCAGAAAGACAGAGAGAGACAGAGAGCCAGAAAGCAAAAAATCATCCCCCAGAGGGAGTGGAAATGCCGTAATCCCTTCTCCTCCATTCTCCTCTTGGGATCTTGGGCATGCACGTACAGGCGCCTGGTGTGAGTTTAAACTACCGGGTCTGGGACTAGAACTGTGGTCGACTACATAGGAGTCCAGCCACATAGCCATTACGCCAACTACTGGTCCCAAATTATGGGTGATTTTTATCTTATTCTTTGTGCTTTGATATTTTCTGCATTTTTAGAATGACTATGTTTTGTTTTTATAATTGGAATTAGATATATACTGTGTGTGTACTTTAAGTTGAAGCAACTGGAAAGTCAGGACAATTAAAAGATAGTAAAAAGAGGAAAATAATGTCTATGTTTCTAATTAATATTTCAGCTCCTGCTCTTTGCAAGCACTGTATTAATACAGATTTTAGTGCACATTCTTCCAGTTCTATGCATGTGCGTATGTGTGGAATATTTTACAAAGCATTGTGATTATGAGGTGCATATTTACAAAGTGCTTTAACCCCACAACATATTGTGCCCATTTTAACAAATATTTTACAACTACTGAAGTTTCCCTTGCTCCACCAAAAGCACCATTTATCTCCTGACTCTTCGAGCCAACGTGTTAATCCTTCAGTTCATTCTTTCCTCTCTGATTTGTCCTGCAAATCCAATCCATCAGCAATGACTCTCATCTCTACCTCTCACTACTTCATTCATTTTTCTCCATCTCCACTGCTATCACCCAAGGGCACCTCCAGCATCACTCATCGGAACGTCTAGAATAGCCTCCTAACTGGTCTGATTTTACTCTGGCTTCTGCAATCCACACAGTGACCAGTGAGATATTTTAAAGCCAGTTCTTCTACTTAACTCATTCAAAATACTATATATAATCTCTACAAATATATAAAAAAAAACTCAAACTTGTTAACCTGGCTTAAAAAAAAAACTTACAGAATCCGACCCTGCTACTTCCCCGACTGCCTGTCTTACCATTCCCCCTCCACACCCGGCAGTACTAAATTCGAGCCATACAGACTTGGGTACTTTCTTCATACTCTCCATGTTCCTTCTCAGTTTTTGTCATTTCTTTAACTCTTTTCCCTACCCAGATATCTCCCCTTGAACTTCCCATCTGTTTGCACCTGCTTGTAGGCAAAATGGCACTGATCACATTAGTTGTCTACAGAACACTTTTAGTCACTGATCATTTTCTAGAACGCATTAGTCAATCATTTGATTAGGCAGATTATTTGTTTCCCCACAGAAGGACGTATGTTCTGTGAAAGTAGTGACCTATTTTCAGGATAGCAATAGCTTTTTTCATGCTGAGGTCCAGAACATATTCTAAAGCACACTCTATTCTGCGATGGTGGAAAATTTAAAGGTGTGTTTTTGTTTTTGTTGTTGTTGTCATTTTGTTTTTCGTTCATTTGCTTTAATCTATATACTTGTGACTGGTAAATAAGAAAATGATGTCAGCTTGTCCAGAAGCAATGTTACTTTGTTCATATTTCTACCCCAGATGATTAGTATTATAAGTGATCAGAGAAAGTGTTCTCGAGATTAAAGAGAAAGTCTAGCAAAATATGAAGTTCTTAATTTAAAAATACAATCATAGGGGCCAGCAGTTAGCGTAATGGCTATGTCACTGAACTCCCATGTAGTCGACCGCGGTTCAAGTCCTGGACCCGGTGGCTTAAACTTACGCCAGGCGTGTGTGCGTGCGTGCCCAAGATCCCGAGAGGAGAATGGAGGAGAAGGGATTGCAACATGGCCACACCCCCTGGGGGTGACTTCTCTCTTTCTGTCTCTCTGTTTCTCTCTGTCTGTCTGGTGAGCGCACGCACCTTGTAGCAAAAAACTCTCCAAAAAAAAAAAAAAATACAATCCTAAAGAAATATTTTCATTTAATGAGACCCGCAGATGGAGTAATGTTTACATTGCTGGACTCCCACATCAGCAACTGCAGTTCAAGTCCTGGACCCGTCAGTTTAAAACTCATGCCAGGTGCATGTGTGTGTGTGTGTGTGTGTGTGTGTGTGTGTGTGCGCGCCCAAAATCTAGAGAGGCAAATGGAGAAGGGATTGTGGCATGGCCATACCTCCCTAGGGGGTTATTTATCACTTTCTGTCTCTATCTCTCTGGCAAGCGCACCACCCTATAGCAAAAATCTCTTTATATATTTTTTTCCTTTATTTTAAAATGCAGCTTGTTCAGGGGCATCAAGGGTAATTACACTTTGTACCATATTTACTATCTGAGAAACTGAGGATCAAGCAGTTGTAAATACATCACTGTCTCCCTTTCAACCTTCAAAACTGATTGAAAAGTCTATGTTCTAACTTGAACTTTTAATTTTAATTAAATTTATCTTTATTATAGTAAATTTCTCTAAGTGAGTATATTACATTTTTTTCGGTTGTTTTGGTTCTTGATAAAATGTGTACCTATACACAAGAGAGTGATAAAGAAAGAAAGATTCGAGCGTTCTCCACAGGGTCTGGTCATATTGTGATCTTTCTCCCGTCCCCCAGCCCATTGGATATGGGCACTCACAAGTAAACCTGTTATGTTTCAGGCTGACTGGGCTAGGGATTCAAATTGCAGTTGGCATGAGGGACTGGCTTCTTGTGAGCAGCACATTTCTGCCCTGCCACTGAACAAGTCCATCATGTATGTTTTGTTTTTGTTTTTGTGTTATCACCAGAGGGTGCATGCACTCACCTGAGAGAGACAGAGAGAGGCAGAAAGCAGCCCCACAGAGGGAGGTGGCTACCCTACATTCCCTTTTCCTCCATGCCTCGATCCTATCTTTTTTTGTTTTTGTATTTTCTTTTTGGAGTTTGTTTTATTTATTTATTTATTTATTTTTGCTATAGGGCACGTCACTCGCCAGACAGACAGAGAGAGACAGAGAGATAGAAAGCAAGAAATCACATCCCCAGAAAGGATGGCCACGCTGCAATCCCTTCTCCTCCATTCTCCTCTCGGGATCTTGGGCACGCAAGCACATGTGCCTGGCGTGAGTTTAAGCCACCGGGTCCGGGACTCGAACTGCAGTTGACCACATGGGAGTCCAGCGACACAGCCATTATGCTAACAGCTGGTCCCCCTCTATCCTATCTTGATTTGAAGCATGTATGCAAATGCACCTGGCATATATTGCAAGCCACCAAGATTAGGATTCAAATATCAGTCAGCAGTGTGAGGTCCAGTTCCCAGTGCACAGCATTTCACCACTGTGCCTCAGGGACAACCCACCACCATGTATATTCTGAAAAAAGAAGAAGCATGAGCTTTAGGATTTAAGTCAGCTAAGAACTGACAACTTCTATGTACAAAGAGCAGTAGCAATTTAACTATAGCAGGATTTTATTAGGGATGCTATTCTTTAGTTAGTGCCTTACAAAATTCCCTAGGTTTTGAGTGATCCTTCACAGTTTCACTTTTTCCCATTTATTGAGGAGGTTTGTAGAGAACAGAAGTGCTTAATAATTTATGTGTGGCATTTCAGCCAAAGTACATGAACTTAATAGTATTCACTTTAAGAAATTGACTCTGTTTAGTTTTGGCATTGGGGGTCTGAAAAATAATAATAATTTATGTGTAGCATTTCAGCAGAAGTACTTGAACTTAATAGTATTCAACTATGTTTAGTTTCAGCATTGGGGGTCTGAAAAAGAATTCTGCCTTCGGTCCATTGTTTTCATTGGGACATGTTTTTTGTATGTATTTTCTTATTCGTGTTCAGAAGTCTCACTCAAATATGTCTAATTTAAAATACAGTTTTATCTTGAGACTAGACTATACTCCTAAGTCTGATAACTATATTGTCATCAATTATGGAAAACCCTCATTCATCATCATTTTCAGTATATCACTGTCCTCCATTCTTTCCCTTCTGCAAGAATTTCAGGTTACATATAGTGAGTATATTATTCCTAGAACTAAAAGCTGTCTGAAATCTATTTTATTTATTTATTTATTTATTTATTTATTTATTTATTTATTTAATTTTATTATAGGGCATGTACACTTGCCTAAGAGAGCCAGAAAGAGAATTAGAAAGAGGGAAAGTGAGAAATCACTCCCTGGGGTGATGGCCATGCTGTAGTTCCTTCTCCATTATCCTTTCAGGATTTGGGGTATCCTTGCACATGTACTTGGTATGATTTTCAAGCTGCCAGGTCTAGATTTGAACTGCGGTAGGTCATGTGGGTGTCCAGCACCTTAATCACACCACCACCTGTTAGCCCCTGAAATCTACTTTTAAATTTCATCTATTTAAATTCCTTTTTTTTTTTTTTTTTTCTTTTTTGCCAGAGGGCACATGAGTTTACCAGAGACATTGAGAAAGTACCACCCATGGGGAATCGTCACACTGCAATTTCTTCCCCTCTATTTCACTCTTGAGGATTCTGGGCATGCATGCATACTTGCCTAGTGTGCTTGTTAAGCTGCTGGGTCAAGGACTCAATCAGCCACATTGACCCTATGTGGGATGCAGCCACCTTAACCATCACACCACCAGCTGGCCCTCACAAGGAAAGTTTGGTGATAATTTATTTTTAACAAGTTCTATTTTTTTCCAAATATTTCTGACCTCTATCTAAAATGTTTCTTTGTCACATTCAAATTTCTTAGTTTAAATGCCTGATAATTTATACTTTTTAAAATTTTGTAGTCTTTATTGGATAATCAACCGAATTTCTTTGGAGGCTAATCCTGATATGTGTATATACACATATGTATGTGCATCAGGGCCCCTGATTCTACTCATGGTGCGATGTTTCTTCGTGTATTTAGCGATATTTTGTTGTCAGCTCTTGTTTGGTGAGGTTTCATCTGTGGGAATCCTATGAAACTTTTGTTAAAATATATATACCTCCAGATTAATTTTACTTTTGCACTCTGGGATCCCAAGGGTATCATTAGATCCCACACATTTATGTTATTTTATTTGGTATGGATTTCTTAGTTTTTGCAAGAAAAACAACTATGCATCCAACTAAGAGAGAGACAGAAGACCAGGAATGCAGAATATCAGGAGAAACAAATTTTTCCCAACATATCCAAGTCTAAGGCCAACAAAATGTGGGAAGACCTTTTCTCCCATTTTTTGCAAGTTTCACTCTATATGGGTCTTGTTTTCATGCAGGAATCTCATTTATACTCTCATTTTCCTGAACCCAACCTCTTATTTGCTGTTTAAAATTTGTCCTTACATTACACTTCAACCATGATAATGACAACTACAGAAGCTTACCATTCCGCTGTTTTCACTTTTGTCCCTTAGGGTTTCTGAACATTAAAGCTCAGCTATGCATTAAAAAAACAAAAAACAAAAACAAAAACAAAAACAAAAAACACTACTGTAGTGTATCTAAACTTTATAGATACAGATAGCATGCTTTTCCTTTTATCCAGTCTGCCATATGGTTCCACACGTTATGCAATTAGATGTTCATTTAATTTATCCCAAATAATAATTGCAATGAAAATACTATTATCTATATATTATCTATATGTACCAGTTTTAAATCAGCTTCTTATTAAACACACTGGATAGCTCTCTCCTTTTTAAAAAATAATTATTTATTTAATTTTATTTATTTTCATTATTTTTTAATGTGACCAGAGAGAGAGAGAGAGGGAAAGTGAGAAGGCAAGCCACAGGTCCAGGGCTTGAACCGCAGTTTTTCATGTGGCAGTCCGGCACCTTAAGCACTACTTCACCTGCTGGTCCCACCTGTCCTTTTCTTAAAGTTGAAAATACTACCTAGTTTTCTTGGTTCTGTCATCAAACATATTGTGCAATCATAACAAAGAATCGGAGGCTATAATATAGAGTAATCTCCAAACACCAATAATTGTTATTAATGATCATTCGTCTTTATGGTTTCTTAAGAACAGGGAACTACCACTTTCACTGGTCCCCAACTCATTAACGGAAATATTTTAAAACCATAGATCACTAGTACATTTCTGGTTTTGCTAAAAGGTGCTTCAGTTGCTTTTATAACTTTAATAGTTGAGGAGATGGTACCATAACCTGGATTTCAAGGAGCAACAAAAAACCTAGAATTGACCCTCATTAATTCGAAATCAGAGCAAACTAGAGAGGTGTTACAAAAATAAGTTTACACAAAAGACGAGGAATTTGACAAGCAGTTAATGCTCTATATTTTTGTTTCTCAAGTTAACCAATAGTCAGTCCCAAGGAGAAGGGAGCCATGTGATAGACACTCTGAGTGAGCTATTAGCTTTTAAATTTTCCTAGGAGCAGGTAGTGGAAGAGGAAAGACCTGATAAAGCATGAAAATGGGTTGGTGAACCTACTGGATCAATACAAATATTAAAGACTCACCATGCACAAGATAGAGAGAACTACTCGCTTAGTTCAAGAATACACCTTAGCAGTTTCTTGTTTCTCTGAACTAATCTAAGATGTGATAGTTATTATTTTCACAATTCAGAAATTTTAGGAAATGTTGCTGGAATGCAGAATCTGTAGAAGCTCTTCTAAAGGAAAGTCCCTTATCCCCCCCCCTCCCAGAATCTCAAGAAAAGATGCAAATACACAGTGTTCAGAACACTATTATAGCATATCAAACAAGATCAGTATTTTAGAATAAAACTGAATTTTTTCTTCCTTTCTTTGTAAATAATGACTGTTCTATAGCTAAATCAAACATGTATTTATCTTTTCTCCTCCAGATGACAGGATATTAGGATACATTAGAGACTGCTATTGTGACTTAAAAGTTTGAAATTGGGGGGGGGGGGCAGTAGTTTAACTTCCAAAGCAAGCTAAAGCTTATATGTTCTTGAATATTATTCTTCAACATAAAATTTATTTTCTGCTAATGCTTTTCAGCTATTGCTATATTTTAGGATCATTTGGAAAAACTTTTAAAAAATGGTGAAGAGTGGTGTTCAGGGTCCAGATGGGGACACAGAGGAAAGGCACAATTGCTCTACAAGGCTGATCCATGTGGGAAGATTCTGGGTTTGCAATGGAAACTTCCTTGAGTATAAGAGGCTTATATGGCCCCATAATCTGGGCTTGTTTTGAAGACTGGGTATGGGTTGTGGTGTTGGAAGCCTGAGGGGGGGAGCTGTCTTTCTTTCTTTCTGTTTCTCTCTCTATCTCTGATGGAAAAAAATAACTAAATAAATTTAGTAAAAGAAAAGAAAAATGGTATTAAACTTCCACTCCCGAAGAGGTAAATCAGAATTTCTGACAGTGGTACTAAGTATTAGTATGAAGTGAAATGTTTCCCATGTAATTTTAGTATGTAAGTATATTAAGACCTACAGAGATGGCCAGCAGATGGCATAGTGGTTAAGTTGCTGGATTCCCACATGGCCAACTGTGGTTGGAGTTCTGGACCCAGTAGTTTGAAACTCACACCAGCACATGCGTGCCCAAGATCCCAAGAGGAGAATGGAGAAAGGTAAGGTGGCATGGCCATCACCCCTGGAGGGTGATTTTTCACTTTCCTTCTCATTGTCTCTGTCTCTCTCTGTCCAGGGAATAAATACACCCTAAAGTAAAACAAAGCAAAACAAAATAAAATCTCAATAAATAAATAAATAAAAAGAACTACAGGGACAGTTAGTTGTAAGCAGGGCAGCACGAGTTCTAAAGCCTGAGCAGGACCAGTGAAAGGACAGGAAACAGTATTATTTCAACTCAGGGAGTGGGGGGGGAAGGCTGCTGTGGGCTTACATGTAGCTGGAGGAAGAACGCTTAGGGCGTACATGGAGCTTGTTTGCTCTTTACAAAGCGTTTGGGAGACTTGCCCTGAGGTAATTAATGCTTCAGGTTACACTTACATTCGTTCTGAATTCCCTTGGGTTTACTTCTTAGAAGCAGCTGAAGGTGCAGTTTATATAGTAACTGGATTCTATTCATATTTTGGCAATTTAAACTTTGACTAGAAAATAGAGAATATTTCTAAGTAGGTTAAGCAATTCTCATTACATTTTTACCTAAGTAAAGGAGCAATGAGACATTGCAGCTGTAAAACACTTATCAAAATATGCTAACCCACATCAAGTGCTAGTTAGCCTCTTATCAAATTATTGTCTGTTTTCTAACACAGGTAAAAATATGATCACAATAAAAAACAAAAAGATCAGTCTTCTATTTAATTCTCCAGGGATATTTTTAAAGATTAATTAGCTATTCTAATTGTGGGCATCTTGAAATTCTTTTTATTTATACAGTTATTTTATTAATCTAAATCCAAATATAGTGAAGACTTAAGATCTCAATCACTTTCTCTCTCATTATCAATTAAGTTAGAAATTCCCAATTTATAAACAATAAAGCTTGAAACACTTGTTAAAATGCACATTTCTAATGCTCACATCCAGAAATTTTGATTAAGCGTATACAAGATAGGGCTTAGAAATTTAACATTACTCTGGTTGATTCCAATTCAGCTGGTCTTGTATAACACTGAAAAAATACAATATATTAATTTTTTCCCATAATAAACACTTTTTTTAATCTCCTCAACTATACAATGTGGCTAAAAATACAACCATGGGTGAGGAATGTACCCTGCCTTTAAGTAAACTTGTTAGTTTTATATTACCAATGTCTACAAATGCAATTATATATATATATATATGAATTTTTTTTTTGGAGAGGTTTTAGCTATAGGGCATGTGTGCTCGCCAGAAAAACAGAGAGAGACAGAGAGATAGAAAATGAGAAATAACTCCCCGGGAGGATGGCCATGCTGCAATCCCTTCTCCTCTATTCTTCTCTTGGGATCTTGGGTACCCACTCACATGCGTGCAGTGTTTAAGCTGCTGCATCCAGGACTCAAACCAGGGTCAACTCCATTGGAGCCCAGCAACATAGCCATTATGCCAACTGCTGGTCCCTAAAAGAATTTCTGAGATATGGAAAGGATTATTTTAGGAAGTAGCATTTGTACATTTGCATATAGTCATGAAAAGTGAAGTAGAATTAAGGAGAGTGTTTTAAGTGGAACAAAATAAGAGAAAGTTCAGGCACAAGAATATAGAGACTTTGTTTAAGCAACAGTACACAGGTCTGACTGAATAACATGTGTTACCAGCATTGGCATCCAGTTTTCAGTAATTTTTAGTGGTTCTTTTAGAGCTCTAGAATAAGACTAGCCCCATAGCCTAGTGGTTAAGGAAGCTGGATCCCACATGGCTGACCTATCTTTAAACCTGGGACTCAGCAGTCTGAAAAACACACAAGGCTTATATATGTGGTGCATACCCCAAATTCCAACTGGATGGAGAAATGAAGGAGAAGGGATTGTGTATGACTATTCCCCACTGGAGGTTTCTCTCTCTCTCTCTCTCTCTCTCTCTGTTTCCCTGTCTTTCTCTGATGAGCACATATACCTTCTAGGAACTAAAGAAAGCAAAAAAATCCTTTAGAATAAGTTAAAAGAAAGTTTTTTTTAAAGAATTATCTATTTTAATTTTATTTATTCATTCATTTTATTTTAATTTGACCAGAGAGAGAGAGACAGGGAAAGTGAGAAAGCAAGTCACTACATCCAGGACTGGAACCATGGTTGGCCATGTGGGAGTGTCCAGCGCCTTAGCCATCATGCCACCTGCTGGTCCCATAAGAAGTTTAAATATAATTTTCCACAGGGACTCATGAAAATATCTATTAATTGATAATGTATATAGGACCCTGGGAACTAAAATCTATTTCTTACCTCCAAAAGAGTCATGATGAGCAAGGCTAACAAATAAAAATAATCGTTACCGTAATACTACCACCTCATTCTGGATTCCTTGTATTTTCCTTAAAAAACTGTATCTTGAGACATTTACATGTACAATTTAGCATTTGGGTAAGTCGCCTTTTTTTTCAACAAGGAATTGGATCTGAGGAGCACTCACTTTCTTCTTCTACTTATAATCTTAGTCCCAGAAATCTGTACTGATTCTAAAGCAAAACTACCTTTGAACATATAGAGGAACAAAGTAAGTTCCCGAAAAGCCATTTTTGCAAGAAATGCTGCTAAAATCCTAATGAGCAAGGCAAAAGAACAAAATATACATTTTATGTATTTTCCCCTTATTTTCTCT
Source organism: Tupaia tana (assembly GCA_026018925.1). Classification (NCBI taxonomy): domain Eukaryota; kingdom Metazoa; phylum Chordata; class Mammalia; order Scandentia; family Tupaiidae; genus Tupaia; species Tupaia tana. Next base: position 167,518,016 of record JAKSZU010000002.1, on the reverse strand, counting down.
TTGCTAGCATTCAATTAATTACTTAGCACAATTTCTGAATCTTTAAGGGTCATATAATCTTATGGTAATTTATTTTTCTTATGAATTAGGAAAATACCAGAATCCAGCTATCTGCATATGCAGTTCTAAACATTTATGCCTCAATGAATTCCATGTAAGAAAATAGGATAATAGGAGACTATTCTTAAATCTTGGAATTGTACTACACAATATGTTCACTACGTTATTGCCAGATGCCTGGGATCCTATGTTCTGCTTAATATTTCGAAAAGTATCATGAGTTCATTCATGAGAAATACGCACACTGAAACAAGTTTGGTATGGAAGGATTTAGAAGGGAAATTCTTGGGATCACTATATGGGAATGACAAAGAAAAGAACTAGGATTGGCTTCTTTGTTTGGAATTCATGGTTTTTTTCTTGTGCCTGAGCACCTCACTCATAGGTGAGGAATTTGATGACTTAATTGCACATGCTTAGTGTGAACTTTGAAGGCATGAGTATCCTTATTTGGATGAACTGCCCACTTTATTGCCCCAGTGGAAATCAGAATGTTAATCAAAAAGTCATGTTGGGTCCTTTTGCATATATTTATTATCAACTCTTTTTTTTTTTATTTTTGGAGAGGTTTTTGCTATTGGCCATGTGTGCTTGCCAAAAAGACAGAGAGAGACAGAGAGACAGAAAATGAGAAATCAGCCCCCAGGGGGGATGGCTACACCGCAATCCCTTCTCCTCCATTCTCATCTACGGATCTTGGGCACACATGCACACATGCCTGGCATGAGTTTAAGCCACCGGGTCCAGGACTCAAACGGCAGTCAACTACATGGGAGTCCAGCAACATAGCCATTATGCCAACTGCTGATCCCTCAACTCTTAAAATAAATGTAACACCTAACCCCATGCCCAGTGCAGTTGTCCTTCTCTGGTGGCTGCCCACCTGCACACCTTTCTGACATAGGGGGTATACTTTTTTCCTATTAAAAATCCTCACTTTCCTATTAAAACTTCCCTTTTCCTACTTAAAAATTAAAACAAAACTAGTATTGGAAACAGCAGAATGGCCTATAGCGTAATCCCAGCAAAGGTTTTAGACATGTCAAATGTAACTGACCTTGGTCTTTCAGGGCTGTCACAGGTTGAGGTGAGAGATTTGGGCAGTTACTTCACACATACACCAAGAGTGAATTCAGGTTGCTTCCTGCTGGGCATTGGCCTGAGTACAACACTTCCCTTCAGCAAAGGCCAGTCCTATGCAGGGCCGATTGCTCAGGGCTCCCTGTAGCTAACACACCATGCAGTTGGGGATAAAAGTTTGTTATGAACTGAATGTTGTTTCCTACAAAAATTCATATGTTGAAGCCCTAATCCCCAACTTGATGGTATCCTGGGGTGGAACACTAGGGATGTAATTAGGTTGAGATGATTTGAAGAGAGCAGGCCTCCAAAGTGGAATTAGTGTCCTTCTAGGAAGAGAACACAGTGAAAAGGCAGCTGTCTGCAAGCCAGGAGAAGGCCCTGCACTAGAAAACCAAGTTGGCTAGAAATTTTTTTTTTTTGAGAGATTTTTGCTATAGGGCACGTGTGCTCGCCAGACAGAGAGAGACAGAGAGACAGAAAGGGAGAAATCACCCCCCAGGGGAGATGGCCACGCCGCAATCCCTTCTCCTCCGTACTCCTCTGGGGATCTTGGGCACGCACGCACACGCACCCGGCGTGAGTTTAAGCCACCGGGTCTGGGACGTGAACCGCGGTTGACTATGTGGGAGTCCAGTGATATAGCCATTACACTAACTGCTGGTCCCTTGACTAGCAATTATTGATCTTAGCCTTCACAGCCTCCAGAACAGTGAAGGGTAAATTCCTGTTGTTTAAGTTGCCTAGTCTATGGTATTTTATCATAGCAAAGTCAGTCAACTAAGGTAAAGTTCTTCCGTCCTGAGGGGGATCATCATAGCATATCACAACATCTGCTATAGTCACAAATTCCCTCTTTCCAGCCACAACTGGTGGTTTTTCCACCATTGCCTCCCAGATTTACTCCTAAGTCTGAAGTATGGCCATTATGAATAAATTGCATGCTTGTCAACATTGAGTCACTGCTAGAGGGTATAAATACCAACAGAGCAGGTCTAGGCAGACAATGTGTTAAGATTTATGTCTACTCTAGTACCCTTCCTTGAATTTTATGAAAGAGAATCCAAAATAGACTCTCCTGACCAATGAGAGCCAGAGGCTGGGTGAAAATAAAGACATGGCCTCCTGGAAGGTTAACAGGTGAAGAGAGGAGACCTATGTCACAGACTGGACCCCTGGGTCATACTCCCTCCTTCCAATGTCAGAAACATATGGAGCATCAAGAGCTTATATTTTCCTAAGGAAGAGGAGTGAGATAGGAACCTTGAAAGTGATCCAGTTTATCCAGAAGACACATATACATACTGGAAGTTACCATGATTCAGCAAGATGGTTTCTCATTGTAATAGAAATTGGAGCTTGGGCAATATAAGTTTATTTTAAGAAAAATAACAAATATTACATTTTGACAAATAGGAGGGTTTTTGTTTTGTTTTATTTTGTTTTTTAGTTTTTTCCATAGGCAATGTATACTCACTGGAGAGACAGTGAAAGGGAAAGTGAGAAATCACTCCCCAGAGGGATGGCTATTCCACAATCTTTCTCTTCCATTCTCTTCTTGGGATTTTGGGCACACATGCACATGTGCCTGGTATAGTTTTTAAGCAGGCAGCTCAGGGACTCAAACCATGGTCAGCCATATGGGAGTCCAGCCCCTTAACCACTATGCCACCTGCTGATCAGAGGTTTTAAGAATTTCATTATTATCATTCATTGTAGAGCATGTGTGTACATATGCAAGACAGAAAGAGAAACACCCTACAAGGTTCAGTCATGTCACAGTCCTGTTCCTTAGTGCTCCAGAATCCTGAGTACTTGCTCATATGCCAAGAGTTTCAGTTAATATTCATGACATATCACTCTTCCATTAGATTTTAACATTTTTTTTGAGAGAGATTCTTTTCATAGAGCACATGTGTTTGCTGGAGAGACACAGAGAGAGAGAGAGAGAGAGACAGAAAGTGAGAAATAACCCACCCCCCCCAAGGAGGATGTCCACACCACAATCCCTTCATCTTCATTCTCCTCTTGGAATTCTGGGTGCACGCACACACACACACACGGAATGAGTTTCAAGCCACTGGGCCCAGGACTCTAACCACAGTTGACCACTATGCCACCTGCTGGTCCCTAGATTTGAACACTTTTGAAAGCAAAAATAACTAAATGACCCTATTCTCTCACTTTAATTTCTCTGTCCACTTAGCTTTCACTGATTTCTACTCCTTTGCTTCTCTGTCAACTATGTTATTGTATGTGCATGTATGTGTGTATGTGTGTGTGTGTGTGTGTGTGTGTGTTCATGCCTACAGGTTCTAAAGCAGTCATCGTCTTGAAACACTCCTACTTTACTTCTACCAATTTTGTGGTTTTTCTCATTTAATAACATATTCAAAATATTTAAGTCAATTTTATTTAATTTTAATTGTTTTTTTTTTTCTTTAAGTTTTTTTTTTTTTTTTTGGTCATAGAGTGTATGTATTCACCAGAAAGAGATAGAGGGGAGAGAGAGATACAATGAGAGGGAAAGTGATAAATCACCCCCTTCCCCCCAGGGGGATGGCTACACCACAGTCCTCCTCCATTCTCCTCCTGGGATTTGGGGCATACATGCACAAGCCTGGCCTGAAATTGAAGCTGTCAGGTCCAGGACTTGAACAGTGGATGGCCATGTGGGAGTTCAGTGCCTTAATTATAACACCATTCACTAGTCCCAATCCAATTCTTATTTTTAAATCTATTATTTATTTATTTAATGTCAGAAGGTATGCACATGAGAGAGGAGAGAGAGAGAATCCTTCAGTGGGCCTGGTCATGCCACAATCCTTTCTCCTCCAGTTCTCCATCCTGTAAGGATACTGGATATGTATGTATGCTTGGTACGTGTTTCAAGCTGCCAGAACTGGGACTCAAACCTGTTCTGCCACGTGGGATACAGGTTTCTCTGCATAGCACTTAACTGCTGTGCTATGGAGTTGTCCCCAATTGTGTCTGGAATGAATGTAATTGGTCATTCTAAAAGCCATGATTCTGGAAGCTCAATAGTCCTCTCTAACCCCGTCTTATATTTCTAAGCTGGATCGTTTCAACGTAGGCTGGTGTGGGTGTGCTGGGAACTTCCGCCTCTGAGCCAGGTGAACCTCATCCATCTCGGATGGTTCAATATACATGATGGCTACAGGCTGTGCCATTCAGTGCACGCAGGCCGGCGCACAGAGCTCATTTATCACTACTTGTCTGCCTCGCAGAACCTGGGCCAAACACTTTCCCAGACTCGGAGCTGTAGAAATAGGGCAAGGATCAATTATTCGTACATCTCTTAGAGTCCTGCTAATAATGCTTCAACCAGCTATGTGGTCCTCTTTCTTTCTCTCGGTGATGACAGGTGATAGACAGGTAAATAAACAGAGATATAAAGTCATTGCTATTTTATTGTTTTTAAGTTTATGTACTTAGTTTTTCCTTGAGAAAAAGTCCTCAGGGAAAGAGACAGAATGACAGCAACCCCGACAGGGTCCACTAAAATAATCCAGTCCCAGCTTCAACCCCTTCTGGATCATGGACATGCACATAAAAACCAAAGCAGGATAGTCAGATAATTTTCTTTATTTCCTCCAAGATAATAAAACACACACACACACACACACACACACACACACAGGAAATCTGAAGTTAGCTTACTGTTCATTGAGAGTTTATAGAAATTAAGTATATTTCAGGCCCAGTGAAGTAGTACAGACATGAGGGCACCACTGCCTGGTGGCTGAAGCTGGGGCGAAAGGATCCAACATGGTGAGATCCTTTCAAAAATATCTCTCTCTTTCTCTACCTCCAACCCTCCCTCTCTGCTACACTCTATCTACATAAAATAAATATAAATATACATTTAAAAATACATATATATGCTTTATATTTTTGTATTTTTTAAATTACTGGATAGCATGTATGCTTACCACAAAGAGAAAGAGAGCACAAGAGAGAGGGAGAGAGAGAGAGAGAGAAATAGAGAGAGAGAGAGAAAGCATCTCACAAAGGAATATGATCATGTCGCAATTCCTTCTCCTTCAATTTTTCATCCTGTTAGGATTTGGAGCATGCCTGGTGTGTATTTCAAGCCCCTGAGGCCAGGGCCAGGATTCAAACCACGTGTCAGCTATATGGGATCCGGCTCCTTTATCCACTAGACTACAGTGTTGGCCCTAAGTGTTTATTTTTTATATTACTAATACAGGTGTAATTTTCAAACATTTTAAAAAGGATTTCCCTTGTTTTGGGGAAAATTCAACTAGGATACATGTGAAGAATTATGATTCTATGTTCTCATGGAATATAGATATCAAATTAAGAACTTTTCATAATGGGTTTATAGTTATTAAAATATCTTTAGATGTTATAGGATGCAGTTTTATTATATATATATATATTACTTTGAAATCATTGAGATGCATGAAGAGTTAGAAATACACAGTTTTATTGTGATTAGAATTATTAACTGTTATAGTTGGAAAAATACATAGAAATATATGTGTACTATATATACGTATATGTGATGTGAGGATGCATATATATATATATATATATATATATATATACACACATGTACTTCTTTCATATGCATTGAATTGTCAGAAAAGTCATGATGCATTTTCACATAGAAAAATAGAAAAATACATCATGACTTTTCAATGACCTGATATATACACACACATATATACAAACACAAATGCATATACATAGTTAAATGTCTGCCTATACATATAATTTATAAATACACATGTATATGTGTACAAACATACTTGTATATTTACACATGTATGTATGCAAACACATGCACATACATGTAAGGGCTTGTGTGCAAATCTCTGTAAATATACATGTCTATCTATGTGTACGCATGTATATATTGATGTATATATATATGCATGTTTAAATATGAGATTTCTTCAAAAAGTCCATGAGGACCAGATGATGGCATGGTGTTTGAGATGACTGGGTCTCATATGGCTGACTGTGTGGTTCAAGTCCTAGACCCAATGCTTGAAAAACACCCTGGGCACATGTGTGTGCATTCCCCAAACCCCAAGAATAGAATGGAGGATAAGGGATTGTGACATGGCCATTTTTTTTGCAGATAATCTTTTACTCTCCCTCTCTGTCTTTCTCTGGTGAGCACACAAGCCATTAAATAAATAGTTTGTGAAAAACGTATATTATTTAAAAACTACACATGAATTTAAAGAACTTTTTTCATCAAAATAAACTTGTATTAACTTGTTCTAAGATGTTTAAACAGAATCTAGTTTGAGACACTAGGAAGACACCAATTTGGAAAGAGCTCTTTTCAGAATAGTATGAATTCTGCTAAAATTGAAGCAAGAACATGTATAAAATTTCTGGTCAAGATTGGGTGGATGAGTGGTGAAGTCATGAAATCTTTATGGAAAGTTTATGGGGACAATGCCCCAAAGAAATCAGAAGTTTGCAAGTGGATAACTCATCATAAGGACAAAACAATGTTGAAGAAATAGACCACCCACATCAATTTGCAAGGAAAACATCAATTGGGTTTGTTTTCTAACCGAATACCAATGATTCACAGCAGAAACAATAGCCAACACTATAGATATCTCTTTTGGTTCAGATTACACAATTCTGACTGAGAAATTAGAGTTGAGCACAATTTCTGATCTATAGGTGCCCAAAATATCAAAACTAACTACAGAGCTTTGGATGGAAATTTTAAACAAGTAGGGTCAGAATCCCAAAGCATTTCCTCAAACAATTGAAGTAAGAGATGACACACGGCTTTACCAGTATGATCCTGAAGACAAAGGACAATCAAAGCAATAGCTATGAAGAGGTAGAAGTGGTCCAGTCAAATCCAATCAAAGCAAAAGTGGACTGATCAAGAGAAAAATTCATGGCAAAACTTGCGTTTGTGTTTGTTTTTATCTCTAGTGATACTATTCGAAAGTCCGAAGTTACTCTGATCCCCCATAGTGTGCACATGTACCTTATAGCTTCTATCAGTACTTAGCCCCATCACTGTCTTTCTTACCTATATTGATAACAAAAGGCCAAAATCCACATTTCTGAAACACCATTGTCCACAGATCTTTAGTTTAGATTCCACCAATGGAAAAAGTCTTGTTTCAGATTCAGGCAGAAGAGAAACAGAAGCATTATTTATCCCCAACATCAGGAGGTAGGCAGATTTCAGAAGAAGGCAGATGTGAGTTTTTATACCTCCTGGACATTCTTCTGCAACTTATTGACTTTGGTGCTGCAGAAGTAGAGATGCCAATGGTGTTTTTATGAGTTCTTCTCCTTTTCATGACTTCTCCATTATGTCCAGAGGATTTATAAATAATTAGTCCTCTCTGTTAAGTACTTTCTTGTCTGAAACTCTTAAAGTGATTACTGTTTCCTACGGAGTTCTGGTCAAATGCCAATATATGATTACTATGCCCTGAAATACCACAAAAAAAGACAGATTGCATTAGCTTCACTGTGAGGGATCTGACACAGGGAACAGAGAGAAGATACTTTTCTGTTATGCAGTGGTGCAATATTTGGTAACACTAGATGAATGTTAGAAATGTAAAAGAAAAGAGTCTATAAATGTGTGCCACCTAGGAGTGTGAAGAGCTGACTACAGACTTTGAAAAGTAAGAAATAAGACTGAACAGAACTGTGAGGGAATACTGCTCCCTAAAACTGCAATTAAGCGAATGGATTTATCACGGCAGAAAAGATCAGATTTAAGCTATAGCTTACTCACTAAACACACACTTGCCCCCACCCCCATAACCTCAGTGTAGCCAATTACTAGGTTGAAAAAGAGAAACTAGAAACCAAAGAAGCAAATTCGTAATTGATAGGAGAACCACATATGGAAAATACGATTGAGTGAAAATATTAGCACATAGAAAACAAAAGAAGTAGAAAAATCAGGTTGCTTAGCTTTTCAGGGTTTTGTTTTCCAAAGAACCCATACGAGTGGCTTAAAAAAGACTGCAAGTATTCAGTAAAGCTTAAAATAAATCATCCTTGGACTGGAAGTGGACTGGAAGTGTATGCAGCTCTTAAAGAGAGCAAAATCCCCAAAACTTATCCTAGGTAAGAACAAGGGGACATATGGATAAAGAGTAATATGAAGCACTGTGGAACCAGATCCTTGGAGGAAAGTGGACAGAGGGGTTTTACATAGGGGCAGTCAGTGAGCCACAGAGAAAGTTTCCCACCTCCACCCCCATAGGGATCATTCACAATGTTGGCCCCAAATCAATCCTAATTCACTACAAACATATGACTTTTGAGGACCTCCTTTTTCTTTTTCAAATGTGAGTGTAAAGAGAAAGAGTTTTTTATTTGTTTGTTTGTTTCTTTTCACTGTTTAATTCTTTGGTCCTGGAGGCGTCACATCCACACTGACAACTATACAGAGTTCTAGGTTTTGGTTGATTTTAGTCTAACATATTTTATGATTAATACTTATCTATGAAATAACAGTTAATGTAAGGATTGGTTTTCTCCAAATGTTTGGTAAAATATCAAAAACTTAAGACATTATTTATATAGGGTGTTCTCCCCTCCAAAAAACATAGATAAAACATTTGAAAATTATTCTTAAAGTATATTATTTTGTCACTTAAATGTATTGCATTCCTTTCATTCCTGTGAATCTTACTAACTTCAGTTAAATGAAATGGTTTTAAAATACATTCTTTCTTTTGGAATATGCTTTAAACAGACTTTCACTTGATAAACATTTTAGTAATATAATATTCAAGGTTTTTCTTTTTGTCATATTTATAGAATACAACTTAGAAACAACTAAAATGAAAAGCAAACATTAACAGCATTTTTAAGGCCATCCTTGAATTTCAATTTCAGTCCTTGAAACAAATTCTAAATGCTTAAATTTTAATAAAATAGAAAAGTTTGTGCCTGCTTATTTGACTTTGTCAATATACAACTTTATCTGTGACAAATGTAAAATATCAATACATACCCAGACAATCGGTTAAATAAGAAAATCTATATAATACTCTCCCATCATTGCTGAGAACACATAAAAAATAAGACAAAAGATATTGATCATTTGATCATTGTTTTTTACAAAAATTATTAGCAAAAGTTTGTAAGATATAAACTATTGGATTGTCAGAAAAATTATGATAGATTTTTTTCTGTTTTTCTATGCAAAAACACATCATGACTTTTCTGACTTTTTTAGGGGCAGTGCTGCTCAATACTGGGAACACAAGAGAAGGTCCTAGGTTTGTATCTCACACTAAAGATGGCAGTGTGAGAACCTATTGAGCTTGTCTCTCTCTTTCTCACTCATAAAGAAAATAAATAAATAAACTTAAACAAAGGAGGGGGAAGGAAGAAAATGTGATTATTGGTGAGCTGGCCCTAGAACACAATGATTAAGCCCTATGCCTCCATCTGACAAGAATGATCACAGTTTGAATCCTGCCCAGGCATCTTGAAAAATTGCCAGGCTTGTGTGCATGCATGCCCCCAAATCCTAACAGGATGGAGAAATGGAAGAAAAAAGATTTCACTTTGACACCTCCCCTAGTGTTAACAGATGGGAAGGTGTGGAGCTGCGTTGTGAAATCCTTGGTTCTTTGTGTCCAGATCACTAAAATTAGAGATCTGTCCCTGGGTGCAAAATGAAACCAAAACCACAAATGAAGTAGGTAGAAAAAAAGATTTAATAGGAAGGAAAGGAAATACACCCAAAAGGCTGTTTGGCGGGCAGATTGCCAGGTGGAAACCGCACTGGGCACCAGTCAACCATCATTTTATTACTAGCGGTCATGAACATTCATTAGTGGGAGGCCCATCACACTGCCTATGTCCTTCCTTTGAATTCGAATCCACACGTTCTCTCCTGCACCTGCGCACCTTCTTCACAGGTAAAGTGAGGAACTTGATCACCTAACTGCGCTCACCCAGTGTGAGCCAGGTTGCTCCAATGAGACTGCCCAATTAGCCCATTACCTTAATGGGAATAAGGGCGTTGACCAAGATGCTTACTTAGGGATTTTGGTAAGAGAAAAATCTGCGAATCATCCCTGTGTGCTTCCCTCAGGCCCCAAGGAAGGAAGATGGCAAATTGCCTCGCCTTCCTGGCGCTGGGAGCTAGATGAGCCTTTCACTTTTCTCTTAGCGCTGCCCGCTCATGACTAACTAACTGCCTACCACACTGGGAGGATGCGTCTACACTCCCCTTTGTCTTTCTCTGGCAAGTGTACATGTAAGTATCTTATAAACTTTGGCTAATGATTTTTGTAAAATACAATGAGCAGTATCTTTCTACACTCCCTTTGTCTTTTTCTGACAAGTCACTGTACTCCTACATGGTCAATGGTGGTTTGAGTCCCAAACCCGGTGACTTAAAACTCACACCAGGCACATGTGCATACACACCCAAGATCCCAAGAGGAGAATGGAGGAGAAGGAATTGCAGCATGACCAACTACCCTGGGGGGTGGGGGAGTGATGAGGGCGTTGATTTCTTACTTTCCTTCTTACTGTCTCTGTCTCTATCTCTCTCTCTGGTGAGTACACACACACTTTGACAAAAACCTCTCAAAAATATATATGTGGCAGATCAACTTAATGCTATTTAGTAATCAATATTAAAAACAGAAGAAAGGCCAGCTATGTCATGGTGGTTAAGGCAGCTGAAGCCCGTGAGGCCAGCTGTGAGATCTGTCTTCAGCCATGGTGATTTCAAAAACACATTTGACTTTTGTGTGTACAAGCCAAAATCCTGAAAGGAGGAAGAGATGGAGAAGAGATTGTGGTGTGACTCTTTCCATGGGGTGTACTTTCTCACTTTCCCTTTCTCACTCATATTCTTTCTCTTCCCAGTGAGTGCACATGGCCTCTGCCCAAAAAAAAAAAAAAAAAAAAAAAAAAAAAGGAAAAGGAAAGACAGAATATAATACCATATTTTACCATATTTCTCTAATTATTACACATAGTGGCAGAATATCGTATACAAATAATTTGGACACAACTTTTAAACTAATGATCACAGGAAGAATGCTTGTTTTTCACCCATTACACATACTATTACAATATTTCAAATCATTCATCACTTTCAAGAAAATGTCTATCCTTCATTTTTATAATTTATAGTGATTAAAAGTTGAGAAAATATTGATTTTTAGATCAGTGGATAATTGAAATTAATTAATTTCTAAACTAAAATATAATTCCCGTTCTCATCAACTCCTTTTTCTTGGCTTTTGCACAGTCTAAATTGATCTTTAGAAAAAAAAATCATGCTTGCAGATGGAATTTGAAATTCTCTAGCTGCTTTAAAAATATTATTCACCTCTCCTCTGAGATCCTTCATTAAACAGAAGAGTTCTAGGTATGTGGCTTTATTTCTATAAACGAAGTGAAGCAAGAGAAAGTAGGCTACGGATTTATGTCAGCACAACTAATCTTTTCTAACTGCCCCCGCTACTTCTATAATAGGTGAGGCATGAATAAATTTTTACTATTACCTTACACTTGCTGAAGGGATTTCTCATGCAAAATTCTTTCCTACATACTATTAATTCTCACAAGTTTGTGAGGAAATTTAGAGAACTTTTCTTATTCTGAGTTTATGGCCAATAAAGTTGAAAAATGTAAACATGATTTGAATATTAGCTCAGATTCTGATATGCTTAAAATATATCTTCTTGTTAATGGGAAAGTCAGTTTTAATTACTGTTTCATCTCTTATAGCATAACCAAAAAAACTAGCCAAATTCTGATATTTCATACAGAGGAGACTATCCTAGAAGATCTTATTTTGCCCAAGCTCTTGCTGATTGTGTTCTTGGTTCAAACAGGATTTGTGTGTTTTTTGTTTGTTTGTTTGTTTTTTGTTTTTTTTTTTTTTGTCCTTTAAGTCCTTAAGTTTAGATCACAGGGTTATTTGGTAAGGCAGGGAGCCCCTAATCCCTGGAATCTCCCTTATCCTCTCTGACTCGGGACCCTCTGAGCCTTTACCATTTCCCTGACACACCCTGGATATACTAAGCACTGACCTCCCTTTCCAGGTGAAATTCTTTCCCTCCAGCTGTGATCACAGACACTTTGTTTTTCTCCTTTCTTCTAGAGCAAGTTACTTTCTTTTCTGTCCTAAAGCTTTAAGGAGAGTTACAAAGAAAGTAGGCAGAGGTTGTCCTTACATTTGTCAAATTCCCTGAAGCAAAGCATTCAAAGAGACATTGTACTTGTGTGGATAATATAAAAGATAGACTCCCCCCAAAATTAACATATCAAAAATAATTTTGCTGAAAATAAAAACATGGGTTACCAATGTCATACTGTAAATTAGAACCATTGGAACCTTGGCTTCCTAAATCTCTTTCTAATATTTCTTTTACTATATCATTTTGTCAATTTTGTTCCTTACTCAATCAGTACCTGTTCAGAGATTATTATATATTCTTCAAACTACTTTTAGTTTTCTTGCCAGTGTGTAACACAGGAAAAAACATGCTGAAAATTCTGATAGTTACTATTCATCTGAGATGGTCAACAGGAGTACAGAATAGTTCTGCATGTCTGCTTTTATTTTTTGTCTTCTTTAAAGATTATTTATTTACTGAGAAAGAGTGAGGCAGAGAGAAATAGGAAGAGAGAGAACACTCCCAGCAAGGCCTTTTTGCTGTGATCCATACCTGGACTCTGCCAGCCCGCCCTGGATTATGGTCTCACATATGCCTGGTATATTCAGGGAGGTCTCAGGATGCAAACCTGGAACCCTCCAGGTGGGTCAGAGCATCACAGTTTATAGCATCACCACCTGACCCCATCTTCCATCTTCTATCTCAAAGAAAAAAATGAAATAATAATAAGCTAGTATAGACTTAAAATAGGTAGAATATATATATATATATTCCTTGACATCCATCACCATTATCAATGAATATTCATTTACCCATTCAAAAGTTCTACTAGGCACATACTGTTAGTCAGGTGCTACACAGCTGGTGTAGTGAACAGGGTCCTTAAGAGAGGAGACAGCAGTGGCTTGAGGAAAGAATCTAAACTGAGAATTGAAGAATATGTTAAAGTCAGGCAAATATATGGAATAAAGATGGAGGATAATATTCTAGGCAGAGGAAAATACAAACATAAAGGTTAAGACAGTGCATAAGTGTTGCTGAGAATTAAAAGAAGCCCAATACATGGGGCCAGCAGGTGGTGTAGTGGTTAAGGCACTGGACTCCCACATGGTGACCATGGTTTTAGTCCTGGCCCCAGTGGCTTGAAATGTAACAGGCATGTGTGCATGCACACCCAAAATCTTAAAAGGAGAAGGAATTGCAGTGTGGCCTCCCCACCACTGGGGGTGATAATTTTTCAGTTTTTCTCTCTCTCCATCTTTCTCTGTCTTTTCCAAGAGTGCATGTGCCCTCTAGCAATCATATCTCCAAAAACTAATAAGAATAAAAAGAAACCCAATACAGTCTTTAGAAGCCTTATAGACTAAGTGGAGGATTACATCTTCATAATTTTTGAGAAATGTCATTAAAGGGCTAAGAAATTATATAAAGGGTTTGACAAAGCCTGAGCGGTATTTAAAAAATGAATACATAACCCAATGAAGCATAAAACTGTGGAAGGAAGAGGATGGTTGTCTGGAAGAAGACGTTAGAAGCTCTGACAGTGACTTTGGTGTGAAGACACTGATTACTAAAACTGGGAGAATGGCAAGGTAAAGGGCAAGAGAAGGAACAGAAATGGATGTGGAGGTGGTATATTCATGAGCTTTGGCGTCAGGTTTGTGGAGATACATTAGAGTGACTCATGCAACATGGCCACCCCCCTTCCCTCCCTAGGGTACAGAGGCCACCAACGCTAAATATTCATTCTCCCCCCACATCCTCTCACGCTGCCATGGGGACTGGATGCCAGAGACGTGTTTCTGAGGGCATCTCTTCCTAAATAAAAGTAGCAAAACCTCACAAGGCAAAAATCCCATTCCATTTGCTATCACTGAACATTTTTACGTGATACTGATGCTTGGAGAGTAGTTCATTTTTCTTAGTTATTTTAGTTATTTTTTTAAGAGTGCTATTTACTATAGGGCACAGGTGCTCGCCAAAGAGACAGAAAGATAAAAGCGACTCCTGGGGGGTCACCCAATCTCCCAGGAAGGATGACCTCTCCTCCATTCTCCTCTTGGGATTTTGGGCATGCACACACACACACACTCACTGTGAATTTTAAGCCACTGGATCTGGGACTCAAACCATGGTCAACTACATGGGAGTCTAGTGATGTAACCATGGCACCATCTGCTAGTCCCACAGTTATTTTAGTTATTAAGTAGACCTTATGTTCTCCAAGTGTGTAATGGAAGAGGGAAAGATCTCACAATAAAAGTAAAACCTAACCCTATCTTGCAGCAGTTGCCATATGGTGACTTGGCCATTTGGACTTCTCTCAAGTGTACTGATTAAAACTTCTCTATCTCATACCTTTTCCATGGCTGTTGCTTAATTTGTGTCTTAGAACAAGTCTAATCTTAGGGGTCTCTACCCAAGAACTGAGCATCCATTACAACACTTCCCATTTGATAACACATTATGGCAAAAATTTTAAAAATAATAATAGTAATAAAAGCTGACAGGGGGAACCAGCAGTTAGCGTAATTTCTGTGTCGCTGGACTCCCACGTAGTCGACCGCGGTTCGCGTCCCGGACCCGGTGGCTTAAAACTCACGCCGGGAGCGTGTGCATGCGTGCCCAAGATCCCGAGAGGAGAATGGAGGAGAAGGGATTGTGGCATGACCATCCCCTCTGGTCTGGGGGATGATTTCTTACTTTCTGTCTCTCTGACTCTGTCTGTCTGGCGAGCGCACGCACCCTGTAGCGGGGAAAAAAAAAAAAAAAAAAAAAAACCTGACAGGCAGCCCGATGTTGGCAAAACGGTAACCTGTGAGAATATGTGAGGCAATTTCACCTGAGAAAGTCCCCAGCTCAGTTCAGGAGACCCCTCTGAGTACCCTGGGCACAGGCTTGCCCTGATCCAGAGCCTGCTGAAGGGTGGAGGTGCACAGTGACATTAAGATTCTGTAGGAGGTGTTGTCTCACTCTCTATTGTCTCCTCTTTCTCTCTGCCTTTCTCACTCATGGAAGAAATAAATGACTTAATTTAAAAACTACCCGCATCCAGAACTCTGCCTTGGTATTCCTGGCTCTAGCACATTCAACCAGACCTGTCAGCCTTAGCTAACGGGCCACCTGCTGACTGCACAGTCAGAGGGCATAGGCTTCAAAAGTTCTTTCAACCTTACTTAAAACTACTTTTAGGAACCAGCAGACGACATAGCAGTTTTGTGGCTGGACTCCCACATAGTTGATCGTGGTTTGAGCCCCAGACTGACCCTGTGGCTTGAAAATTACACTGGGTATATGTGCGTGCATGCCCAAGATCCAGGGAGGAGAATCGTGGTGTGGCCATCCCTCCTGGGGGGTGATTTCTCACTTTCCACGTCTCTTTCTCTGTCTGGCGGGTGCACATCCCTTAAGGTAAAAACCTCTAAAAAAGGAAAAGAAAACTCTGCTTTTGGGGACAGTGAGTGGCTCAAAGATTAACAAATGGGACCCCAGGCAGCTGATTTCACAGTTCAAGCCCCAGCCCCAGTGGTTTGAAAATCATGCTGGTAAGATGTGCATGGAGTCTTCAGATCCCTCGAGGAGAATGGTGAAGAAGGCACTGTGGAAGGGTCATCCCCCTGGGGAGTGATTTCTCATTTTCCCTCTCTTTCTCTATTTCTCTCTCTCTGCCTCTCTCTTGCAAGTGCATGAATCCTTTCGCAAACTAAAAGAATAAACAAACAAAGAAACAAAAAACCTACCTTTACTAAACAAATACCTGACATTATCTGAAGAGATCTACAAAATATGTGGCATTTTATGTATCAGTGCCCATATCTACTTATACACACATTATAATTTACAGTAAAATTATTATGTAACTGTTATGAGAATGACTTATTAAGACTAACAAATAATTTCTACATAAATAGAAGAAAAAGTACTTACAAAACCTTAAGTACTTACTTATTCTACTTTTTGCTTAAGATTCATTTTGCCAGGCGCCAGCAGGTGGCGTAGTGGTTAAGTCACTGTCAGGGTCAATGGCAGTTCAAATCCCAAATCAAGTGTCTTACTTTCTCATTTTCTTTCTCCCTCTCCCCCCCTCTCTATCTGGTGAGTTCATGTGACCTATAACTAATTTAAAAATAATAACAACAATGGGGCCATCAGATGGCATAGTGTTTACATGACTGGATTCTTATATAGCTGACTGTGGTTCAAGTCCCAGATCTTGTGGCTTGAAAATCATGCCTGGCACAAATGCAAGGGTGCCCAAGATCCTAGGAAGAGAACCGGAGGAGAAGGGATTGTGACATGGCCATCACCCCTGGGGCGGGGATGATTTCTCACTTTCCCTCCCACTGTCTTTCTTAGTTTCTCTCTCTCTCTCTCCAGCAAGCACATGTGCCCTATAGCTAAAACCTCTATTAATAATAATAATAATAAAATTAAATTATAATTGTTTTAAAAAATTTTGTGCTCATAAGATTATTTTAGGCCATGCTTTTTCATAGTAAATCATAATTAAAAGAGGAGCTGAATTGCATATAAAGCTTGCACAAAACTTACTGAACAAACAAAGTTACAAAAATTTAGAGCTTATATCAATGACAATTTACCAATTTCAACTCTTGTTTGCATTTTCTTTACTCTGTTCAATTTTTTTTCTTACATTTTTACTATAGGGCAGGTATGCATGCCGGAGACTGAGAGAGACAGAGAGCCAGTTAAAGGGAAAGTGAGAAATCACTCCCCAGGGTGGATGACCATGCCACAATACCTTCTCTTGGGATATTGGGCACACACGCATGCACACACAGTGTGGTTTTCAAGCTGCCAGTCTAGGACTCGAATCACAGTTGGCCGAGGGAGTCCAGTGTCTTAACCACTGTGCTGCTGTCCCTCCTTTTCTCTATTCTGTTCACCATCTGATAGAGGAATATAATTTTGTCTATGAACTTCTAAAAAAAAAAACAGAGGCTTTTGCTATTATATAGTGACCCCATGGTTGTCCCATACAAATGTTCAGATCATATTGTGTAAAACTTTTCCACATATCACATATTCTGGAAAATATTAATGCTTCTGTAAGTGTTCAGTTTCATTCTTTTCAGTGCTTCTTTCTCTAACCACCAGTTCAACAAAATTAATCAAGAAAAGGGTAAGCTATTTTACTGAAGAAAACTTAAGACTTTTTTCCCTCTAAGTTTTACTGTGTCCTTTTGATACACTAATCTCCCATTCTGCAGCAGTGTTGTAATCAACTCCTCATCATCATTCCTTAATTGTCTTCTAACTACACTCCGAGTGACCTTCTATAATGAGTCTCTCTTTAAGGATCATTTCCTCCTTGCATTTGAAAATATCATAGTACTTTAATTATTATTTTCCTATTTTATGTTATCAAGTAATTACCACAATTTACCTTCCTTACTGGCATTATGAAAAAGAGATTTTTCTCATTTGACACTTTTTTTTTTATTATTAATGACAACAATTGTTTTGGAAAGAACAGATATGGTAATTATGAAACAAATTGGCAGCATCTCCAAAACCTATTTTTTTTTTTTTTAACATTCTCAAATCCAATTGTCATTTTCAATTGACCTGAGAAGTCTCTATAGGCTGGTATAATCCTAACAAAAATTTATATTCAAAAGACCCATTACAATAAAGCCAATCTATTTGTTGCTGCCCATGAAGTCTTAAGAGGTACAGAATTGAGACCCTGAACACAGATTTCTCAAATCTCTACAAAACTAAAAGCTCAGGTATTAAGGAGTATATTGCTCAGTAATCCTCTTACAAAGAGTTTCTCTTTTCACAGGTGCTTACACAAGTCCCATACCTCCTCTCTGTAACGTTTGAGGCCAGAGAGTTTTGGATTCCAGACTTGTACAGATTTGGGGTATTTGCATCTGCTTAATGAGATATCTTGAGAGTGGGGACCTAAGTCTAAAAGAAGAATTTATGTTTAATATACACATTGTACATATAGCATGAGGTAATTTCACACAGTATTTTTTATTGCAACATTTTGACTGCAGTTTGTCCCATGAGGTCAGGTATGGAATTTTCTACCTGTGGCACCATGCTAATGTACAAAAGTTTTGGATTTTGAAACATTATAAATTTCAGATTTTCGAATGAGAGATGCTAAACTTATAGTAGAGAGTTTCATAAAGACTTAATCTCTTCTCCAGCTATTTTGGTTAATACTCATGTAGTTATAGAGTGTCTTTTTTATTTTTATTTTTAGAGATTTTTGCTATAGGGCATATGTACTCACCAGAGAGGCAGAGAGAAACAGAGATAGAAACTGAAAAATCACTCCCTAGGGAGGATGGCCAGGCCGCAATCCCTTCTCCTCCATTCTCTTCTCAGGATTTTGGTCACACACGCACACAGGCTTGGCATGTTTTAAGCCACTGGGTCCAGGACTTGAACTGTGGTTGACTACATGAGAGCCCAGCAATGTAACCATTACTCCATCTGCTGACCCCAACTAGAGTGTTAGTTTATAATTTATTGCTTGTAGGACCTTGTCTTCTTTATCTACTTCATTCTGGAAAGCATTTGGTTTCTTTCCTAGGATTCAGCTAATAAGAAAATTTGTTAGAATTTTTCTTTTTCTATTTGGCCCTTTAGGATGAATTATCTTTATTATTTTATCTGCTTTATTTCAAAAAGAAAATGGTTGCAACTATAGGTCTAGGGACTTTCTCTTTCATCTCTGCATTGGGATCAGTTTGCTTTAAGAAAGAATAATTTTAATGAGCTCCTCTGAGATGGAGGGAGGGAGACAATTTTAATTGAAACACAATGGACTCTAATGTTTACAGGGAAACTTTTCTTTCCTTTTCTTCTTTTTCCTTTTCTGTTCTCTTCTTTTTTCTTTCCTTTTTGAGAGATTTTTGCTTTAGGGTATGGGCACTAACCAGAGAGAGAGAGACAGACAGACAGAAAATGAGAAATCATGCCCCCAGGGGGCGTGGCCATTCCCCAAACCCTTCTCCTCCATTGTCCTCTTGAAATAATTTTGCGTATGCATGCACCTGTGTCCAGCATGTTTTAAGTCACTGGGTTGGGGACTCCAACCACAGATGTCCACAAGGGAGTCCAACGATGTAGCCATTACGCCATCTGATGGTCCCTACAGGGAAACTTTTAATTTGAACTTGGATCTGACTAACAGTGTTTTTTTTTTTTTTTTTTTGTTTTTTTTTTAACTCAGTATGAGACAGAAAAATACATTGGTTTATCTGTATATATAAAAATCTGTAAATTTTGATAACAAAGGAAGAAGAATATAAACACTTCAGTGGCTAGTTGTGCTAAAGAACCTGGTACACTTCAGCTCATTCTTAATTTCTCTATTTCCTATTTTAATCAGTCATGCAATAAGTGAATATGAAATCTCATTTTGACTACAGGTTTTCACCAAAGAATCTAGCTTAGCTCCACAGTGAACCCTATTTTTTCCTAATAAATTGCCTGTTTAAGTTATATAGTTTTTCCTTTGAGATTATTGATAATTATTTTGAAGTACTTATTATTGTTAAGTACTATAACTTCAGGTAATGTTGGTCAAGTATCCATTTTTCTTTTTTTAACTTCCAGAGGGCACACTAGCTTGCCGAGAGAAAAAAAGACACACAGACAGAGAGATAGAGACAAAGTAACCCCAATGAGTGTACACATCTCAAGCCATCTATTCTCTTCCATTTCTCCATCCCATCTGGGTCTTGGGTATGCAAGCACACACACCCAGTGAGCTTTTCAGTCTACCAGAGCCAGGATCTGAACTGCAGTCTGCATGTGAGATCTGGGTCCCTTCACCACTGGTCTGCAGGGTAGACCAATTTTAGTTTCCAAATGTGAGTTAAATATTGTGTAATAATTTGTAAAAGAAAATAATTAAATGACTAGGAGTTAGAGTAGACTATTAATTCAAATAGAACTATCTAGCCTCAGGTAGGCCCTATAGTCATATACTAGTGTATGTAATATATAAGTACATATCCATATGTTTACATGCATACATATGAGTGTATATTCAGCTTGTGTCATATATAATATGTATGGCATAGTGTTATATATAATAATACCTATTATGATTTATGAGGTAGTTGTCAAATGGTGCATGAAAAATATATATTATTAAAAAAGTATAGATTTAAAATTGTTGTGCACCAAAATAAACTTGAGCTTCAATTCCATTTTTCCATTCAGTTTTGAAATTCCCTCATATCTACTATATGATAGTATATAATACACATACACGCAATATGTATGACTATATATATTGATTAATTTAGCTGAAAGTTGACTGCTATGACAAAGAAGAAAGAGAAGACTCATGTTATTCTTAAAAATACTGTGAATTAGTCCATTTTTAGAATTCAGTCATAAAACCCTGATGAAAATAAAGAACAAACAAGAACAGAAACAAGAAAGAGGAGGAAGGAGAAAAGGAGATAGAATATGAGGAGAGCCACATTGCTTATGTAGACAGGACAAAGCTGAAACTGTAATAGCATCCACTTTTGCTACCGCCACAAAAAAATGGAGTAATGTAAGTTTAGCAAATTATCCAAAATATTCAGAAAACAAATCTGTGAAAATGCCAAAATATTTCAGGATTTTGAGTTGCTGTTAATATATAAAGCTGACAGTCATAGAAACATTCAATCTTCAAATTGAGGGGCCTTTACTACTTTCAGGTTATTTTTGTGTAGTTTTCACATAAAAGTTTAACAATAACTCTGAAAGATAGATTTTTTGCTTAAATAGGAAGAACTGACATTTTTGAGAGAAAATATATGACAAAATACCATACATAGTAAATGGAAGAATAGGAATGAAAATCGGAACTTCTGATACTTTGTAAATTACATATAAATTAATTTTATCCATCTCATTTCAATATTGTTTTATAATAAAGATTTTTTATAGAGGCCAATAGGCGGCATAGTGGTTAAGGTGATGGACTCTTATGTGGTTGACCATAGTTCTAGTCCTGGACCCGGCAGCTGGCTTTCTCACCTTTCCTTGCTCTCTCTCTCTCTCTCCCTCTCTCTCTCTCTTTTTCTCTGATGTCCTGTAGAGAGGGAGAAGGCACCCCCCCCCCCCCCGGGGTATAGTCATGTGCAATCCCTTCTCCTCCATTTATTCATTCTTCTGGGATTTGGGGCACGCACACACATACTCGGCATATTTTTCAAGCATCCAGGATTGAGATTCAAACCACAGTCAGCCATGTGGGGTCTAGCTCCCTTAACCACTAGGCCACAAGTTGGTTTCTCTGAGAGTTCAGTTTATAATGGGTGGATGTCATTAAACTCATTTCAGCTATCAGGTAAACAAGTGCTTTCATACAACTATATTGAAGAAAGAAAGATATATAATTTCTTTTTTTTTTTTTTTTTAAGAGAGATTTTTGCTATAGGGCGTGTGTGCTTGCCAGGGAGACAAAGAGAGACAGTAAGCGAGAAATCATCCCCCAAGTAGGATGGCCACACTGCAGTCCCTTCTCCTCCATTCTCCTTCATTCTCCTCTCAGGATGTTGGGCACATATGCACATGCACCTGGCATGATTTTTAAGCTGCCAGGTCTGGGGCTTGAACTGTGGTCAGCTACTTGGAAGCCCAGTAACATAATCATTACCCCATCTGCTGGTCCCAAGATATGTAATTTCTGACTTTTATATTTTCAGAGAACGAACAATTAATATGATGAGAAATTATATCATTAAAGGAAAAAAAAAAGTGAGACTTTTGCAAACAAGTCTTTTTCTTAAGCAGAACAAAAGACTATTGGAGGCAAATTTATATTGCATAAAGATGGTTTGTCAATAATCATTCTGATGCTGCCACAATTTCCATAACACTAATGTTTGATGATTCCTTTCAGAAAAATTCAGATAAGAAAATTTCATGAATGAGGCATGGATTTAGGACTAAGCTTGACTAGATTACACACTAGGAAGCATATAGTTATAATATTCCCTTTATAATTAATACAGCTGATTATCTATTATTATTACATGCTCAGTGAGATGAAGAAATAAAATATAGATGAAAAACAGAAAAGTTTAATATGAAGATAGAAAAGTTACTTAGAAAAATTTTAATTTTTTAAAGACAGGTTTTCACTATAAGGCGTGTGTGCTCACCAGAAAGACAGAGAGAGACAGACAGAAAGCAAGAAATCACCCCCCAGGGGGGATGGCCACCCCACAATCCCTTCTCTTCCATTCTCCTCTTGGGATCTTGGGCACACATACATACGTACCCAGAGTGAGTTTAAGCCACCGGAGTCGAGGACTTAAACCGCAGTCGACTACATGGGAGTCCAGTGATATAGCCATTACGCCAACTGCTGGTCCCCCACTACTTAGAAAATTTAAAATACAGATATTGGTACAGTGGTAAATCATGACGTTCTGTCAGGTAATTCCACATGAAATTTGCAGGTCAAGTCCAGAGACCCCTCTGAGAACACGGGCATACCTGTGCCCATGAGCCAGGCTACATGAACCTGGGAGTGGATCATAGCATAGAGACACTGCTGGGAGTGCTGTATGACTGGCTATTTCTGTCTCTCCTGATCATGGAAAATATAAACCTTAAAATAAGTAAATAAACTATAGTTATCACTGATATTAATGAATTTAGGCTTCATTATCATTTAAGAAGTTACTCAAAATCTATGGCCTTTTGACATTCCATTAAAAATCTCTTCACTTGAACCAGCTGGTGGCATAATGGTTGGGCATCTGGGTCCCACATGGCTGACAACATGGTTCGAGTCCTGGGCTCAGCAACTTAAGAGACACAGCAGGCATGTGTGTGAGAGTGAACAAAATCTCAGAAGGGACGATGTAGCAGGGAGTATTACATCACTACCATCTCTAATGGAGGATGCTTTCTCACTTTCCTTCTTTCTCTCTCACTCTCTCTTTTGCTCTCTGTCCAGTGAATGCATGTGCCTCCTGGGAGATTGCAAACAAAAATCTCTTCACTCAAAATCTTTATTAGATTCATGATTTGCATATTTTAGGTCCCTGTGCTTTCTGTGTGCCACATTTGCTGTAACAATTGGAAGTTTATGAGACATGGATCACTGGTAATTTTTCATTTCATTTCTATAGAAATTAGGAAGACAGACATTTATACTTAGGTGAGCAGGATGAAAGTCACTTCTGGTTCCACAGAATTTTAAATGCAATTTATTTAAAGCAAAAATTACATAATACACATACTTCTCATTATAGCACTTTTCTGAGTTGTCTTTCGTGTATTTGACAGTCAAATTCACTACACTGTCCACCTCACATCACTTCCAGTTACGCTGGCCCTCATCTACAATGTGAAGTTTATAGAGTTTGATTCTTGAATGATACTAACAAGAGACATATTTTTTATTCCTTCCTCTTTTCTCATGTCTATAGTTTTCTTTATGATCCTACTAAATACAGAATGCACTTCTTTTTCAGTATCATAAAATTATATCATAAATGGCATATGCTCTTATGAGGCACTTGTCGTCATTTCCGATTTTTAAAAAGTAAGATGATGAGGACTGGATGAGGGCAGTGACACGTGACACTTTATGAATCTGACTCATGTGGGAGGGATGGCTCCAGGTTTTGTCTAGAGACTTCCTGGAGTATGCTGACCATACTTCTGGCTGAGGCAGAGGGTAGACTGTGACATCAAGACCCTGTTTGGTGGTACTGTCTAGGTCTCTCTCTCTCTCTCATTCTGTCTCCCTCACTCATGGAAGAAATAAACTTTAATACACACACACACAAACACATATATAGTAAGATGCTGATTGTTATAGAAACTATTTTAAACCCAACATATATTTATATATAAGTATATAGGTACTACATATGTGTATATATGTATATATATTATATAAAATATGTAATATATTTTAGAGAAAAGTATCATTGTGTACTATTGTATAATATATATTATTATTCCTATTTGATAATATACATCAAATAGGAATAAACCTTACGCATTATGTGTAATGCTTTTCTACAAACTAAAATTATAACAAATATTGCTGAGGAAAACTACTGTGCTAAATAAATAGAGTCAAATATCATGATTTGGGATTGAAAAACATATTTTAAGATGTTAATTCTCCATGAACTTGGTAATTGATCTATGAGTTAATCCAAAAGTCCTAAAAGTTTTCATTTTAGTGTTATGGTTGTTGTTAGTGATAGTGGTGTTAGTGGTGGAGTGTGTTTGTATGTGTGCGTGAGGTGATGATATGTTGTACGTACTGAAATCAAAGTGAATGAAAAATTTGTTTGGGAGCCAGCCTTGTAGTGCAGCAATTAAGCACTCTACAGAGGAAGCTGGATCTCTTACATGGCCAACTAGAGTTCAAATCCTGGCCCTGGTAAGAACACACTGGGCATGTGCACAGGTGCTCAGAATCATAATAGAAAGAAGAACTGGAGGAAAAGCACTGTGGCATGACCAGGCTGTAATAGGGAGTACCATTTCTTTCTCTCTAGTGCATGTATACAGTCCTCTTACACAAAAAAGTATATATACACACATATACACATATATACACACACAGTTTGTTGACTTTTATCAAAAATAACCTTGCCAAATCAACTTATCAATTTTATACATTTTAAACTTCACAGGAATTTTTATACACATTTATGTCATATAATATCTTCCTTTACAATATGAATTGCTGTTATTTCTTTTTCATGCTTTATTTCTCTTGACAGCATCAATAAGTAGGATCAATAAACAGGATCAAGTTCAATAGAGGCAATAATGTGTAACATAATTATGTTTTCAAACTCAGGAGGGATTGTTTAATATTTCAGCAATGATACATGAGGTTTGCTATATTGCGTGTGTGGCTACTCTCCATTATATTAATGAAAGTTTCTTTCTATTCATTCCCACGTATCTGAAAATGTTCATCATAAATGTGTGTAGACTTTTGATCAAATGAAGTTTTTGCCTTTGTTGAGATTATAATGTGATGCATTTTAAAATTCTATAAATGTGGTGAACTAGATTAATTGATTTTGAAAGTTAAGTCAACATTGTATTTCTGGGGAAAAAAAAAAACTAGTTCCTTATGATATATCTTTTAAAAGATTGACAGATTCAATTTGTAAAAACGTTTTTCATTTGGGACCAGCAGTTAGCGTAATGGATATGTCGCTGGACTCCAACGAAGTCGACTGCGGTTCGCATCCCCACTTGGGGGTGATTTCTCACTTTCTGTCTCTCTGTTTTTCTCTGCCTGTCTGGTGAGCGCACACGTCCTATAGCAAAAAAAAAACAAAACAAAACAAAACAAAACAAAAAAACAAAAAAAACCTCTCCAGAAAAAAAAAAAAAAAAAAAAAAAACAAAGAAAAAAACCTATATTTGATCATCTCATCCCTCCATTGAAAAGTCCTTGATATCTCTCTTTGCCGATAATTACAAATTAAACTTCTTAGACTGTGTTCAAGGTCCTCTAAATTCTGTCCCTTATCTAAAATTATCGCGATATCCTGTTTCCACCTTCCTATGCCAACCCCCCAAATGATCTTCCTAAGTAACTATTCCCTGTCAGAAAGTGCCATTGATGTTCTTTCTGCTTTCCGAGGTTTTATTCATGCTGCTGTCTTTGTTACGCTTTCCACTCTTGCCTATAACTAACTCCTGGAAATATTTTCTCCAAGGCTCTCTACACCTCCCTGTACAGCTTTCTCTGATACTGTCTGGAACAGGGAAGTTTTTCCTACTCTATTTAGTTAAGCATCTGTCTTCAGTTGTCTACAAAATCCTCAAGGACCAGGAACGTGTTTTTGAACATGTCTTTGTATCTTGCTCTTTTTTTTTTTTTTTTTCTGTCAACTATACCATTTGTCGGTGTAACACATTACTGTAGTCCACTAAATATCTGCTCAATGAAAACTAAATGAATCAAATATTCCCACATCATAGAAAAGAAATATAAGAGAGAGGTAGTCTTGCTTGGATAAAGTGAGTTTGGCTCCAGATCTCTAGGGTTCTCAAATTATTGAAAAAACAATGAGTCTTGAGAAATATACTTGCATGTGTTATTCTATTCTTTCTGACAATATTGAACTCTTTCAAATAATTTTATACCATTATTTATTTACCACCAGAAATTTCCCTGTTTTTTCAAAGCAGTGCACTTGTCTCTTCCTAAATGTATACCTAAGTTAAGAGAAAAATTCTGAGATGTTGTTGTATGTTCACTTCTCAAAGAAACAGTGCCTTGTCAGGAGGGCTCCAATTCTGAACCTCTGACCAGTCCTTCAATCTCAAAGACAATTTCTTCTTAATCTTAAAATTATGGTCCTATTTTTTAAGTTTTAAATTCTGCTGTGATCTCTTGTCTGAAGTACCAATCTTTAGTACTTGGAGGGACACTTTCCATTATTATTATTTGACTGTAGAGGTTAATCCTTAACTGTAGGTTTGTGGTATGTGTGTGTTGGGGGGGGGGTGGGGGGGAGGTCTTAGAAAAGCTGCCTTTGGCAGGAACTTAAACCACAAATACTTTGGGGTTTCGTTTTAGCTCGGTTATAGAACTCAAACAGAATAGATGTTATTAACTACTCATTTATACCTCAAATGACAAACTCTTAGAGGGCAGTGTATTAGATTCTTTAATGTTCTGGATTGTGCTATAAATTACAAATAGATGGTGATGGTAATAATTTTAAAGCTTATTTTCAAAAATTTTTATATTGTAAAAAACTGGTGCCACCTGGAATGCCTTTCATCTTTTAGATTACAAGTTTAAAAAAAGCTGACCAATTATTAATACTCTGTTTGTTCTATAAGCATAATATACAGCTATGTGCTCTAGGAGGTTAATCAGTACCTGAGGGTTAAGTAGCTGGCTCTTTTGGCAGCAAGAAGTTTTGCCACTCTGATCTGAGCATAAATACTATCATATTTCTCCTTTTGAATTCTTTTATTTCCCTTTATTTTAGATACATATATATTTTTCTTATAAAAAAAAGCAGAATGACAGAAAAAATATAGGCATAGATCTTAAATTTTATTTCTTCAAGGGACACCTTAAATGAGTGTAATATATTAAATTTGTAAGTAAAGGGAATAATACTCAACTAATTGCAAAAACATTACTAAAAATTCTAATCAGGTTACCAGTCTCCTAATTAATTTGTCTTTCTATTTTACTGACATTTTGGATAAGCTTAAATGGGGCCAAATTATTACTTATATGCCTTTTCATTTTAGTTTTTGTGATAGAAAAAGTTTTATAGTATCCAGGTTAGCCCCTAGCCACTTTAGGGTTACCTAGGGCACTCTTGGGATGCTGTCTTGGATGACCTGATACAATATCCATTTCCATTTCCATGATATACTTAGTTTTAGACCAGCTCACAGACTATGAAACCTCTGAGTAGAGGACTTATCTAGAACCCTCCTTCAGGTTTTTTGAAAACAGCCACAGCGAGGTATCATTGGCATAAAATAAAGTTTTAAGTTTTAGAGTTTTCAAATTATTCATTTGTCTATCTATCTATCTATTTATTTATTTATTTTTAGAGAGGGGGTTTTGCTATAGAGCGCTTGTGCTCACTGGAGAGATAGAGAAAGACAGAGAGACAGAAAGTGAAAAATCACCCCCTAGGGGAATGGCCACACTGCCATCCCTTCTCCTCCATTCTACTCTCTGGATCTTGGATACACATGCCTGACTTAAGTTTTAAGACACTGGTCTGGGAATCAAACTGTGGTTGACTGGGCAACATAATCATTTTGCCATGTGGTCCCCAAACTGCAAACATTTAAAGTGTATATTTTGTACATTTGATAAATCTTTTTTTATGATAGAGATTGTATGTGTGCAATAACAAGAGAGAGAGACAGAAGCACCCTCGATAGGGTTTCTTCATGGCATGATCCCCTTTGCCCAGTTTGCTAGTTCCTCAAGATCTTGAGATCCCCATGTATCCATCTTACGTGCTTCAGGCAGATCAAGGAATCTGAACCAGCACTACAGTGCAGCACGTAGTGAATATTTATAACCATTCCATATGCTGTCCTCTCTCTGCCATGCCTGTGACACTTCTTTTCTCCCTGCCTACTTGATACTTTCTTCTATCAATAGTTTTGCTTAATTGCCCCATCTTGTTGAGATACATTCTTTATTATATAGAGAATAGTCATTTCACAGGTACTTTGGAGAACAAACCATGTGATAACCACTATACTGACTCCTGACCTCAAGAATTAAAGAGACATTCACAGCCTTCAGTAATTTTATAGATTATTACTCTTGTATTTTATTTTTTTAACTTTATTCTTTTCCATATGAGAGAGCGTCAAAGAGAGAGAGACTGGGAGAGGCAGAGAAAGAGAGAGAGTCAAAGAGAGAGAGAATGAGAGGGAGAGAGGAAGATAGCATCCCCAATGGGCTCTTGAAGCCACCATCCATCCTCACCCTCTGGCAGGCTAGGATTATGGGCACTCAATGTCCAGAGTGCTCAGGGAGATCTCTGGATGTGAAACTACCTCTTCCCACATGGGTTGGCCTCCTACACCGTATTTAAATCAAGTGTAGGAGCTCCTACATTTGTATTTAAATCACAATGATCTGTTTTATTTTTCTCTCTTAAACTTGATGTTCAAGGTAAATTGTAATATTCATCATTTAATCTCCATCCCCTCTCAGAGCAGTTGCTTGATATGTGCCATTGAATAAATAAATGGATCTCTCTCTTTCTTCCTCTTTTTTTTTTTTTTTTTCCTACTGGATTCTAAGCCCAAATCTGTGGCAGCTCATTATTTGTATACCAGTCCTGGGAGAGGACTTGTGAGTACCTGCTCTGTGGTAGTCTCTTCTAGGTGTTGAGGACACAATGTTGAACAGCAGAGAGTTCCTGCTTTCAGAAAATGTTCTTTAATGGGGAGATATTAGAAACATTAGATATTAGATAGTAAAAGCAGAAGTTTAGAAGAGTTTGTAATATATGGTAAAATAAAGCATATTTGGGAAGTAGAGAGGTAATGAAGTGCTGGGGCTGCTGGTTTAAGTTGTGTTGATTATGGAAGAGCTCTCTAGGAAAACCATATTTGAGCCGAGGTCTAATTATATAAATTCTTCAGTGTTCTAACTGCTTATCCTCAGGAACCCTCCCTTAGATGAAGAGTTAAGACCTTGATTTCTTCGTTAGTCATGCCCTCTGGATCCTTGTAAGAAATAGCTCAAATGCCTTAGTATCACTAGATTTTGTTTCCTTTGCTACAAATCTACTTTATCTCTTAATACTTTATCTCATGAGGTCTCCATCTACTTAGACGAATTTATCAATTTTTTTCAAAAGCATATTTCAAAATTCTTGTCTGTATAAATTAGTTCACTCCAGTTCCTTCTTATGTAAATCTCTCTAGCCTATATAACCTTTTAACCTTTTAAAACTGTTTTGTTCTCCTACATCCTTTAAATTTGAGCTGAAATAACACTTTTTCTAGTTGCAGTTTCTAGTCCATATTAAGTTCCTACATTCATAGCAATTTGGAAACTTTTCTAAAGTTTCTTGTTCTGTTCATTCAATTCCACAAATGACATGTTTCCTTCTCACAATAGCTATTTGCTAAGTTTGTCCTATTTCTTCCTAATCATAGTCGATTTCTAGCTTTTTCAGGCTGGAGGTCATACTATACACATTTTCAATTTCCCTAGTCAGTGGTGCATAGTAGACAATCAATAAACATATCAAAAATGGATAGTCATACCAATCTACAAGACTGCCATACTAAATAAAATGTCATTTTAGTTGGAATAAACATCATGTGCACTATGAAAAAATTAACATAAATTCCATGTTAACTATCTACTAACAGCCTTGAATATACATTAAAGACATATTTAGAAACCTCAGCAGTTTTTCTGCTTAATGCAAATTTAGATAAAGCATTTCATTTTTATGTTTTGATTATTTAAAATACTCACTTAGGGCTAACAGGTAACTTAGTGGTTAAGGCAATGGACTCTCACATGGTCAACCATAGTTTGAGTTCTGAAACTGGTGTCTTTAAAGTAATGCTGGGCATACATGCATGTATGCCCAGAATCCCAAGAAGAGAATGGTGGAGAAGGGAGTATAGTGTGGTCATCCCCCTATGGGGTGATTTCTTTCTTCTCATTGCCTCTCATTGCCTCTCTCTGGTAAATGTAGGTGTCCTATGGCAGAATCTAAATAAATACATAAAAATAAAATAAAATAGCTCACTTATGCCTCTCATACCATTTTAAAAATAGATGGTTATATTCTTTCTCATATTTAAATAAAGGACTTTGTGAGTCACAATAACACAGAGATAAAATGAAATGGTCTATGAAACCATCCTGCACAGGAAGGTCCCCGTTTCAGACGCAGAGACTGCCAAGAGTTCACCAGGCTTGCACCTGCCCAAGACTAGAGCTGGCTGGAGATCAGGGTTGTGTTGTGATCTTAAGAGTCTATGAGGGATGTATTTTCTCTCTCATTCATGGAAGTACTAAACCTTAAAAAACAAAAACAGCAAGCAGTGAAAATCTCTGGTTTGATTTTACAATTGATAACAGAAAGTTAAAACTTTAAAACAAGTTTAAAACATGTTAATGTTTTAAAGTGTTAAAATAGATCTATAGTTTAATAACCACTGTAAAACTTTTGAATATTTTACTTTCAACATACACTTTTTTTGTTGTTGCTGGAAGTTTTCTGGCTTTACTTTGTTTTATTCTTTATAAAAGACATTTCCAACCACATGAGATGTTACAGACCCTGAGATGTTGTATGTATTAAAACTTAAGATGCTTTGGTAGCATTTGCAGTAAAAACTGCTATCTCTGTGCATAAGAACATAAAATTTTAAAACCTGTTCTTACAACTGCAATGAAGAAATTTCTAGTATGCCGTAATTGGTGACTCACAACTTTAGTTTTATAACTTTAAAGAATCACTCCCCCATTTGAAAAGCCTTGTCTCGGGAGATTTATCAATCTGAGCACTTAATTGTTGTACAAAGAAAATGAATTCCCCTTTGATTGACAGGTGTTTCAATGACTATGTAGCTTGAAATTTTTATATTTGTAGTCATAAAAGTAGTTGAATCTAAAAGCTCAGAATTAAAAATATTCCTACAAAATTATTTAAAAAAGCCTCACTTAGAGCATGTAAATTAAAAAAAAATATTTAAGAAAGCAAAGGGTACTTGGTACTATAGTTTTCTTATTAAGTAGGATTTATGGAATAACTTATAAATCTAGTTAGTTACTAGGTACTGATTAGGTCAGTAGACCTGCTGTTGCTACTTTAGTCATTTATGGGAGAGAGACTTAGGTCTTTTGAATGTTTCCTCAAGTTCATGGCTAATTGCTATTTGTGAAAATATTAGTCTCAAGGGTTTTTTTTTACTTGTATGTAACTCGGGTAGAAAAATATTCTTTCACATGTAGCTGTGTTGAGTCATAAAGCAGTACTTAGTACACTGTGGATTTTGAATAATTAGCTGTTGTATGAGTAAAATTTCTCATTTACTTGTTTTCCATTTAGGCTGGAAAACAGTGAGTGGCATTTTTTCCTAAGAAGTCAAACAGGGATACAGGCAAGATGTAGTTTGTTTTTGTTTTTGAGACCAAAAGTGAAATACTTAAAAATGTTTTTCTTCTCCTAAAATTGGATATTTTTAGTCTGCTTTCTTGGCATATAGTTTTTTATCAGTTTCTAGATGTTTGATCTTGGCTGTCAGCTCTATTGAAGTTAATGTCAATAGGGCACAAGAAAGAAGTTAGAAAAGAAAATTATTTCTCTCTCTTTTTTTCTTAATGAGATCATTGATACAGGAACTACATTTGCTGACAAGAAATTGAATCCCATTGATTAAAAGCGCATCATGATTGCAAAATAAATGTTAACATTAGTAGGTGGAAAATATAAAAATATTTAAATATTTTGTGAAAACATTTTGTAAACTTTAATATTCTATCAATGAAAAACAGCTTTTGTCAAACAGCATTAAAATAACTTTTTTTTTTTTTAATATAGAGTTTTGCCTTACAGTGTGTGCTCTCTGGGGAGAGAGAGAAAGACAGATACAGTAAGAGAGAAAGTGAGAAATCACCCTCCAGGAGGGATGGCCACACCGCAGTCCCTTCCCCTCCCATTTCTTCCCGGGATCTTGGGCATGCATGCACATGCACATGGTGTGAGTTTCAAGCCACCAGGTCCAGGACTTGAACTGTTGTTGGCTATGCAGGATTCCAGTGATGTAAACACTACGCTATATGATGGCCTCAGAACTTTCTAACTTGTTTAGTTATAAACACATTTGTACACACTTATAGGTATATATCTAATACTCAGCTTAAATTTCAGAAACTTAGCAAAAATTACATCAAAGTTAATACTACAGAGTAAGTGGCTATTGACACTAATGTTATTTATTGTTAGTGATAGAATTAGATAAGACTTACATAATGTTAGTCATGTGGAGAAGCAGAGGCAATAAACCCTAAATATTGTTTTTTAAATTAAACATAATGACTTCGGTAAGGTGATTAACAAATAAGTATAAAAATCAAAAGCTTTAGTCCACATCATGTAGAAAAATACCATGGAATAAAGGACATTACACATAATGTAATGAAGAAAAATACATAACTAGATAAATTCACCAAAAAAATGTATAGGACTAAAATAAAGAAATTGTATGAATTCACTGAGGTTCAAGAGGAAAAAATCTAAAAAAAATAATTACTACATAAAAATATCAAATTTTCTAAGAATGAACCAATTAATTTAATATGTCAAAACCAAAATTCAGATAGGCCATTTTATTAAATAGTTCCTATAGAAAAATAAACATACAATATTAGTCTGAGAAAAACATTTAACAGAATCAAAACTGGAACATTATAATGTACAGTAATATCTTTGATGTGCTTTACATGCAATCCATTTATGCTTTTAGAACTAATATCATATGCCGTAAAAACATACGATGATTAAATGTAAATTACAAAAAGATAGTGAGTAAAAAATGGCTCTTGCCAAATATTAAAATATATTAACATTACCATTTCCAATTAGAGTTTACATAACCGTGGAATGTTATGGAAATTCCTAAATATGCATAAATGTAAAAAAATACTGTATGTGGTGTTTTTAATCAAGGAAGAAAAAGGCAAATTATTCAGTAAACATTTCTACAATGACCTGACCATTTTGGAGGGGGAGGGTATAACTCTTATTTCAGTTCTCACACTGGAAAAAATTTCAAGTGGTTTAAAAATTTAGTGGGTAAAACAAAAAAAATACTGTAAAACTTAAATTCAAGAATGTATTAAAAATACTAAGGGAGTAGGGAAGAACTTTCTCTTTATAGTATATAAATGAGAATCTGAAAGAAAAAATATCATCTGTATTGAAAAAGTTATTACAGTTCATGAAGCAAACATAGAAAATATTTGCAACATCTGCAATTAACAATATTTAATAAATATATAGGTTTTTAAATTCCTGACCTATAATTTCATGATGTATAAAATATAAATCATAAAAGCATAAGAAACAGGGGTGAGAAGAACAGGGTTGAGCAGGTGATGTGGATATTAAGGCAGCTGGATCGTACATGACCAGTTTTACAGTTCAAGTCCTCAACCCAGTGGCTCGAAAATCATTGCAAGTGTGGGTGCATTTGTGCCCAAAATCCCAAGAGGAGTATGGAGGAGAAGGGATTATGTTACGGTCATCCCTCCTGTAGAGTGATTTCTCTCTTTCCCTCTCTTTGTATGCATGCTGTAGCCAAACTAAATATACTAAATATTTCATACACACACACACACACACACACACACACACATATATACACACACACATATGTATATATGTATATACCTATTGTATTTATATATATATATATATATGTATTATATATATACATATACACACACATACACACACACACACACACCACACCATTATTCTTAGAAATCAAGAAAAGACAAATTAATGTATGAGTAATGTATATATATTTTTACCAAGGAATTTGGTAATATCCAATGTTTCTGAATATATATGAAACCTATCATACTCACTTTAAAGGTGTTTTATCAGTTCTATTTCTATGAATTTATGCTTCCTCTTTAAAGAATACATATCTGGCAAAATATAAGTAAAGATGTTCATTTCAACATAGTATATCATGATAGGAAATTAGAGAAAGTTAGAAATATCTTTCAAAGTATATCTTTAATAGATTGGTGTAAATTGGAATATGGTATAATAATATCAACAATATATATAAATATGAAGATATGCAAGTTTTTTGGAAAAAAATCAAATTATACCACAGTATGTGAATTGGAATCTGCATATACCTGTGAAGAAACATGCACTGGAAATCTTTACAGTGGTATTCTCTTAAAGGTGTGATTAGACTTTCTGCTTCTGTGTTGTTTGATTTTTATGAATTTATTTCACCTTTCTAAATAATAAAAAAAAAAAATCTTACTGTTAGTGGCTTGTGTGGAGCACAAAAATAGGTGGCCAAAGCAAACACACACAATTAAGTCCTCATATCTCTTCTAGAAATGACATGGCTTTTACAGACGATAATCCCATTTTGATTTCTCTTCCTAGGGAAAGGTGAGCATGGGAAGCCGTACCCCCTTACTGAAGAGGACCATGATGACTCAGCCTACAGAGAAAATGGTTTCAATATTTTCGTCAGCAACAATATTGCTCTAGAGAGGTCCCTGCCAGATATTCGCCATGCTAAGTGAGTATCAGCTGGTTGAGTGTGCAGGGTGGTGCTTTTTGTTTTTATGTTTCTTTGAATTTAATTTATGTTTCCTGCAGAGCATGTATAGTTGCTGTAGAGACAGAGAGACAGAGAGAGAGAAAGTGAGAAATCACCCCTGAGGGGATGGTCATGCCAGAATCCCTTCTCCATTTTCCTCCTAGGATTTTGGAGATGAACACATACATGCCAAGAGTGAGCTTCAAGCTGCCAGGTCCAGGACTCAAACCACAGTCAGCCATATGGGAGTCCAGAACCTTGAGTACTATGCCACTCTTTGGCCCCTGTGTACTACTTTTAATGTGTATTGCTGAAATATATGTAACCAAAGCTTTTGCCTTAACTGTTTAGATTTTAAAAACTTTCATATTTTATAAGCGTAAATATGTTTAATTTAGGGCTGGCCCTGTGGTCTAGTGGTTAAGGGCATCACATCCTTACGGCTCACCACACAGCTTGATTTCCAGTTCTCAGTGCCTGAAAAACATGCCAGGCTCATGTATGTGTGCCTGCCAAAATCACGACAGGAAGGAGAAATGGAGAGCTTCTCCAGGGATTGCAACATGAGCATACTCCCATATAGGGTGCTTTCTCTCTCTCTTTTTATCCTCTCTCTCTTACACACACACTTCTTTGGCTAGGGCATGCACCCTCTAGCAATCAAAACAAAACAAAATACATAATATATATGTATTTGATTATAATTGGAATAAACAAATTCCAAAAGAATAGCTACTGACTCTAAAAATGCAGTACATGGGAACCAGCAGTTAGCGTAATGGCTGTCACTGTACTCCCACATAGTCGACCGCGGTTCACGTCCCGGACCCGGTGGCTTAAAACTCACGCCGGGCGTGTGTGCGTGCGTGGCCAAGATCCCGAGAGGAGAATGGAGGAGAAGGGATTGCGGCGTGACCATCCCCTCTGGGGGATGATTTCTCGCTTTCTGTCTCTATGTCTCTCTCTGTCTGTCTGGCGAGCGCACACGCCCAATAGCAAAAACCTCTCCAAAAAAAAAAAATGCAGTACATGTTTTATTGACTGTATTATCTCTATTAAAATAAAATGTTTAAGGAAAATATATGTACCCTTTACCTGGATTAGGAAATTATGAAGCAAACATTTTTCTCTGATTACTATGCTATTACAGCTGTCTTCATGTGTATGTCTTCTATGGATTTTATTTTCATCTCAGCTGCAATTAGTGTCACTGTTGTTACATCTTTCATAAAAAGATGCCTAAAATAAATGTATACATAATCCAAAGGCAATGATTGCTCATGCCATTTCATGTCACTTTCTGAACCACTTGTGGTTTGTCAACTGACAGTAAGTTCAGTTTTTATTGAATCATATATAAATAGTATAGTGTGAGTAGAAACAAGAATAATCCTGCACATAGCTACGTAAAATCCATCTTCTCTCTGCTCTCCCCTTTCTACTTCTAACATCATTGATTGGACTTTTTGTCCTAATTTGATACTGTTTTCTTAATAGCATAAACAATGTCAAAGGGATGCCAAGAACATAATCAGAAATCCACAGATCACATTTGGAAAGTGATATTGCCATCTGTTTGAAAAATCTATCAAACTGTAGTACCATAGATGCACCGCCAATCACACCAACATCCTTTTCAAAGCATGATGTGAAGGAAGAAAATCAGAGAAAGGAAAATCAGATAAAGAAAATCAAAGAAAAATAAAAAGGATAAATAATGAAATTAAGGATTAGTAATCTACCCTAAACCAGCATCGTAAAGTAAATAAAACCTCTTTATGTGATGATAAGTACCTCTTTAGGGGAAAAAATCAGTCAATTTTAGCTTGGAAGACTATTCTCTAATTACCATTTTGTGTCTTTATATATTTATTTTAAAACATAAAAGAAAAACTGTCCCCCCCCTCAGGTTTTATGTGAATTTATAATTCCCAATATAGTTAAGCAGAGGATTAATGTGAGGAACAAATTATGTATTTTTCCCTAAAACAAATGCTTTATGCATGGGTCTAGGCCTTTCAGCTAGCCAAATTACTCCCAGGTTACCTGGAATTATCTACAGTAATCCCCATTGACAGAGAACATTTGTAGTTATGAGAAATTTTAATACCTAATTGCACAACATCAAAGATGCACTAAATTGCATTATTGGCATAATAAATGTGCTCAGAAAATAATATCCATCTAATTCCTCCTTACCCCCCACACTTCCAGTCTTTTCATCTATATTCAACAGAAAAGAATTGCAGGTGAAAAAAGTGCAAAAAAAATAAATTACCAACACCAACAGAAGGCTGATATTCACATTCTTCTCAGCGAGTATATGTTTAGCATAACAGCCTCCTTTTAAAAAAACATATTCTTAGATAATAATGGAAAATAATATGGAAAGATGAAATAAAAATATTTTGAAGCATTCTTTAGAGTTCCTGAGTTTCTGGTATGAAGAAAGATTGGTCTAAATCTTTAGGGGGAAAGGTAGCTAAAATATGATATGTGACTATATCGTTAGTCTCAGAGGCTGAATTTCTAATAAAACAAACAGTCAGTAGTAAAATTATACCAAAAAAGAAAAGAAAGTCAAAATAAAAAAGAAAGAACCTTAACAGGGTTAGAGATGGGTGACAGGACAGTGTTAAGTATGAGTCTACCAGGGATCATAGTCTGTCTTGTGTAGTTCAATATCTGATTCTCAGCAGTGCTGGAAGAGAAGTCTGATATTACTTCTGTTTTTAATAATGTCCATCCTGTGGGAAGCCAAGATCCAAGGAAAGTATTTTTTTCTTAAGTTTATTTGTTCCATGAGTGAGAAAGATAGAAAAAGAGAGAGAGAGAGAGAGAGAGAGAGAGAGAGAGAGAGAGAGAGAGAGAAAGTCTGCAGCAATGCCTCAACGCAGTGATCCACCCCAGCCTCTGCCAGCTCAGTCAGAATCACGGGTGAGCACATGCCAGGCGTATTTAGGAAGGTCCCCAGGTGTGAACTGACAAGCTTCTCATGTGGGTCCGACTCACAGAGCATCAAGTTTTAGCACTATGGTACTGTTAGACCCCCCCCAAAAAAAGACTTACAGGGATATCACTATGCTTTCGATTTTATCTGTGCTTCCCAAAATGTAAGTATGTTTAACTATAAGGGGATAAAGCTCTGTGTAAGCAGTCTTTGATGTTAAAAATCCATTGGACACATTTCATAATTATCCATTTAATTAAACTAAAAGTAATTGACCATAGTTTGCCTTTAGGACACAATATACAGAAAAGAATGCCAAATTTCTGTGACTTTTATAATAAAACACAGGAGTTCTAAGAAATTTTGGATTTATGGTCAGCCAATTCACACCACAGTCTCAGACTGCCAGCAGGGAAGAGTTCATTTTTCTTCTCTCGAGGATTTTGCAATGGAGAATATGGAGGAATACTATTTTTATTTATCATTTCTTTTCCCTAAGACAGAAATAGTTTTACCTTCATGACTTTGACAATAAATGAAACTTTGGGTGTTGAGAAAAACTCTGATATTTCATCTCTTCTAACAATACAGAATAATTTTGTAGTATATGATCATTTTCTCTTGTGTTTTAAATATATTAGACTAATGTATCACAACTCTATTCACTGTACAGTTACAGAATCAATTGAGAAATTGCTCTGGAAATGATTTGGTATTAAACTAGCTGATGGTATGATGGTTAAGGAGGTTGTATCCCACATGGCTAACTGTGCGATTCTAGTCCTCACCTGTAACTGGGGAAAAAAATGCCAGGTACATGTGCATTACCTTCATTGGGACCAGCAGATGGCATGATGGTTACATCACTGGATTCTCATATACTGGAAGTGGTTTGAGTCCCAGACCCAGTGACTTAAAACTCATGCTGAGGGCATGTTCATGCATGCCCCAAATCCTGAAAGGAAAATGGAGGAGAAAGGATTGTGACAAGGTCATTCCCACTGGGGGGGGGAGGGGTGATTTCTCACTTTCTGTCTCTCTCTCTGTCTCTTTGGAGAGTGTGTGCACCCTATATGAAAAATCTTTCTCTAGGGAACCAGCAGTTAGCGTAATGGCTATGTCGCTGGACTCCCACGTAGTCGACCATGGTTTGCGTCTCGGACCCGGTGGCTTACAACTCACGCCGGGCGCGTGTGCGTGCGTGCCCAAGATCCCGAGAGGAGAATGGAGGAGAAGGGATTGCGGCGTGACCATCCCCCCTGGGGAGTGATTTCTCACTTTCTGTCTCTCTGTCTCTCTCTGTCTGTCTGGCGAGCGCACGTGCCCTATAGCAAAAAACCTCTCCAAAAAAAAAAAAAAAAAAAATTCTCTCTCTAAAAAAAAAATTACCTTTACTATTGATGAGATTCTATTGGTGGACTTGGTTTAGATATGGGCCAAGTGTGGTACCGAAGACTGCACTCCAGAACAAGTAACATTTAGTCTTCAGGTCATAGCCATTGCCGGACAAGCAAAGGGCAATCATAAATTTAAGGCATGGGAGGCAGTGCGTGGAGTCAGATGACTGATCTCTGCAGGCAAACAGATTCCAAAGCAGAAAAATGGAGGAGCTGAGCCAGCCCTGGAAAGCATAATTCACACTCATTATTTGGATCTCTTCCTTTCTCCTGGAAAGAATGTGTGAGAAGATGGAGCAAGGTCAAGAATATTAGCATAATGGGACCGGCAGTTAGCCTAATGGCTATGTCGCTGGACTCCCATAGTCCACTGCGGTTCAAGTTCTGGACCCAGTGACTTAAAACTCATGCTGGGTGCGTGTGCGTGCGTGCCCAGGACCCCGAGAGGAGAGTGGAGGGGAAGGAATTGCAGCGTGGCCATGCCCCCAGGGGGTGATTTCTTGCTTTCTGGCTTTCTGTCTCTGTATTCTGGTGAGCGCATGCACCCTATAGCAAAAACCTCTCCAAAAAAAAAAAAAAAAAAAATATTAGCGTAATGCCTGTTCCACTAAACTGGAACGTGGGACAAGGAAAGGAGTTTTAGCCTCGATAAACAGTGTATAGGACTTGCTGGTATACAAAAAGAAAAGATGATTTCTCAGCAAACATAGACTTTAGAGTAAACTGATTTTCCTGTGTCTTACATTCTAATCACTCCTGCTGCCCGGAAGAATTTTGAATAATTGTAAAAAATTAGACTTCCTTGACTTCTGTGTGATGCTGAACTAGTCTACTTGTCATTTTGATTTTTTCTTTTTCTTTCTTTCTTTTTTTTTTTTTTTTTTTTTTTTTTTTTTTTTTTTTTTTTTTTTTTACCAGAGGGTACACGTGCTCTCCAGAAAGAGACATACACAGTGGTCACACTGCAACCCCTTCTCTTCTATCCTTCCACCCCGTCAGGACTTAGCACTCACTGGGTGTGTTTTCCAAGCCGCTAGGGCTGGGATTTGAAGTGCGTGTTCATCTACGTAGGATCTGGCCACAGGCTGGCCCCAATTCTGAATTTTTATACACCCATGTCACTAAGTAGGAATGCAAACTTTCACATGTATTACCCTGTATTAAGATGATCAAAACTGAGTCGGTTTTGCCAAATTGGCTATGACATGATCTATTCAGTCATGTGTTTTCCTTCTGATGATAATTCTTCTAATTCCTTTCCTTCATTTCCACTCATGCCATGTAAAATATATGATTGAGTGCACTTTAATTATAAAACTTAAATTTTTAATACATAATTAAAATTTGTGAGTCAGTTTTGAGTCTAACAGATTTCATAAACATGCTTAAAGTTATATTTATTTTAATTTTGTCTAAAACAGAAAGATGCTATTTAACTATTTTGACTCTGTCTATTTAATGCTAGGACTCATTCACAGAAGCATTTAAATTACCTCATCCTAAAAGACACAAGGATACATTTTTTTTTTAATTTCTTTATTTCGAAGGCAACATAAAATTTTGAATGCACTGGCTGGTTTCCTTTCATGTTTTTATTACGACTGCTTGTGAAGTTAAGTACCTTCAACATGTTTATAAGTGGATTCAGAAGCAAAATAAACTAAAATGATTGTTCATGCGCTTCAGTTGGGTGTGAATACTATTAGAGAAACAGAGGGGACAAATGTATCCTTTGACTCAAATGCTGTTTCAAAAAGCATATAATATGTCTAGGTATATGACTGAAAAAAGGCAAAAGAGGGACCAGCAGTTAGCGTAATGGCTATGTCGTTGGACTCCCACGTAGTCGACCGCGGTTCGCGTCCCGGACCCGGTGGCTTAAACCTCACGTGTGTGCCCAAGATCCTGAGAGGAGAATGGAGGAGAAGGCATTGCAGCGTGGCCATCCCCCCTGGGGGGGGGGTGATTTCTCGCTTTCTGTCTCTCTGTCTCTCTCTGTCTGGCGAGTGCACGTGCCCTTAAGCAAAAAGATCTTAAAAAAAAAAAGGCAAAAGATTAAATTCATAATTCATAGGCTGGAGGAAGGAATGAGCAAGAACAACAGACAGAAACAGTCTTTTAAAACTATGATAAAGGGTGAGCAGGTGGCATGGTGGTTAAGGCACTGGACTCCCACATGGCTGACCATGGTTCGAGTTTCAGACCCAGTGGCTTGAAAAACATCAGATGTGTGTGCATGCATGCCTAAATTCCATGAGGATTCTGGAGGAAGAGGGATTTGCAGTATGACCATCCACCTAGGAGGGTGACTTCTCACTTTCCCTCTCACTGTCTCTCTCTGGCAAGTGCACATGCCCTGTGGCAAAAACATTTTTAAAAAATTAAAAATAGTAGTAAATTTAGTACCTTTTAGTATTTTTTGAGAGCTTACTGTGTAAACATTAGGATATAAGCATATTTCCCAAAGTCACTACTAAAAGCTGTAATTATATAACAAAAAAGTACATACATGCTCCATCTTTTGACTAAAGCCTGAAGGGTACAGATGAGTTGTTATCACTATCATGAAAATATGTGTCCTTGTTAAAATGAAAATCCTCCTGGAGTGATAACAGTTTAAGAGTTGTCAGACATTTAGCCTTTGGAGTAAATGACAGCTCACGAAGCTGTTTCTTTGAATGGCAGAATGAGGACAAGATTAAGGGCACTGGGGACTAAAAATGTGGCAATGTGAAAGTTGTACACAAGCTAAAAAAAAATTCCTATATGAAAATAAATTAGAACTGCTTTAAAATAGTATATGTTAAACTTCAAAGTATGAGTAACAGTCAAATAGTTCATAAAAATGAACAATATGAAAAAACTATTTAAATATTTCAACAATTTCTTGCACCAAAATAAACTCATACTTTAATTGCATTACTTTTTTTGTTTTCATGGTAGAGCAATGAATGAATACATTTATTGAAACAGTAGATGAAAATACTAAGATTATCATATCAGAGGCAAAATGGTATCATTTGAAACTCTACCTTTCATTTAATTATTTAAAAAGAGAAATACCTGTTGAAGTGTTTACTGTATGAAGGACCCTGCTAAATACTGCATAGTTAAGGCATAATACCGATCTTGCAGAAACTCATTTGGGCAAGACAAATTTGATCCAGACACAACATTTCTAAACAGGTAAATGGTTTGAACCAAAATGCAGAGTACAAGTAGTATCAGTAGAAGGTTATTACAGGAAAATAATGACGTAGTTAGTGCAAGTGCATAGGTAATTTTGGTCTATAAAAAAATGTAGGTAGGATGTAGTGTCTGAGGTCTTTTGCATTAGATACCCCACAGGCCTCTCCTCGATGCTTATCTTGGAATGCCACAGCCCTTTCCCTTTACTGGATAAAATGCTGCTTGTCTAAAAAGTAACTTAAGGGACCAGTAGTTAGCATAATGTCTATGTCGCTGAACTCCCATGTAGACGACCACAGTTCGTGTCTCGGACCCGGTGGCTTAAACTCACACCAGGTGCATGTGCGTGCATGCCCAAGATCCCGAGAGGAGAATGGAGAAGGGATTGTGGCATGGCCATCCCCCTTGGGGGCTGATTTCTCGCTTTCTATCTCTCTGTCTCTCTCTTTGTGGCAAGCACATGCGCCCTATAGCAAAAAC
This sequence comes from Tupaia tana, assembly GCA_026018925.1. Classification (NCBI taxonomy): domain Eukaryota; kingdom Metazoa; phylum Chordata; class Mammalia; order Scandentia; family Tupaiidae; genus Tupaia; species Tupaia tana. The sequence goes on along the minus strand of JAKSZU010000002.1, from coordinate 167,474,883 downwards.
CTCTCCAAAAAAAAAGTAACTTAAACATTATCCTCGACTTCAAACATGCAAAGTTGCACTATTCACTACTGTTTCTATGAAGCTGACACATACTTTCTGTACTTAATATTCCTATCTAATTGTGTATCTCACAGACGTAAGTCCTCAAGAGCAGAAACTGCTTAAATCATCCATGTGTCCAACAGCTAATGAGTGCCTTACACTAAAAATTGGAGAATGACAGAAATTGAAGGGAAATTAAGGGGTTTTATATACACTAAATTCCATTTCTTTTCCTGAACTTTTTGAAGTCCCCTTATCTATCTTTGGAACCTTATAATATGATAAAAATCAAGTAAAACTGAAAGTTTGTTTGTTTTTTGGATTTTTTTTTTTTTTGGAAATGTTTTTGCTGTAGGGTGCACATGTTCGCTGGAGAGACAGAGATATACAGAGATACAGAAAGATATAAATCAACCCCCCAGGGGGGATGGCTACCCTGCAATCCTTTCTCCTCCGTTCTCCTCTCGGGATTGTGGGCACTGCACATCCACACTCTAGTAAAGTTTCATGACTCAAGGTCCAGGACTCAGCCACATGGGAATCCAGCAATGCAACCATTACACCATCTGCTGGTCCCAAAGTTAGTATAAGTTTGAGAAATAGATACACAACTTTAACGTTTTTACAGAAAAGAAGGTGGGAATTTGATATAATGTCGTGTATTGCCTATACAGTTAATATAGCAATAGTAAGTCTAAATTAGTCACTATTTTATTCCCACTTACTGAATATAGTGAAATGAGATTTCAGCTTTTTGACTGGATGGGTGATATGGCAATATCATGCTGCTTAAGCACAAGCAACACAGGAATAAATGAATAAATGGGACCATATCAAAGTTAAAATGTTTTGTGGTTTAAAGGACATCATCAAAAAGTGAAAAGGCAACCGGTAGAATCAGAATATGTTTCAGTCATATAACTAACAAGGAACTTGTATTAGAGTACAAAAAGAACACTTACAACTCAGTTAAAATATGTCCAAATGGGGACCAGCAGATAGCATTAATGGTTATTTCACTGGACTACCCCATAATCAAACATGGTTCAAGTCCTGAACCCAGTGACATAAAACTCACACTGGGCAAATATGTGTGTGCATGCCCAAAATTCTGAGAGGAGAGGGAATGAGGCATAGTCACATCACCCCGGGGAGGGGGGTAATTTCTCACTTTCTGTTTTCCTGTCTTTCTGGCAAGTAGTGCATGCATACTATAACAAAAATCTCCCTTTCAAAATTAAAAAAAAAAATGTGTAAATGATCTGATCAGACATTTTCCAGGATATAAATGGCCAATAAACACATGAATAGATGCTCAACATCATTATTCATCAGGGAAATACAAATCCAAAGATGAGGTGGTACGTTACAGTTACTGAGATATGTCAAACCAACAAGTCAGATAATAACAAATATTGGTAATAATATGGAGAAATTAGAACCTGTATACATTGCTGATAAAAATTTAAAATGATGTAGACACCCTGGAAAATAGTCTGACAGTTCCTCAAATAATTAAAGACTTAGTACATGACCCAGAAATTCTACTTCTAGTTATATATCTGAGAGAAATGAAACATATGTCCACTCAAAACTTGTACATGAGTTTTTATGACAAAATTAATTTGGAATAGCCAAAAGGAAGAAACTACTTAAGTGTCCACCAAATGATGAGTAAATTATATCAAGTATATATATATATATATATATATATATATATATATATACACACAATGTAAGGTTATTATCATAAAAAAATTAAATACTTTTTTTTAAAAGAGATTTTTGCTATAGGACTCATGTGCTTACTGGAGACACAGAGAAAGACTGAAAAATAGAAAGAGAGAAATAATCTCCACAGGGGGGATGGCCACACTGCAATCTCTTCTCTTCATTCTCCTCTCAGGGTCTTAGGCATGCAAACATATTCACCCAGCATGAATTTCAAGCCACGGAGTCTGGGACTCAAACCATAGTCAACCATGTGGGAGTCCAGTGACGCAACCATTTTGCCATCTGCTGTTCCCCCAAAATGAAATACTTATAAATGCAGTATTTTGGCATGGAAATGTTGGAAATATTACGTCAAGTGTCAAAGCACATCATAAAATTCTATACAATATATAACTATTTATATGAATATGCAGAACAGGATGTAGAAACCAAAAGTGAATAGCAATTATTAAGGGCTGGATGTGTGGGGGGATTACGAAGGTTTACGAGGGGATACTGAGATAGAGTGTCTCCCCGTCACAAGCTTCCTGACTCAGTCAACCGAATGGCTAAAATTACACGCCATGGTGCTAGGCCTTTAGGTTACATCGGGATTTGAACCCACGCCTCCTATGTGATCTCAACCTGTGAAGCACAGTGTCTTATCAGTGTAAGCCACTTTGACTCTTGGCCTAGAATTTTTTTTCTTATTTTATTTGATGCATACATTCAAAAAATTAAACTAATGATTGCAAATATCTGTACCTACACTTAGAAAGTACTGAATTGTGCACTTTAAATGCTACCTCAAATGAATTACATAGTTTGTAAGTTATGTCTTTATAAAGCTAATTCTTTTTAAAGATAAATCACTTTAAGTTTGCTCCTAGCCAAATAATTTTATTGTAGTTCATTATTTTCACCAAACCAAGTGATTAATTCCTCTGGTAGATCTTATCATCTTATCATTAGAGTTAACATAGTAAGTATTAATCTCTAGAGGTTTATAACTGGCATGTAGTAATAAGAGTTTATTACTTTTGAAGTGTAAGATTCAAGTATCTCAGCACCATGAAAACAATTTTCTAATAAAATTTCATTAAAAATCTTGAACTCCTGCTGTGGAAAAGATTGTTTGGTATTATCTCCAGAAGTGAAGAATTTAATTATTAATCACATGGTTTTGTTTATTATTCTTGCTTAAATTTAATCATATACGGTAATAATATTAGTACTTCCACATCCGTGAAATTCCCCCTTGAACTCATATTTCCCTCCAGCTCTCAGCCTTAATGTCTGTATAGATAAAACTATTGATTTCCTCAACTTTTATTTGCTCTTCAACAGTCCTAATTTGACTCCAGACACTACAATGTCATCAACATTTTTCTTGTTAAATGGAAGTCACTAAAGACTTCCATGTTGCCAAAGTCCTGGGCATAAGACACTCTGTGTCTTGGCAAATTTTCCAAAAACATTTAACCCTGTGGCCCTTTTCTCATTTTTAAGCACTCTTGTGTCTCTTTTAAGAAATAAAAACTCTTGTGCTTTCTCTCCCCAAGGTTTTTTAGTCTCCTTTGCAAACAATTCCTCTTTATCTGATGCTGTATATTAAAGTTCATTGACATTCAGAACTGGCCCGCACTTTCTTTGTATTTACTTTGTCCCTGTTGCTCTCAACCAGACAAGGACTATTATTTCCGATTCTTTTTTTTTTTTTTTTTGAGGGGTTTTTGCTATAGGGCACGTGTGCTCGCCAGACAGACAGAGAGACAGAGAGACAGAAAGCGAGAAATCACCCCCCAGGGGGGATGACCAAGCCGCAATCCCTTCTCCTCCATTCTCCTCTCGGGATCTTGGGCACGCACGCACACGCGCCCGGCGTGAGTTTTAAGCCACCAGGTCCAGGACGCGAACCGCGGTCGACTACATGGGACTCCAGCAACACAGCCATTATGCTAACTGCTGGTCCCAAGGACTATTATTTCCAATTTTAAAATGTCTGACCAAAATATGCCTTGAATGCATAACTTTTTGTAATCTCAACTATATCCACGATCATCTCTTAACTGGAATAACAGAATGATGTCATAGTTATACCTCATACACTTATTCTTGCTTCTCTGCCATCCATTCTGCAGTGTGGGCAGTAGTGAGCTTTAAAAACTATGGCAGAATTTATATCCCTCTGCTGAAAATACTTAAAAGGCTCCCTGTTGCATGAAAAATGGATAGCTCAGAAAACACCATCACTAACCTCCATATTCTCATCTCTCCTGATCCCATCGCTCTCCCCACTGTGTTCTCTTTATTTCTATACACTGCATAGCCATGTAGCTGTATGAAGGCAGCACGACCTTTTGCTCCTTAGTATAGACATAAAATTTCATAATGTATTAAAGTGTTGATCATACTACCAAAGTGATAATTTGCCAAGTCAATTTCTATATAATAGATGACCAAATAAATAATAGCTAATGAGGTGGATAAATAAATAAACAGTGATGACCCCCCTCATTCAAACACGCTCACATACACAGCACTTGGAAGTCCGGACTAATTTTTCAGACCTGTCAAAGGCAAAACAAATTACTAGTTATCACTGTTTTATGGGACCCAACCACTGTGGCAAGATTAGAACAGAAAAACTGTGTGACTAAAACCAACCATTGAAAATTGAATATGCTGACATTAAAACAATTATTATGTAAATTGGTGCTTGGAAATGACTTAAACAGATATATTCTATAATATGCTGTCACTAACCAGATGCCAAGTTGACATTTTATTACTATTGAGAATGGGACAGACAGAACTTTAGCTGAACCAAAATGGTTTCGTTTTGTGAGAAATCATGCAAAGACAAAAACTTAAAAGAAAATTAAGATGTTTCTTTACCTTTCTAAATATGTCTACTTCTCATATGAATATATATATATATATATATATATATATACACATAAATTTTGATTAGTTAACTAAATTATTATTAGCTATTCAGACCATCTTGTTTAGGAAATCTGAACTTTACAGAATTCACCTACTTGAACTGTCATCTATCCATAAAGCCACTTGATGAAGACTTTGATAGGCTGGGAGATAATAAATTAATTGCTTAAATAATTAATCAATCAGGAGTCTAGGCTACTGACACTGATATTTGTAAATGCATCTAAGATAGCATTTTTGTTCTAGCCACGTGGTCAAACAAATTGTACTATTAATTGGTTTCCCTCCCCCACAAACATTAATGAAACTGACTGGAATTGAGTTGATATCCTCTTCTTTTATCACCATTTCAAAAAATTCCCTTGATTATTCCACAATAACACCAAATAATATCCATCAAGAACGTGAGCTCTTAAGGAAGTCCAGCAAATATGCTCTGCTTATTTCTTGTGATCATTAGTATGCAATCATATTTTAACACGGTAAGCATCATATCAAAATGTCAGTCATGTTTTACATAAGTTATACACACAAATTTAGCATTTTAATCTGAAGTATATTTATATAATTAGGAGATCTTTAAAAGTATACTATCACTCTATTCTTCAGGCTATTTCATCCAAAAAATAAAGATTTGGTAAATAATAATACAGGGTCAGATACTAATATTACTTGAATAAATCTATCAATGAATATTAAGAATGTATGTCAAATAACTGGAAAAGATTTCTTGCCTTTTCTAATAAATATTACTGTAAATGGAACAAGAAAGACCTGAATTCACTTAATTTTGAGGACTCTGAACATGATGAGAGCCACCAATTATCATTATAAGTTAAGAAAGAATGGGCATCATCAAACTCCAACTGACATTTACATTTTAATGAAGAGATGTTACAAACATCATCATGCCAATAAATGTAACACTCAGATGAAATATAAAATTTTCTTGAAAATCCAACTGTCACAAAATGAAGCATAAAATTCAAATAGCCCTACAGCTATAAAACATATTAAATTTGTAATTAAAAGACTACCAGCAGGGTTCTGATTTCTGGGTAAGATGGAATGAAAATATATGCCACTCACTCACATTGAACTCAGCTATCAAAACTAGACAGCGGTATGTCCTAGCTAATTGAGAATGCTGAAAAGAAATAGTGATAAGTAAAGGAGAAAAGGATGTGAGAATTCAAAGTAGGAGTGAAATGATGCCAACTTACTGAGTTTCTTAAAACATATTTGATAGTTAAAGAAAAGCAATAGATTTGTGTGGGGTTTGCAATGTACTGGGTTGTCAGGAAAGTCATGATGCATTTGTTTGCATGGAAAAATACCTCATGATTTTTCCAATGACATATTACAAAAGAAATGTGAAAGAGTACACTAAATCATGTATAAATAACCTAAAGAATGTAGAAAAAGGGAGATATGGATGGTGATGGGGGATACAAAGAAAAACTAACTGAAAACAGTCCACCCAACAATGTGTATTTTTCTCAAATGCACATGGAACTTTCATCAAGATGTTTTGTGATGGTATTATAGGTCTTAAAACAAATAGTAAGAGATTGAAACTTTACAAACCATATTCTCTGACCATAATAGAATTAAACTAAAAATTAACAGAAATTTAAAAATCTTCAAACAGTTGAAAATTAAAACCAAATTTATTTGTCAAAGTAATTAGTTAAAGTAATTTATTTGTTAAAGTAATGTACTTGTCAAAAAAGAATTTCTAAGAGGGACCAGCAGGTGGCATGGTGGTTAAGGTGCTGGACTCCCACATAGCAGACTGAGGTTCAAGTCCTGGACCTGGTGGCTTGCTTTCTCACTTTCCCTTTTTCTCTCTCTCTGTCTCTATTTGGTCAAATTAAAATAAATGATAAATGAATAAATTTTTAAAAAAATTTCAAAGAAACTTAGAAAATATTTTGGAACAAACAAAATCCAAATTTCTGGGTATATACATATAAAGCAGACTTTAGAATGAAAGTTTTATCATTCAAAACTTATAAAAGAGAAGAATAATTCTCAGATCAAAAATCTAAGCTTTCGCCTTAAAAAGCTAGATAAAGAGGTACAAGCTAAAACCAAAGAATAAATTTCCCCTGGCAATTGTGCAATTATCTATATCTTCTTATATAGATTTTTGCTTCATATTATTTGAAAGTTCTTTTATTAAGTGCATAAACATTTTGGATTTTACATCTTCTTGATGAATCAACTTCTTTATTATGAAATATTATTTTATATCCTGCTAATATTCTTTGCCTTGAAATCAATTTTATTAGTTATTAATAGTCAATTTAGGGACCAGCAGATGATGTAAAGCTTATATTGCTGGACTCCCACATAGTCGACCATGGTTCAAATCAGACCCAGAAGCTTAAAACTCATGCTGGGCACATATGTATGCATGCCCAAAATCCCAAGAGGAGAATGAAAGAGAAGGGATTGAGGCATGGTCATCCCCTGCGGGGTGATTTCTCACTTTCTGTCTCTTTGTCTCTCTTTGTCTCTCTGGTGAGCACATGTGCCCTGTAGCAAAAATCTCACCCTCTTAAAAAAAGTTCAGTTCAGTTTTTGTTTATTAGTCTTGTCATGGTTTTTTCCTTGTGTACTTTTAAAATATTTCTTACCTTTTATTTTTTTTTAATTTTAAAATTTACATTCTATTATTCTACATCTCTATAGTGGGATTTATGATTTTTCAAAGTATGCATGTAGTACATGGCAATCAAATTGAAACTATTACCATATATATCATTTTCAACAGAGAACTTTACATTCCTTTGTAAGTATATACATTTCCTTTTAACTTAATTGTGTCTTAATATTAAAAAAGAGTTTGGCCAAGTCTTCATGGCATGTGCTGCTAAGATGCTATGCTCTGCAGGTGAGGACCACATGGGAAGTGTAGGTTTGACTCCTTGTACAACCTAACAGGTAGGATTCCCTGTAACCTACTATGGCATACAGCAAGGAGGCCGAGGCAGGAAGATGCCAGCAAAATACAATTTTGCCTTTAAAGAAAATAGTAAGTCTGTTGGAGGCAGAAAGCATCAATTTGATCATCTGACAATCTTTTATTAGTATGTTTAAAGTATTTACATTCAACATGATTATTGACTGTTTGCTCCAAATACATCACATTACTATTGTCTTTCTAATTACACTATTAATTTTATTATGCATTTTCTCTCTGCCTTCTTTTTGATTTATTGTGTATTTTCAATCATTCTGTTTCATCTCTTTTTGGGGGCACAATAGATTTAACTGTTTGTTATACTATTATTATGGTTGTTTTAGGTTTGAGAGACTATAACGTTAACTTATCAAGGTATAAGCACCAATAAGGTAGATGCTCTACCCTAGCACATTTCATTTCTCTGGTTCCATTCGTTATGCTCTTGTCAGACATTGTGTTTCTACTTATGTTATAAGCCTCAAAGTACATTATCACTTTTCCTATAAGCTAATGAATTATATTTTAATGATTTAAATAACAATGACATAATAATTTTTAATATTTGCCTACCTAATTCCCTTTTTATCGCTTTTTAATTTTTGGTCCTGAGTCATACTTCTATTTGAAATAATTTTTTTGAAAGATTTGTTTTGGGGAATTTTCAATGAATTCTATGTCTCAAGTTCATTTTTTCTCTTTAGATTCCTGAACATACAGAAAACAGCTGTAATAACTTTTTCAATGTGTTTCCTATGAGTTCTGTCATCTGTGCCATTTCTACATTAATTTCGCTTAAATGAGTTTTCTCTCATTATCAGTTTATATTTTTCTGCTTCTTTGCATGGCTGATATATTTGTTTTCATAATTTTATTTTAATTGTGATCAAAACAACCTAACATGAGATCTTCCCTTAACAAATTTTTAAGTGTGCAAAACATTATTCTTAATTATAAGTACAATGTTGCACTGTCGATCTCTAGAACATAGTCATTTTGCTTGATGGAAACTTTAAGCTGCTTGGTTAGTAACTTCCCATTTCCCTTCCCACACTCTTTTTGTCACCATCATTTTATTTTATTTTTTTCTTCTAAGACTTAGGACTTTGCTCTGGATTATATATATATATATATATATTTTAATTTAAACAATTATTTTGGGGGTTGGCAGGTGGCATGGTGATTAAGGGTGTTGGACTCCCACACAGCCAACAGTGGTTCGTGTACCAGACCTGGTGACTTGCTTTCTCACTTTCTCTCTTTCACTCTGTCCCTCTCTGATCAAATTAAAATAATAAATAAATAAATAAAGTGAGATAAAATCATTATTTAAAAAAGAACTATTTTTATTATTTTAACTTTATTTATTTATTTATTTATTTATTTTTAAATTTGACCAGAAAGGGACAGTGAGAAAGAGAGAGAAGGAAAGTAAGAAAGCAAGTCTCCAGGTCTAGGACTTGGACTGTGGTTGGCCATGTGGGAGTCCAGTACCCTTAAACACCACATGACCTGCTGGCCCCTGGATTAGACTTTGACTTAGGTAAGTTATGGCTGATTTGATTGCTGAAGACCCTAGAACTTTCTCCATGGCAGCAATAAGTCTATTTTTTCCTTTCTTATTATTAATGTTTTTACTGGAGTAATAGTTTTAATTTCCTTCAAGAACTTTTCCTTTGTATTCATTACTTACCTAAAGGTCTGATGCAAGAGACTGAGTGTTTGATCTGTTTTGACTTTTTACCTGCCTTCCTTAGTAAACATTACCATTTCTAGTTTTATTTAAAGTGGGATATGTGTGATACTTCCTTTCACTTCAACAGTTAGAGGCCATTATAGGGTTATTAATTGGCTCAATTTCAATACTGCTGTGTCTCAGGAAATAATGAAGCTTGAGGAGAGAGGGTGAGATGAGGAACAGATGGTCAATGGGGCAGTCAAAACATATAACATTCATTGTTTACATTCACCATCTTATATGGGCCTGGTTTGTGGCACCCCAGTACAATTACGACAGTAATATAAATGGTCACTTGTCACAGGTCATCATAACAGGTTCAGTAATAATAAATAATTTGGAATATTGCAAGAATTACCAAAATGTGACACAAATGAGATGAATGAGCATGTGTTATTGGAAAACAGGGCACCAATGCTGGCTTGCTGCAAACCTTTAATTTGAAAAACACAATATCCACAAATCAGTAAAGTGAACAGCACTAAAACAAGATGAGCCTGTAATAGTATATACTATCTTAACACAACTGATAAAAACCACATGACTATCTTGATAGATGTAGAAAAATTTTTGACAAAATTAAATGCCCTTTCATGACAAAGAAACTCTCAAGAAACAGAAGGAAATTATGTCAACATAATAAATGCCACACATGAAAATCTCAGTTAACCCCTACTCAATGGAGAAAAACTGAAATCTTTTTTCTCTAAAATCAAGAGCAAGGGAAGAATATCTACTTTTGTCACTTCTATTCAACACAGTACTGGCAGTTCTAGCCAGAGCAAATGAGGATGAAAAAGAAATAGAAGGTCTCCAAATTGAAAAGGAAGAAGTAAAGTTGTCAGTGTTTACAGATGATATGATACTATGTATAAAAAACTATGCCTCAGATAAGGGATGAATAACCAGAATATATAGGGAACTCAAGAAGTTTGAAAGGAAAAAAGAAAAGATCAACCCAATTAAAAGATGGGCAAAAGAGCTGAACAGTCAACTCCCTAAGGAAGACATACGAACAGCCAAAAAGCATATGAAAAGATACTCAATATCCCTTATCATACAGGAGTTGCAAATCAAAACCATAATGAAATGCCACCTAACCCCAGTCAGAATGGCTAATATTAAAAACGTAAAGAGTGATAAGAGCTGGCAAGGCTGCAGAGAAAAGGGAACACTCCTACACTGTTGATGGGAATGTAAACTAGCACAGATGCAGATTTTTAACAGAGCCCTGAGTATATATCAATATTTCTGGTCATGCTAAGAGTGGTCAGGTCATCTGGGTCACAATTTCTCCAGTCCAATCCCTGAGTTTGGTAGTGAAATCAATTTGGGTTGTGGGGGAGACTCAAGTGCTAGAATGACTAAATGTGATTCAGTCACGTTAAATCCTGTTACAAAGAGGCTGGTTTAATTTGGAGTAAAAATCAGATCTACACCTTCGTTATTTCTTACCAGAACAATTACATTCTCTAATCGTTCTGCTTCTAGTCTCTGCCGTGTTTAACACATCATCAGCCCTGCTGCCAGAGGAATATATAAATATGATCCCATCGTCCTCATGATTAACAATATTTGAAAGACTTTATGTTGACTGCAGGCTAATGTCCAAATTCTTTAGAATTGTTTTCAAGATCCTTTATGATCTGTTCTCAACATGCAGACTCATTTATAAAGACATTCCTAATTCTTTGAGACAAAGTTAGTCACACTTCCTTCGAACTCTCGTTGCCTGAGAGCTGTGTATTATGTCACTTGTCTCATCTGAGTACTATAATTTTGTGTATCTGCCCACTGGTCTGTGAGCCCTTCAGGCAAGAGACTGTAATTTATTCATCTTTATATCCTAACTGCCTCTCGCCTTCCCTTATGCAGTTCCTGCTGTCTTGGTTCCCTACCTCTTTCCATGGAGGATATGGGCAGGTAAAGGAAACAAGAGAATATCTATTGTTTTAAGTCACTGGGATATAGGAGTGATTTTTATCATGACCTAACATCTTGTATGGTATTTTTACAAAAGTAGATAGAAAAGCAATCAAACAAACACAAAGACAAAACCATATTTTAGATAACAGAGAGAGCAAAACAAAACAATAACAACAATAGTAATAATAATAGTGTTTATCACACCTCTGCTATCACCAGATATAATGCTATACTAAGTGCTTTTCATAGATTACCTTATTTAATTCTTACTAATACACTATACAGGTTTTCCTTTTTTGTTTGTTCCCACATTATTTCACATGAGAAAACTAATCTTTAGAAATTAAATAACCTCCCATTGTGACACAGGTCTCAGATGACAAGTTGTCATTTGACCCTGGATCATTTGATCTATAAAATGTGACTATTAAGTATTTGATTGAGCATGGGATAGTAATTAGTTTATAATGAAGTCTAGCTGAAAAAAATTTTTCAATATTAAATAAATGACTTTACTGCTAATAGTCTACCAATTACTGTGTTGTTAGAAAAATTTTTGATGCATCTTTGCATAGAAAAACATAGAAAAAGTACGTCATGACTTTTCTGACAACCTAATACTTTCTACACATACATTCTAGAAAGTCCTGACAGATTCTTCACAGGTATAGGAAAGATTCTGAACAGAGCATCACTAATCATTTGAAAACCTGAAAAAAGTAAAGCAGAAAAGGCAGGCCAGAAGAAGACTGAGTCCGCTATGAGAGCTGAGATCGAATATTTGAGACATAAGAGAACAAAGATGTTCTGCTGAGAATTTACCTTGGTAGAGCACCTAGAGAAAAATGCAAGAGTTTGGAGACCATATCCTTCTGTGAGTCTCTGATCGCTCAGATTGATCTTCTAGAAATTAGGAAGAAACAAACAACCCATCAGGTGACTAGAAATCACCACAGGGGCACAAGAAATAGGTGAAACCAAGAAAATACCTTGCCCCCCCCAAGGGAAAAGAATAACTCTTCTTTAACCACAGACAGTACAATAGAACTCATGGAAATGTCTGATAAAGAAATTAGAGTATTCATAGTGACAAAACTCACAGAGATGGAAGAGAAGAGAGACAATGAACACCAGAAAAAAAAAGCCAGTGAGTTCCAGGAGGTGAGGAAGTTCTTGTGAGAGCAGAAAGAGGAAGTACACACCATCAAAGAATCAAATGGAACTGATGGAGATGAAGGCTATAATACAGAAAGTCAAAACCTCCCTTGAAATTATTAAAAGCAGACTAGATCATATAGAAAATCAAATCTCAGATGTAGAAGACAGGATTGCTAAACTAGTAAAATCCACCACAAAGACAGAAAATAGCCCCCCAAAATGAGGATAATATACGAGAAATACTGGATACTATTAAACATCTAAATATCCGGATAATTGGTATCCCAAAAGGTGAAGAGACTAATAATGGCATTGACAATCTGTTCCATGAAATCCTGGAAGAAAACATCCCAAACCTAGAGAGGCATTCAAAGATCCAGACCCAAGAAAAGCAAAGGATCCCAAATAGGGTCAACCCAAGAAGATCTTCTCCAAGACACATTATAGCCAGAATGACCAAAGCCACAAGACAAGATACTCAGACTGGCAAGAGAGAAATGTCAAGTTATCTACAAAAGATATCCCATCAGGCTAACAGTAGACCTCTCATCAGAAACAATGTGAGCAAGGAAAGAATGGAAAAATATATTCAAAGTGTTGAGTGAAAAACAATTTCAACCAAGAATACTATATCCAGCAAGATTATCCTTGATATGGGAAGAGAAGACAAGGACATTCTCAGATAAACAAAACCTGAAAGAATTTTCCAACACCAGACCAGTTCTCCAAGAAGTTATGAAGGGAGTGCTATCCCAGAAGAACTAAAGTTAGACACACAGAAATAGGAATTCTAAAACAACTAAGAAAATGGCTAGCTAAATGGTAGGGACAAGTCCAGAATTGAACATTATCTTCCAGAATTTAAACGGAAAGACTGGACCACAGCAGAAGATAAAGTATGAGTTTGAACTGGTGAAATAGAATTTTGTGACTTTTGACTAGAACATCACTGACTTTCTATGTTGTTTTTTAGTGTTAAGGAGTTTTGTCTTCTCTCGACTTGTGGACAGGTCCATGTACCTACTATTTGAACAGAATACTAACCTGTTTCCTGGCTTGAAGTATTAAACAAAGTTCTCTTAACATTTCTAAATTTTGGTTTATTAAAGCTAAAACTGCCTTTCTTGAAATTAAAAAATGTATTTAGCAATACCTATTTAGTAACCACAGTAAGCTATATAGCCTCAACTATGTGCTATTTTATAGTATATTCATTCTAACCATAGAGTTTCATGCCTAAAATCAACTTTTGTTCTCAGATACATATATATCAGTTGAATTTACTATTGAAAGTATTTAGACTAATTAAGATATTCTGTGAATCAATATAATGTTGGAACGAATAAAGGAATGGAAAGCAACTGTAGATACCAGAGACAGGGTGGGAAGAGGATGGTAAATGGCAGAGGGTAAGAAATAGGGAGAACATATATATATATATATGTGTGTGTGTATATATATATATATACACACACACACACACACACACACACACATATACATACATACACACATACAAGAAACAAGAAATGGAAAATTATTTGTTGATGGTGTGATTAATCCACTTTACAGTGTATTCTGGCTGGAAAGTCGCATTTGGTATGTGGTGGTGATGTTCAGTGAAAGTATGTAAAATAAATATATTTATTTAAAAAAAAGAAAAAAAACCTGAAAGAAGTAATGAAATGCGTGTTTAATTACTTTTTAAAAAATTCTTACTTTAAGGTCTCTCTAGATGTAACAAACTTTAAATTTCATAACTCAACACAAATAAGTACTGCTTGAAGAATTTTAACTACCACTTTGTAGTCTAAAGACTATTTCTGCAAAGTACAGTTGTAATTATATGCTTATGTCTAAGATTGGGTTTTCCTAAAGGCAGACCCTGAAATAAAAATTCGAAAGCAATAGTTTTGGGAAATTAATCACAGGAAGTACTGCAGGGTGGCAGGGGAGTGTGAAGAAATAAGATAGGGAAGGGAAAGAAGCCAGTCACATGTGTATTGTCAAACTGCTTATTACTTGAGGCAACTGTGAGGCAACTGAGGCAAAATCCTGGGAGATGTTTTAGAACAGGGATCACAATTATCTCACCCTAGGACTATTTGCTCTCCTATATCATTCTTCATGGTTGATACTTGTTCCATAGGCATTAATTCCCCAGAACTTCTGATTCATCCTTTGTGCAGAGACGAGAGAGAGTACTTGCCATGTGTACACATCCTTATAAAGGGGCTTCTTGGCTTGCAGTGGAATGGCGAGTGCTAAGCGGGTATCAGCGCTGTGCTGGCATTATCTGCCAGAGCTTAGGACTCACAAGCCTCTTCCTTCCACCAGACATGTCTTTACCTTGAGGTACACACATACACATAGATAGATGATAGGTAGGAAGATGGATGATTGACAGGCTGACAGGTGTGTATAGTTCATGAGGATACTTCAAAAAATTAGTGGAAAAAACCTCAAATGAAAATACAAGTTTATTTTGTTCCGAAAAAAGTAAAAACCATGCGTGATGTTTTTATAATACATATTTTCCATTAATTTCCTGAAGATCCCAGTGTGTGTGTGTGTGTGTGTGTGTGTGTGTGTGTGTAAAGGCTATTTTCAACTGGATGTTGTTTTAGTACCTCAACCATAACATGGTTAAAACTGAACTCATTATCTGTATCATCAGTCTTCGAAACTCAAATGGGACCCTCGAATGTGCTCCTAAATTAGTCTGTACTTCATTAGGTCAATTGTTGTTGCCCCAAACATGAGAGTCCATCTTAACTACTTTTCCCAGTTATCAAATCCTTCCAGTTCTATTACTAAATACATTTGGAAATTTTCTTCTGAAGACCATCTTAAAATTTCACTTAAATTTCTACAACACTTTTTAAATTGGTTTAGGGACTTCTATTAAATGTTCCTATAGCACTTTATTAAACTTCTTTCTGTAATGTGTATTTCATTAAAAAATTGTGACTATTTGTCAATTTGTATTTTTCATAGTGTTATAGTCTGGAAATTAAGAGGTAGATTTTGCTCTTTGTTTAATTTCTAATTAGGATACTGGTTTATATAAAACCTTTGGTATATTATCATGATTTGAGTGAATGAATGAATGGTATAAAGTACCCTTTCACCATAGTTTAGATTTTTGTCATAGAGTGCATGAGTTCACTAGAGAAAGTCATAGAGAATTACAGAGAGAGGAAGAGCAAGAAATCACCGCCCAGGGGGATGGCCATAGTGTAATCCCTTCTCCTCCATTTTCTTCTCAGGATTTTGAGCACACACACACTGTCTGGAATGATTTTGAAGCCACTGAGTCCAGGACTAGAACTGTCTTCAGCCATGTGCCTTAACCACCATGTCACCTGGTGGCCCCAGTATTCTTATTATTTCATGTAGGGTAATAATTTGAACTCACACCAACAGAAATTATTGAAATATTTTTTAGAGGGAAAGCCTTGTTGCATATGATTAATCTTGCATACTTTTGTGGCTGATTTCTGATGGATTGTATGTGATAGTTAAACATCTTTTTGAAGTCATGAACCCATTTATTGTTAACAGAATAACACTCCTAATACAATTCTTATTTAATAAACAAGTTATATATATATATATATATATATATATATATATATATATATATATGTGTGTGTGTGTGTGTGTGTGTATGAAATAAATATATATATAATATTTTGTCTTCATGTTTAAAAAATAATTCACCTTCTTTGAAATATCACTTGCATTTCCAGAACATTTTGAGGCATGATGCTTTGGACAGTAGGTATAATTATCCTGAATATTTTATCTTGAGTTGTTGACTTTGTTCAGAAAAATGGATGGGCCTGCATAATTATGGCCGGGTGTACTGAATTACATTAGCACTCTTTTCTAGATATGTGCATTATTTATGAAAGTGTCCATTACACTCCCTTGTAAATTACTGACTTATTGCTTTCACATTGTGTGTATGTGTGTGTGTGTGTGTGTGTGTGTATGACATTTAAATGATCCTCAAATTAATTTCATATTTTTATAGCATATTTATTTCCAAAGCATGGTATCACTTTGAAGGTTGTCCAACTCTTTTTCTTGTTATGGAAAACATCAAAATCTACTTGTTTTATAAATATTGTAAAAGTTAACAAATTCTTATGTTAAATAATTGACAAAGGGATGGAATAAGAAAAGTCTTCCTTTTCATTTCTCTAATTGTTAAACAATGAAAAAATCAATTTGAGATTTCTGGATAGTTTCCATAAAGCACATGATAATATCTTAACTTGAATCTTAATATATTCTATGCTGTTATATTTAATAAAGATTTTTTTTCAGATTAACTCTTCATTAATTCTATTGAAAGAATTTTTCCCCTTAAAGCCTTAAATACTATCCAGTCACTGTCATACTCCCCAGTCAAAGCTAATTAAGTATGTTTTTTAAAAGGTTTTAAAATGTATATATAGAGAGAAATAGAGAGAGAGACAATCTCAATAAGATCCCCACTGTAACCCACCCACCCTCAGCCAGTATGGATTATGGCATGCAAGCTCTTATGAAGTGTGCAGAATGAGGTCTTGGGAAATGAACCGAGGATCTTCCCGTGTGAATCTATTCGCATTACCACTGTGCCACAATCTAACCCCAAGTGTAATTATTATAGAAGTTAAAGCTTCAAAACTTTGCAAGTAATCCATCTAAAGCTTAATTATGTATCAGTGGAAGCAATTTTGATGAATATCATTTATCCTTCTATTATTTAACAATTGGGAAAATGCATTAACAAGAGTACATTATTTCAATACACTGATATATTTGAGCTCTTGATATGAGAGGATAAACTAATCTCTTTTTTTAAAAATAATTATTTATTTAATTTCTTCATTATTATTATTTTTTTTTTAATTTGACCAGAGAGGGACACAGAGCAGGAAAGTGAGAAAGCAAGCCACCAGATCCAGGACTCAAACTGTGGTCAGCCATGTGGGAGTCTCCAGTGCCTTAACCACTACGCCACCTGCTGGTACCAAGATAAACTAATTTCATTAATAAGGAGCACGGAGGCCAGCAGGTGGTGTAGTGGTAAAGGTGCTCTATTTCCACAGGGCTGACCATCCTTTGAGTCTTGGACCCAGCTTCTTGAAATTCACACAGGGTGCATGTGCATGTGTGCTCAAAATCCTGAGGATAATAGAGAAGGGATTTTGGCCTGGCTGTCCCTCCTGGAGGGTGATTTCTCACTTTTTCTCTCTCTGTCTCTGTCTCTCCAGCAAGCTCATGTGCCCTACAGAAAAATAAAATGATCTCTTTAAAAAGAGAGAGAGAGAGAGTATGAACAAGAATCAATGAATTCTGTCAATGAGTACAGTGACTGTTATGACGTAAAAGCTCTGGTTGGGAAAGTATTAAACCAAGTCATGTTTCCACAGTCATCTGGTAACACAATGAATAAATAACAGTACAAGATATACTACAGCTTTGCATTTGACATAGCTGTTTTTCTTCCTCTATCATCTCTAGCTGTAAGCACAAGATGTACCTGGAAAGACTGCCAAACACCAGCATCATTATCCCATTTCATAATGAAGGTTGGACTTCACTCCTGCGGACCATACACAGCATAATTAACCGAACCCCAGAGAGTCTCATAGCAGAAATCATTCTAGTAGATGACTTCAGTGATAGAGGTAAGATACAGTTGATCTGATTCTGTTATCACCCACATAATCATTCAGATCTTCTCAAAAAAAGAAAAAAGGCAGACAGCGAGAGTTTCTTTCTGATCTGATTCCATCCGAAAGGTAATTATGATGTTTTATCTATATTGTGATTTCATAAAATGTTGACTGGATGCAAAAATAACTTAATGAGAAGCTATCAATGTCATTTGAGGAACTATAAGAGATTTGCATTTCATTTCTGTTTTAAATAAGACAGGTGTTGGCAAAATGCCTCCAATTCTACTTTCAGCTTCAGGACAAACACTGCATAATATATTATTGTAGGTATATATGAGTGGAGAAATATTTGAGTAGAACTACAAAATTGGTTTCTGTTTCTGAAAAGTGTATCTACCCTATTATTTATTAGTATGAGACATTCTCCAGGCTGTGTGTGTGTTACTTCATAAATATTAGAAATTATAAGGGACACAACTACATATTTTTGCTTAGCAATTTTATCATATCAGAATCATAACAAAACAATCTAGTAAAACAGTGTAATCGAACATTTGACATAAGTTTTAATATTTTTATGATTCTGACAAAACATGAGTTGGTTTATAAGACGGGAATAAAATTATGGAAAGTTTTCTGAGAGTTGGACTTTATAAATCAAATTCAATCTAAATATGAGAGTTGTTTGTACTGCAGAGAAAGTGCAGTCCTTTATTGGCTTGTATGAGCCTAGAGAAGGAAAGCTTTCTAAAGATATTCACCTATTTTGGGTATAATTTTCTAATTTGTATTTTATTGCATGAATGAGTCACTGAACTCTACTGTATCTAAAAGAATGACAGAAAAATAATTTGATTGAATAGTTTTCTTAGGTTTCAAAAGAGAGTGCATCTTGAGATGTTGTGGCTTAATTGAGATTTTGGAAATTTCATTACCAGCAAAAATGTCATTTTTTCATCATATTCAAAAATTCTATGCAAAGACTGTTTAATGTGTTAATTTTGAGGTTTCTTTAACACAGTTATAGTCTCCAATAATTCATCTGAAATAATGAGTAAAGATGGGCCTAACATTAATAGTTATTGAAGCATATGCGACAAAAACGAGGTTAACACCATTCTATTAAAATGTAAACTACCAAATCAGTCATTTGAGTTTGATATGAAATAATTTTGACATTGTATTACATAGGTAGACATTTATACATTCAACATTACCTGAAAATAAGTGCCAGTATCTAAAATAGAAATGTTCAGAAATTTACAAAGCAGCTGAAAATATGCAATCATTTCTTTTGATTCAAATTGGGGCTACTTATGTCAAAATAGTCATTATTAGCTCAGCCCCCTTAAAATAGTAATAACAGGTACTTAATATGTTAGTAAAGCTAAAGCTTTGTTCTTAAATGAAAAAGAAAATACAGATCCGAGGCTGAAGATCACCAAGTAAGTAAGTAGTCTTTTTTGTTTGGTACTACAAAAATAAGGTGCTATTTCTCTGGATAATTTTTTTACATAATTAATTTTGTGTTGGTAAATTATTACAGCAGACTTGTGACCTGGGGGTAATACAGTAAGAAACAACTTGATAGTATAAAATTGTGGCTTATAAGACATCTTTCGCCGAATATTTCTAAGAGGTACTTTTCAATTGAAAGTTTTTAAAGACAGATAAAAATAATGGGACCTACTTTTTTTGACTTCAAATAACTATCATCTTTATCACAATGGCAACTTTGGTAAACTATCTTTCTGCATATAATATTACTTGGGAAGTGAGCTGTCAATTTAATTAGCATTAGTGAAGTAGATCAACCAAAAAAGGATTATTAGGATAGCAATAGTGATTTTTTTTACTTTCTTATCAGACATTTTTAAAGATTTTAATTCTTTTTATGCTTAGGTAAATCATTCATTAATATATTTTATTCCTACGAACCATCAAGTTGAAAGTGTTTTATATGTAGAAATAAAGGTAATCTTTGGAAGAAATAAGTGATAAAAATACTTTGAAAATTTTTGTGATATATCATAATTATAAAGAATATGAAATAGGAAAGACCTTTCAACTTGCTGTTTTGGACTATAAAAATCTCCCTTAATAATATTATTTGATGTATATTATAGTGGTGGACCTAAGAAGCATTATTTCTGCTTTCTGAATTATGGGAAATATAAGTAATCAAGGTAATGAACGCAGGTCAAAATCACAGCACCATTAACTGTATGACGTTGAGTGAATTAATTTTTCTGAGTTTTGGATTTATCAAAATGAAAAGAATAATAGTCTCCTCATGGAGAAGATATGATGGAGAATCATGATTGGTTAAGTGAATCATGCTCTACGTAGAGGATTAATTGCTCTCAGCTATTAAACTATACTCACCGAATACACTTAAATACCCTCCACACTTAATTGCAGAGATCTTCCTAATTTAATCAAATGTAATCCACAAAAATCTAGCCAGCGAGCTCAAGAAATAATGAAAATTGCTTAGACGACAAATGAAGATTGTTATGAAAATTCATAACATATTAGAAAAATTAGAACTGCTTTAGCATTTAAAAAAATATCCAATATCAGTAAGCTACTTTAAATTCTAAAGCAAAATAAAATTGTAAGAATTTAATTAAAAAGGCAATCATGTTATCTACCCAAGTTGTATGAGTAGTCTTATATGAGTGTTTACCAGAATCCTTTTCAAGATTAGTTTCACTCCTATATTAATAAAAAAGAAGGTATTCCAGTGCATCTCTTATTTACAGGACCTCTAAGAAACTTTATCTACTCTGTTCCATTCTGATATCTCTATTGCTCTGGTGTTAAAAAGCTATGTTTAACTCATACTTGTTTTTGGATAACCCTAGAAATTCTAAAATCTGTAGTATGTAGAATTTTTTTCACCTACTCTTTACAAATCAGATTAAATAGTCTAGACAAAATTTAAAGTTGTAGAAAGATGTAGGGAGCTTGTTGACTTTCCTTTAGAAATTATTTCTGCAGGTTACACTTCAAATTTATTTTCAGGGAATCATTCCAATCCCAATTCGGTTCAGTATGCAACTTAATAACTTTGCATTATACCTCCTCCAGATATTCTGCAATGTCCTTTAGCCAGAGGCGATGAAATTTTGACAAGACTTGATGAAATACTACCACTTTATATTTTATGTTCTCCAGGCTAGCAGAATGGCTACACAGGACAGAAATAAATAAATAAAATAGAAAAGTCAATGTTTTAGCCATGTTATTAAGACAAGTGTATCATTTTTAATTCCTGCTTTTAACACATGTAAGTATCATAGTAATTGGAAAATACTGTAGTAGTGAGTTTCACAGCAGTAGAGAAAGAAAACTACTAAAATATTTATTATTATATTAATAGAATAATAGATAATCATTATCGAGAGATTATCAAAATCTGCTTGAATAAGTTGACCCAATTTTCAAAATGCTTAAAATAAAAAAGACTGAATATCCCATCCAACATACTCAGTTTAGATATTTTTCCTAAAGCAAGCTTAGTAAATAATGTTTTTTAGCCTTAGAACGTAAGCCTACCATCCATAAAAACATGAAGGTGCAGGCCTGCAGGTAAATTTTCAACAACCACCACTGTATTTTTGCTATCTGAAGCTTCCCAAAGTTAGTGAATGTGACTTCTTAAAAAAAATTTTTTTTCCCAGTAAGCTCTGAGAAATTCATTTAACAACTTAACTTGAGGCCTATAACAAGGCTTTATGATGACTTTAAAGCAGGACTAATCCTGGGCTTATCTCCAAATTCCAGGCAACCTTAACGGCATCCACATGGAAAATGTTGAAATGTGTGAAATAAGATGGAGCTTAACCTCAGAGATAGGCTATATTTGAACCCGACAATTCTCTGAACTTTGTATGCTTAGATGAATGCAAGTTCAAATTGAGGATAGTCACGGGAGAGCTGCTGACACACTTACTTCCCTTAATGCAAGTTAGGAAGGTACTACCATGAACCTGGGAGCAGGCGCACCAGTGCAAGCACATAGACACACCTTCACTCGCTCTCGTTCCCGCTTGTTTCAAACTTCCTGGTTCAAAAAGGTGGATAGATGAGTGTTTTCATTTCACAAAGTTCTGCTGTTCTGTACGTACATACTAGTTGAAGGAAAACCTGGAGACTTGAAACTTTCATCCCAAGCTAGCAGTACCAGCAATTTTTAAAGAAATTCAGCTTATTTTCACTCAGCATAAATCCTTGATTTCAAGTGTGGTTTCTGGCCTAGCCACATCAGCAACATCTTGAAGCTTCTTAGAAATGCAGAATCTCAGGCCTCATCCAGATAAATTAGAATCTTCATTTCAACAAGATCTATGTGTAGTTTTTATATGAATTAAAGTTTAAAAATAACTGTCATGTCTTTCAGAATTGAGGTTGAAATTCCAAATGAATAATGGGGATGCACAGTTTTTTATATAGAAGTTATTATTAAATACATTTTTTTTCTATTTGAGTATACTGTTTAGTATATAATTACTATAGAACTTACAAGTCTGTAAGGGGCCTCTACATTATTTTATGTAACATTTATTGTTACCTTTCTTTGATAAATCTTGGCATTCGTCACAAATGTGTAGACATTTGTTTTACCTTCTTATGAACTCATTTGATAACATTTTGAGTTTAATTTCAGATTGTTGCCATTATTCCTTCCCTTACCAATTTTCTTTGTGATACAAATAATGCCTTCCAAAAAGTTCTAGATTTTATTTTGCTTTGGAAGAAGTTAATAATGTTCATGCCAAGTTAAAAAAACAAACAAACAAAAAAGAAGACAAGGAAAGAACTCACGAAATCCTTCTAAGATCCACATTACAACAACAAAACCTAAACCCTAGACTTTTCATATAGGTAAAAGTGTTTATAAATCTTTTAAATAACTGTACTATTTTTAAATGATTTTACAAATATTAATGACCAGTCTTGAATTTCAATTCATTGTTTCCAAGTACGCATTAGGAAAGTTTCCATAAGCAGTCACATCGGTTAGCACAAGTTTTACAACTGTTCAAAGTTGGAAGGTATTATCCGTGTGAAAAGGTTGTAAAATAGAGGAAGAATGGCAGTGCATTTCTATTTTATATCATGAAATACTAACACTAGAGTGCATATAAAGATTGTGAGATGACAGTCGACAAAAATGTTTTAGTGCTGGTATTTCATCAGATACTCTACTAGGCTGTAAGACAAGCAACTTTTATATTTCAGATTTATAGAGAGCTAGTCACTTTAAATAAATCTTGGAATAGTTTAGATTTAACATTCAGATTTAAAATTGTGAGAATGATTTTATTTTAAAATTAAAATATGCATCGGACTAAATACTAACTAGCAGGAGCTAAGAAAATGTTATAAAATACAGTATTATGCTTTCCTGTTTAGAAATCCAGCATCATCTGCTGAAGAACGGAAAGAAAGCTCTTCTGATTTCTGATGATGTTTGTATATCTTCTTGCATAATGGTGAAATGCTCAGGTAGCTTTACTAAAACATCTCTGCTTACCAGGTAGCTTTAGCATTTGCGATTGTAAGGGAATTTGGGATGTTGAGTGGCATTTTTTTTCCTATGGTCATCAATATGAATGTAAAACAGTAATATGCTCTCAAGGTCAGAGGAAAATGAGCCTACAATATCCAATAGTAAAAGTTTGGCAGGTTACAAAATATAAAATCAACTCATAAAAAAGTCTTTTTCCAGTCATAGAAATGTAAGTATCGCTCATAGGTAGCAGAACCTACTTTGAATAGTCTCTTTCCAGAATACGGGCACTTTGGGGGCTCCTCTTCTTGTTCCTTTTAAATTAAAACTCAATCTTTATGTAAACAACATAACTTATCTAGCAAAAATAATGAGCTATAGAACCTTGTTGAACTTTATCTTTTCTTTCATGTTTATAACAACATTTTAAAATAATTATTTAATTTTGTTATATATATAACATATATACTCTATTCAATTTATATTCTATATTAAATATGCTATAGGTAGAGAAAGAATAAAAGAAAGCAAGTCGCCAGGCCTGGAACTCACACTGTAGTCAGCCATGTGGGAGTTCAGGGCCCCACCACTATGCCACTTCTTGGCCCTTAGAACAGTATTTTATAGCCTCCTTTTTCTCTAATGTGCAAATGTGAATAATTTCTTAGGTTTTCAGGAATGTTACTGAGGGTTACATATACATTTAAAATCCTCATGATTACTATTACAATGCTTTATTTATTTTGCCTATTAGAATAAGGGAATTTGAAATATAAAGGTACATGCTCTTCTTGATGAATTATTTTATGGATTAACCTTTATAGTACTGAGTTGGTTGTTAGAATACTGTGAATATTTTCATGATATCGTATTCTTCTGTCTTCTAAAGAAAGAATGACATATCTCAACTCACTGAACTAATTTTCAATATTAGTTATTTTGAGATTTAGAATTAATTTAAAAGACACATTTGTTGAACTGACATACAAATAGACATTTGTTTATAGCTAGTCGTAACATTAACTGCTAAAAGTGTTTTAGTGGATATTATCTGAGAGACTGTCATTATCATAACAAGATACATCTAAGTTAATTATGGACACAAATATAAGTATTTGGGAAAATATGTGATGGAATGAATATAATAGAAAAACAGCCTAATTCTAAATCTAGCCTAAACTGTTCTGTATGTCAGATACCACAAATTGTATTAGAGCAAATTCCATTGTTGAACATCTGTGTTATTTTTGCTTTTGTTCTTTTGTCCTTTAAAAAGTATTTTTTGGGACCAGCAGTTGGCATAATGGCTATGTTGCTGGATTCCCATGTAGTCAACCACAGTCTGAGTCCCAGACCTGGTGGCTTAAACTCACATCGGGCATGTGTGTGTGCATGCCCAAGATCCCAAGAAGAGAATTGAGGAGAAGTGATTGTGAGGTGGCCATTCTCCCCGGGGGGTGATTTCTCACTTTCTGTCCCTCTGTCTCTCTGTCTGTCTGGTGAGCGCACACACCCTATAGCAAAAACCTCTCCAAAAAAAAAAAAGTATTCTGTATACCTGAATGATTGAAATAAACAAAGTATTTATTATTCTATTATCTTTAAAATGTCCACATTGAAAAGTTTTCTGATTAGTCAATTTAGAAGTTCAAATTATATCATACTTGCTTTGTAGCAGCTTGTAAGAATTTTTTGTAAACATTGTATTTTGAAAAGATGACAAATCTCAGCAACTGTTTTCTTCTCTCTTTTTTTTTTCTTCCTTTATTTTTTTAATTTATTTTAGTTTTTAAATTTGCCATAAGGCCTGTACCTGTCAAGGAAAGACAAAGGGGAAATGCAAAATCACCCCATGGCAGGCTGACCGCACCACAGTCCTTTCTCCTCCATTCTCCTCTCGGGATTTGGGGCAGGCATGCACATACACCTGGTTTGTTTCTCAAGGGAATGAGATTATAATTGCACAGTCACAGTGTGCCATGTAGGATCCAGAGAACTTAACCACCATTCCAACAGCTGACCCTGTTATTTTTCCGTTTTTGTTGTAGCTTTTTTTTTTTTTTTTTTTTTTTTTTTGGAGAGGTTTTTGCTATAGGGCGCATGTGCTCGGCAGAAAGACAGAGAGGACAGAGAAACAGAAAGCGAGAAATCACCCCCCGGGGGGATGGCCATACCACAATCCATTCTCCTCTTGGGATCTTGGGCATTCATACACATGCTCCTGGTGCGAGTTTAAGCCACTGGGTCCGGGACTCGAACTGCGGTCCATTAAATGGGAGTCCAGCAACATAGCCATTACGCCAACTGCTGGTCCCTGACCCTGTTATTTTTTGAACTAGCATTTTGTTCTTTTTACGTTTTGTTCTCTTCTTAAATCTTAGTTTGAAGCATATGAAATGCCATCTCTTGTGGGATATTAATGGGTAATTTTGACAATTTCATTATATTTCAATCGTCATTACCAAACATTTAAAATCTATTTATATCAAGATTACACATTTATTTTCGCTTATTTTATAAAACTATTCTTTAAAAAAGTTAATGTCATGCATTTATTTATTTGTTCATTCACTTATTTTAGAAGTGTTATTCACAAATAATAATGATATATATTTATAGGGTACTACATGATGTTTCCATACATACATTCATTGCAGAATAATCCAATCAGGCTAATTAACATATCTATTACCTCAAATAATTGTCATTTCTTTGTGGTGAGAAAGTTTCAAATTCACTGACTGGACCAGCTCCTGGCACATGATTGAGGTGGCCAGATGTCACATGACTGACGGCACATTTCAAATCCTGAACCCAGGGCCTTGCAAAACATGCCAAGTACATGTGTGTGCATGCCCCAAATCATGACAGGAGAAAGAGATGTGAAGGAATTGGGGTGTGGCCATCCTGCTTGAGGGATGCTTTCTCATTTTCCCTCTCTCTCTGCCCTTTCTACAGCAACAGCAAATTACAAAAAATAAAATATGCACAGACCACTGAGTGTAGATAGTGGTATTATAGTTTACATTTCAAAACAGCTACAAGAATGGATTTTAAACTACTACTTCTAAAGGTAAAGAAAGACATCCATTGGCAGATAAGCCTATTGCCTTTCCAGTTGCTTTTTCTGGAAGAAAATTCCACATGGTTGAATTAATATGGGTCTGGCATAGAAAGAGATGCTTCTTTTAAAAGCAAAACTGTTACGGCTCACCAATGTCACAAAGGCATGACTTCCTCAAGAAAAATAAATTGTGCAATTCATTTTATGGCAGATTAAATCCCATTTATTTTCTTTGCAGACAGCTGTTTTGAATAGGATGTCACTTGTGTGAAACCATTTTATGGATGTTGGGCTTCAGATCTTGGGCAGGCATAACTTTCTCTGATGAAATAAAAGGTTATGTTTTATTATTATTCTTGTCAGCAAACCTCAGCTTGTGAGCTTTAATAATAATACAGTGTTCACTATTTCAAGCAACTCTTTTGATGTCTAAATATCTGTCTGCTCTTAATTTAGAAAAAAAATCATTACATTGACACAATGCAAAAAAAAAAAAATAAGAAAAACCAACTTCACAAACACTTTGTATCTTCATCCCGAATAATAACACTTATTTGGAAAATTATCAGTTTTTCAGCATTCAAGATTTTTGATAAGCTGACAAATTTTGAAGTTCAAATTCATCCATGTTATGAAATGTATTTTAATAAAATTCTTCAAGTTAGAGACAGCTCCATATTAGAATGACAAAATCTTTGAGATGAGGAACTTGTAAGTTGTATGCAATATTTGTAACATTTTAGAGATGGCCAAACAGAAAAGACAAGTCCTAGGTCACACACTGGGTCAATTTTATATTCTTAGGTAAATATTACATTAAATTAAAATGCATACTTGTTAGGCTTAGTTTTATAAAGTTTCTCTCCTCTGCACCTTTCTCAGGCATATAATTCTGAGTAACTAGGACAATTCTAATAACTATCTTTAATAAAACTGCACTACAATTAGGTAGACACTCTAGATAATTGGACCAAATTTATTACCCATTTTTGCCTTGGATCAGCACAGTAATGGACACTATCATTTTACTGTGTGTATACACAAGTATTGGAATAGAAGATCCATGAGAATAATAATGGTTTGAACACACAAATTCCAGTATCCATAAATGCCTTCCAGTACCCATAAGGACTGCAGGAGCCCCACTGGGGTCTTCTTTCTGGAGAAAACAGTGCGTCTAACATTCCAAAAGGCTCTCAAAGTAATAAGAAGGGTCATAAAACATAGTTAAATATGTTTCATATAACTTCAAAGGCTCAGGCAAAGTTGACTTTATTGAAGTACGTGGATGGATGGAACTGGGGCTGCTCCTTGTAAGTCATATGTTTGTTTTTATTACGGATAAAGAGTTAGGCAGCTTAATAAGGCTGCTCCACTTTCCCCAAATGAAGATACTTCTCCAGTTTCCCAGGACCACACTGGTGCTAATGTTTCCAGAAGATGGGGGTAATCCTGGGAGAGAGAGACTGGGCTGGCTGTGAGGGGGATCGATACCTGGGCAAATGTCTAGCACTGGATTAAATGCTAATTAGATAGACATCTTTTTTCTTCATTGCCTCCCAAAACCTGGATGAAAAACTCTGTAGGGAATAAAAATGTATAAGCTGCTTGATAAGCTAGTGGGTATCTCATAGCACAAAATACTCTAATTGCGATGTCATAGGCCTACTAAGACCTGCTAAATGCTAGCAAATTAGAAGCTAGTGGGATAATTAGTAAGAAAGGTGATTGTGGGGACCAGCAGTTAGCGTAATGGCTATGTCGCTGGACTCTCATGTAGTCAACCGCAGTTCGAGTCCCGGACCCGGTGGCTTAAACTCACGCCGGGCGTGTGTGCGTGCGTGCCCAAGATCCCAAGAGAAGAATGGAGGAGAAGGGATTGCAGCATGGCTGTCCCCCCTGGGGGGTGATTTCTTGCTTTCTGTCTCTCTCTGTCTGTCTGCCAAGTGCACGCGCCCTATAGCAAAAACCTCTCAAAAAAAAAAAAAAAAAAAGAAAGGTGATTGTTTTCTTTTTTAATTACCAGATAGCACAGACATTTGTCAGAGAGATGCAGAGAAAGGGAAGGTGAAGGCACCCACCATGGGGCATGGTCACACTGTGATCCCTTTTCTTTCACTTCTCCATCCAGTTGGGATTTTGTGCACACATATCCCATGAACCTAGCATGTTTTTCAAGTTGCCAAGGTCAGGATTTAAACCGTAGTTGGCCATGAGGGATCTGACTCCCTTAACCCCTAGGGAATTAGGCTGGATCAGGAAGTTTGATTTTTATCTCAAATAAACTTTAGTCCTATACCTTACAATTCTTACTTTTACAGATTTTATTTCTGCAGGATTATTAATACTATTTCCAACAAATGGATACATTTTTTTGGTTTTGAATTAACGTGCAAGCAATTTTTTTCCAATTGAATACATTTCTCTCTTTCAGTTTTTCCAAGTAAATACTGCTTCTTAAAAAATAAATGCAAGTCTCTATGAAGAAAATGTTTGGATTTTATTTAGTATTATTTTGTATAACTTTCTTGCTGAGCAGAGAGAGATAGGAAGAAAAAAATGGAAAATCACCCTCCAGGAGGGATAGCACAACACAATCCCTTTTTCTCCATTCTCTTCCTGGAATTTGGTGCATGCATGGACATGCACCTTGTGTGATTTTCAAGCTGGTAGGTCCAGGACTCGAACCATAGTTGGCCATGTGGAAGTTTAGTGCCTTAAGCACTATGCCACCTGCTGACTCAAGTTTGAATTTTATTTATCTCTTTGTTTATCTATTTTACAATACTGAATATTAGAAAAGTATAGACTAATGGGACAGATAGAAATACAGTGAGTGGTTAAGTGTCTATGCATTAAGAGATCACGTTTTAAATATAGGTCTCAGTTCTGCCTCTTACAGGTCTTGGGACCTTAGAAGGGACTGATATGAAGCTATATTACAGAAACAATAAGATATAGTTTCACTATTTTTTTTAACTTCAAAGAAAAATTATTTCCAAATTAGAATCAGAAATATCAGTCCTCCAAATAAAAAAAGAAGATAGCGATGTAATCCATGACTACTTCAAGTGAATACCTGCTTAAAAGTCTAAACTATTATAATACACTCAGAGTGAAGGTGAAATTTATCTTTCAACCATGAAAGAAGATAATTTGGGGGGACATTCTACTGTGATACCAGTGCTTTTTAAAAATCACAGAAAGAAGTACTATGATTCGGCATGGTCTTGTTAGATTTAGTCAAATAGGACCAGCAGGTGTTGTGGTAGTTAAGGTGCTGGACTCCCACATGGCCAACAGTGGTTCAAGGCCTAGACCTTGAGGCTTGAAAGTCATTCCAGGTGCCTGTGAGTGTGTGCCCAAAAATCCTGAGGTAAATGGAGGGGAAGAATTGGTTTTTTGTTTGTTTGTTTCTTTGTTGTTCTTTTTTTTTTTTTTTTTTTTTTTTTTTTTTGTCAAACATTATCCTAGCTGGAGGTTCAATTTGCTTTCTAAGCTCAGATTCCCTTAAAGTGGATCTTCCCAGGGCAGAAGCAACCTTCATATAAATCCCATTGAACTGCCCCACAGACAGTTACAGGGCTTCTCTAAGCCACTTTTATACACATCTTGAGTTGCTGCAGATCACATAGTACCATGCAGCCTGTATGTACTCCCAGTGACAAAACCACATTCTCACACTTCTCTGTGGAAGGTAGACATGCTTGCGAAGTGGTACCTCCACTGTAACGAAACCCAGACTGAGTCCTCAGGGAGCCCTGCAAGATGACTGCCAGTGATATGGTAAGCTACTGAGTGTCCCTGAACACACTGTTTGCTCTACCCATGGTTGGTGTTTTTCCTCTTGCTCCAGATCCCTTATGTAGCAGTGCATGAAGCAAACCCAATGACATGACCGTCCTGCAGATTAACCTAAGATCATAGATGACACTATTTTCTTTAAAAATGGCATGTGCTTCTTATTACAGAAAGGAATTATAAATCAAAAAAGTCACATTGACCAGCAAAGAGGTAGGGATGTGTAATGCCAAGGACCCAGGCCTGTATTTGAACATTTGCAGATTCTAAGGAGCAGACAACATATCTAAATGGAGATACTGAAAGCCCTGTTTTCCTAAGTGATGTGTACATTCTCACGTGTATGCCTTCTTCTTATGGAAATGCTTTCTCATGGCTGGCCTGCAGTACCCATAAACACGGCCCACTTAATGATATCTATCTTGATTTCAGCCACATGATATCTAGAAAACTAGCTTGTTATTAACAGTGACATGATAGGTTTCAGAAATATCCTATAAGTGAGTATTTAAATGAAAAACTATTTTTAAAAAGTCCCTGCCAACATTTTCTATGGAACAGATGACATGCTCCTCTTAAGCAAACAGCATTACTGCTAAATTGTAGTAAGGCCACAATTACTGGTGGCCAGGAAACTGATGACCAATCTTAAACTTGAATCACCAAACACAGGAGAATCATGGGGTAGATTCCACTGAAGACAGGTAAAGGAAGGGACTATCATGATTGAGTGAAGAACCTACTTCAGTACTGTCAGAAACCATAAGATGTTACCAGTAGTGAATTTGAAAGACAATTGCCAAGGGTACTTTCCATTAAGATGTGATTCTGGGGTTCTAAATGGTGGCAAAGCAGTGGTGACACAGTGCTCTGGAAGGCTGACCCACATGGGAGGGTTCTGGGTTCATATCTGGAGACCTCCCTAAACATGTCAGGCACATGTATGCCCATGGTCTGGGATGGCTGAAGTTGGAAGTGGATTGCAGAGGAACCTGTTGAGATGCCTGTTTCTCTGTCTGTCTGTCTCTCTGTCTTTTTCACTCATGGAGGAATGAAATAAACTTGAAAAAAAGAGAAAGGTTTAACCCCATAATATCAGACTGTCTAGTAGAAGAAAGTAAGTCTAACATGTGAAATATTGCAGTTCAAGTCTAGATATCAGACTGAAGTAACTTATAGGCCTGAGGCAATGGTTTTCAAATTCTGTAGAGTAATTTGTTCCCTAGTTTTCTTCTCCTTTCTGTCTCTATAATCGGAAAGAGTAAATGAAATTACACATTCTTTTTTTAGAGAGAAATTTTTACTATAGGGCATGTGCACATGCTGGAGAGATAGAGAGAGACAAAGACAGAAGGCAAAAAATATTCCCCCTGGGGGATGGCCATGCCACAGTCCTTTCTCTTCCATTCTCCTTTTGGGATTTTGGGCACATATGCACATGCACCTGGTGTGTTTTAAGTCACCAGATCTGGGACTTGAACCACGGTCAACTACATCAGAGTCCATCGATGTAATGATTACACAATCTGCTGGTTCCATAACACAGTCTTTTACTTTAATATAATAACACCTACATTTAAAGATGGTTGATAACAGTAAATAAATATTTAATGGCAAGCATGTTTCAAGTTTTGGCAATATTGGTCACTTAACCTACCTAAAGCTTTTTTTTCTTCACCTATTTCAGAATTTTAAAAATTTCATCTATTTTCCTAATTTTAAAAAAAAGTTTCTGGGACCAGCAGTTAGCATAATGGCTATGTCACTGGACTCCCATGTAGTCAACCGCGGTTTGCGTCCTGGACCCGGTGGCTTAAAATTCACTCCGGGCACGTGTGCATGCATGCCCAAGATCCCAAGAGGAGAATGGAGGAGAAGGAATTGCGGCATGGCCATCCCCCCAGGGAGATGATTTCTCACGTTCTGTCTCTCTGTCTCTCTCTGGCGAGCACACATGCCCTATAGCAAAAAAAAAAAAAAAAAAAAAAAAAAAAAAAAAAAAAAAAAAACCCTCTCCAAAAAAAAAAAAAAAGAAAAGTTTCTTAAGTTTATAGTATAAAATATTTAATAATTTAATTGGGAGACTAGCAGGTAGCGTGGTGGTTAAGGTCCCACTGGACCTGGTGGCTTGCTTTCTCACTTTTCCTCTCATTGTGTCTCTCTGGTCAAAACATTTAAAAAAAAAATTAAAAAAGAATAAATTTTTTAAAATTTAAAAAATATTTAATATTGGGCACTTACCACTGTAGATTGAGTGTTTCTGATTATTTAGTATGGTGAAAGCCCTTCTCTAGTGAGAAGAACTATAAGGCTTCACTGGTAGCAGAAATAGCAAATAATGTGTTTAAATTATTTATTGCACTTTCCATTTTAAGTCAAGGAAGCTCTATAAGGGAGCTGAAAGTGAATGGCACAACAAAAAAAAATGTTGTCACCATACCTCATATTAATGCTGGGCTTCTTCTCTGCTAAGAGTCTGAAAATGCTTATAGATCTGGTTCTGTAGCTGACCTACAAAGTGAACCCAGAATAGGAAGCTTTGTCCATGATGGTGCACATGACTGACATCTGCATGCTTAATTCATTTTCAATATCTGCAACTGTGATTGTCTTGTTTTACCATTTGAGTCAGAAGAGACATAAAATAGGGCAGAGTCTTTGAGGAATGGGCCCTGGGTGATGATTCCACTCTCATCATCAATCAGACGTGTCTTATGATTCCTTTCCTCACTTTCAGTAAGTAGTGGTGATTAAATAGATCCCTAGGCCATCAGCCTAGGTCAGAGTCCTGGCTTTATCTTTACTACTTGTCTGACCATGAACAAATTATTTTCCTTGTCATATACTCCTTGGGAAACTGAGTTTCTGCATGTAAAGCAATTAGAACTGAGCTTGTTACAAGCAAGCGCTCAATATATTTTGGTCATTGGTGTTCATGCTGTGAAAGGCCAGAATTGAACCAGGTGACATCTAGCACTGTCTTCAACAATTTTTAATACAGAATTAAATTTATGCTTTCTAGATTATAAAACAATTTATTTAGAAATAATTACTTCTTTCTGTTCAGCCCACTGCCTTCGGATAGCTCTAACACGGTGGTAAGAAGCTCCCTTGCTACCTTTACAAAGGCAGTATCTTCAGGACCCACTGGTATCTTCATGATTTCATAACGTTGACTCTGAAATTGTACATTTAAAAACAATCTTTCTGAAGTTTTCTGTGGCTTAATTACAGAACTCGATGAGCTCTTTATTGATTATTCGTTAATTTAGTAAATAAATACTTTATCATTTTATTTCATTAAAATATGTTGCAACCATATAATTAATTAATTTATTAATCAATTAATCAGTAAGGTTTTCCTTTATTCATAGATAGAGCCACAGCACACATACATGAGAGTAAGAGAGAGTGTGATAGAGAGATTAGCACCTTCCATGAGGTCTGTTCACACCACTCTCCTTCCTCCAGTCTAATCTGTGGGATCCTGGGTACTTACATGAGGCTCCAGCGTGTTTCAGGCTGACTGGGTCAGGGATTCCAACCATGATTGCCACTGAGATCGGGAGCAGTGCATCACCCTGCACATGGAGCAGCCTAATTAATAAATAATGTAATTAAATGATTGGGTAATTTAGATTGGCTCTCTCTACTTAATTTGGCATTACTTACGTGTTATCTTCTTATCTGGGACATGGTTTTCCCTTCGTTCTTCCTTGACTTTTCCTTGGGCTTCTCTTCTGTGTTTTCCTGGAGTTTCTCTTTCTCCACATTTTTCTTGAACACAGATAATCCTTGGGGTGTCACTTGTTACCCAGAAATTATATAGTTGTGTGCACTATCCCTGGATAGTCAGTTTCTGTTTTGTGCAATTGAACGCTTCTCATATTTCCTGATTTGAATACTGAACAAACTACTGAACACCTGGATCATATGGCCACTGATATTTTAAATGCAGTGCGCCTGAGTTGTCTATTGTTAAACTGTCTCCTCTTAAATTCACTCCCTCCTTTGCTGATATCATCCTTCATCCAAATGAATTGCCTAAGACTACCCCCATGACTACTTTTTCTTCTTTAAATCCACATCCGATCAATAAACAAATCTTGCTGAATTTACCTCCAAAGTACTTTTTAAGTATATTTTCTTACTGCACTTTTCTGTGACTTTAATTCACTTATTTACATTGCTTCTTCTAACTTGTTCTGCTGTGTTTCTGTCCACTCAAACCATTATTATAATGATCTTTCTTTTGTTTTTAAAAGACTTTTGCCATAGGACACGTGCATTCCTGGAGAGAAAGAGAGAGTGAGAGGGAAAATGAGAAATCCCTTTCCAGGGAGGATGGCCACTCCACAATCCCTTTTCCTCCATTTTCTTCTGGGGATGTTGGCCATGCATGCACACACACCTGGCATGAGTTTTAATCCTCTGGGTCTAGAACTCAAACCATGGTGGACAAGGTGGGTATCGAGCAATGTAACCATTATGCCATCTGCTGGTTCCAAAACAAAGGAATTTTATGAAACAGAGCATGGCAGATTTCATAAAATTAGGACCATAACTTACTCATGATCAATATCAGAATAATCTTATGTTAAACTCAATAAATATTCCAGTTATTTTGAATTGAAAAACTCCTTGATGTCTAGGAATTTTGAATTCCCAGCATGTATGGGGAGACCTTGGGATGCAAACCCAGAATGTTCCCTGCAGCTTCCTCATCACAAAGCATTACGCTTTTGCTGTGCCATCAGGGCTGGCCTCGAACAATTTTTATTCAGACTAAATTAGTAAATGGAGCTGACTGTGGAGCAGAGCAGTTAAGCAACATGCAGAGGAAGCTGAATCCCCCATGGCTGAGCAGGAGACTTGAGAAACATGCCACTTGTACAAGCTCTAATCCCAGGATCCTTACATGACAGGGAATTGGAGGAAAGAGCCCAGATTGGAGGCTTTCTCTCTCTCTTTCTCTCTCATATGCATACAGGTTCCTTGGTGTAAAATAACAAACGTATGGTTTGTCTCCCCTCATTATACTATAAGCTTTATAAAGGCATCGGCAGGTGCCTGTTTTTGTCACTGCTATATTCTCAATGCCTGGAATATAAAATAGTAGTCGTTTAATATGCATTAGCTAAATTAATAAATTATACATGAAAGTAGCGTTTTCCTCCATTTCTGAAATCAGGGACCACAACTTCCATAGCACTCACAAATGCAAGGAACCTCAGCGTCAGTCCTTATCTTGTTCTTCCAGGGCATTCTTCCTAGAAACTTGTGAGTTCATCTCCAAATCTAATGTGCAAAATAAAAAAAAAAATGTAGTTTGTGCCTCCAAGTTTTAACTTTAAAGTAAAGACAAAAGTTCATGAAGTCCTATTAATTTGGTAACCCTGACAAAAATCAGAGACATTTTAAGAGCTTAAAAAGCTAGGCTGACCCACCTTTAGACACCGGGTATAATTGAAGACAATTTCAGCTTCCATTAAGAGCTTTGTTATATGCAGGCTCTGTCAAAAAACAGATAAGCTTTATATCACTGTGAAAAAGCAGCAATTCATCTGCATTCATTTTAACTTAAAATCTTCCAGTGGAAGATATGAAAGATAATTTGACAGCGTGCGTTTTGGTGATCATCCTGGTATATGAGATACTTTCCAACATTCTTTTGTTCACATTTTGTTACTAAAGGTCATATTCCCACATTCTGTATTCATACTAGTAAAAGTCATAAGAAAACTACATACATATGTTTCTGAAGTTTTTACATGGTTTTATTAAGAGATTAAAAACAGTACATTAGTTAAATTTGAATTGCAGATTAACATTTTTCAATCTAACTGGTTTCCTATATTTTTGTTCATGAAATCTGGCCAATCTATGTGTAAGTACAAATTATAAAAAGCAAATATTGGAATCAACAATTAGCATGGTGGTTAAAGAGTTGTATTTTCACATGGCAAACCATGGTTCAAATCTCAGACTGGCAGCTTGAAAATCACTCTGGGGTCTGTATGTATGTGCCCAAAATCCCAAGTGAAGACTGGAGGAGGAAAAATTGCATCATGGCCATCCCCTCTGGGATGGTGATTTCTCGCTTTCCCTCTCTCTCTCCAGCAAATGTATGTACCCTATGGCAAAAAAAAAAAAAAAAAAAAAAAAAAGAAAAATTAAAAAGCAGATATAATCATTTAAATATATTAAGTTTAGAAATACAAATAAATATTTTGTAATTGTCATATTTTATTCTCTTTTATAAGATACACAATTACTTTTGAATTAAAAAGATATTAAAATTAGACTTAAAAAATATTAACACAGTGAAACCTTCCAGTGTTAACTGATGGATTACCAAATATGATGGATTGTGGAGAACATGACAATATTACTCAAGTATATTGTTTGTGAAGACTTTGTGAGGTTTCCACTAAGGAATTAGAGTAGGTTTCTGATATTTAATTTTTAGAAATAATACTTTGAACTGAATGATGGTGCAGGGGTAGAACACAATACTCTGTGAGGCTGACCCACATGAGAAGGTTGCTAGTTTGCATCCAGAGATCTCCCTGAGTACACTGGGTGTGTATGTCCATGATCCAGTGCGACTGAGGCTGGATGAGCTCATGGCATGACCTTGCTGGTTGTGCCTGTCTATCTTTGTCTCTAGGCCTGCTTCAGTATTTCCTGTGACTTTTAGCAAGGTACGAAGAGTACAAGGATGATAAACTTGAAAAAATCTAATACCTTGGGGCCAGCAGATGGCATAGCAGTTACATTACTGGACTCCCACATGGCCAACCGTGGTTTGAGTCCTGAACCCAGTAATTTAAAACTCACATAGGGTACATGTGCATTTCTACCCAAGATCCCAGGAGGAGAATGAAGGAAAAGGAACTGTAATGTGGCCATTCCCCCTAGGGGTGATTTCTCACTTTCCTCTCACTGTCTCTGTTTTTCTCTCCCTCTGGCGAATGCACTCACCCTAAGCCAAAAACCTCTTAAATAAATAAATAAATTCTAGCAGATGCATGTAAATTCCCTTGAAAGAGTCCTGATGGTCCCCAAATCTGTGAGACCTGAATCAAACTAAATAGGCATGTCTTTTCTTCCGATAAATTTAATTGTAAAAGAGAAAACAGAAGTGGAAGAGAGGAAGATTATTCATATAGATAAATAGTCCTTTGAAGCCTCTGTATGTTTGTATCTTTTCACTCAAAACTAGGCTAGTTACTTTCTCCCCAGGTTGGCTGACTACAAGGATAAAAAGGACTGCTTATGATGATGGGAGTAGTTTAATTTCTATATGCTCACTCTCAACCTTGATTACCTTGGAGTGTTTTGCTGAAATAGGCTGACATTATAGGGTTTTGTAAATTGCACAGTCAGGCATGCTTTAGACCTTGGTAAACTTGCCAACATAATGAATGCTACATAAGACCACTTGACAAACAAGCGTTCTTAAGGTCTATTGATCATTGCATGTGGCCAGCTAGGTAAACTTGTACTTATTTGTATTTCTGCATATGGTCTATAGTGAGAAAACTAAAATTACGTAAAAAAAAATTTTCCTATGTGTCATTAAATCTTGCCTAACTAGTCTCATTCAGTTCTAGATTGTTTTTTGAGATGGTTCAAAGTTCTGATGTACACACCAGAAACTGTGGTAGTGGTTGTGCTAGGTACTTTTATGAACATATTAACAACCCAGATATATTTTCTCATTTTGTACTTCTACGAATGAAAAAAACAAAGTCTCCTTGAATTAAAAGTTAAGTATACTATATAAATCTTAATGCATGCATTTATTCTTCCAAAGAAATCTAAATTAACCCCTGAGCCATAAATATGTATGTCTCTCATGAATATACTTCACAAGGTTAATGTAAATGTACTGTATTCCAGACTTTTAAACACTGATTGTCAACTCCATTAGTGCTCTCCATAATGACAATGATTTTAGTTTAATATTTTTTCAGTATTCATTGAAGATATAAAACAATAGTCAAAATGTGCTTGAAAATTCCTTTTACCTGTTAGTATGAAACTTCAGAGGGAAAAAAAAATAAGGGAGTAAAATAGTGTCTATAAATATCACAGGCCTAATATTGGTTTTGTGGAACACCAATAAGTTTTAAATATCTTAAGTCAACTTTAAACACCACTTCCTGCCTCTATAAGCAGGTGTAGAAATAGTCTTAAAATGACGGATTATATAGCTCTGATAGAAGAGCAGGGATTTCGTCTAGTGCAGTGACTCTGGAACTACTTTTTCAGTCAGCCTTAACCAAAAAAGGTCGCCTGACTTGCATGCTATGTAGTACTCTGATATAAAGCTCTAACATTGAAGTTATGATTCTTAAATAACCCCTTGTTGCACATGAAAGAAACACTTGATGGTACTAGAGCTCAAGTACGGTTCTCAGGATGCTTGAAAGCCAGAGTCCATGGAAGGAGACCTTGCGTCAGCTTCTACTCTTTGTCTATAGAAATGAATACAG
Organism: Tupaia tana; assembly: GCA_026018925.1. NCBI lineage: Eukaryota > Metazoa > Chordata > Mammalia > Scandentia > Tupaiidae > Tupaia > Tupaia tana. Next base: position 167,435,827 of record JAKSZU010000002.1, on the reverse strand, counting down.
AATAAGCCATCTGCCATGGTTAGCAACGGTGTAATACTCCGATGCTGAGGCCCTGAGATGGTCTCACATTTGCACGTCAGGTCTCCCTCTAGACGTCGTGCCCGTCATCCTGTATAAGTAAGGCTTGGAGTGGGCCACAGTATGAAGAGCCTGTTGGAGGTGTTTCTTCTCTTTCTTTCATAGACTAAGTAATAGGTATGGATAACCTTCTTTTTCGAAATGCATCTTAGGAGCCAGCAGGTGGCATAGTGGTTAAGGCGCTGGACTCCCGCATGACTAACCTGAGGTTAGAGTCCCGACCTGGCTCCAGCCAGGCACCTGTGTCCTCCGACCCCAAAGTCCCAGGAGTTATCGCCCCTGAGGGATGATTTCTCACTTTCCCTCTGTCTCTCTCCTCTCCAAGGAGTGCACGTGCCCTATGGCAAAAACCTTAAAAAAAAAAAAAATTGCATACTATATGATAATGCTACCAGCATCTGAAGGTTGCCAGGAGGGTGAAAGGATATTGCCTGTTTCATTCTTAAACAGTTAAGCACCAAATTAGTATCAATTAATCAAATAAAACCAATCGAGTATTTATCATGAAAATAAACAATTAGTAAAATACCAGTGACTTGATTAATTCAAATGAACCAGTTTGTAATAAATTAGAAAGATATTTGTGTACTTTTGTTGCTTTTTCTTATTTTATATTCAAATGAATAAGGATTATCATAATTTATAGCTGCTACACTAGAAGTTTTTCTTTTATCCCAGAATCCTAATGCTTGGTAATAACATAAATTATAAATTTTATAACATACTTTGTGAAGAAAGTTTACTACATATACATTGATTTATTAAGTGTACATGTCACCAGCTGAAGATTTTTAAAATATATACTTTTGTGCGAGATTACAATACATTGTTTACTAAGTTGATGTTTATCTTTTATTTACATTAATGCGATAATGGAAGTTCATTTTATTAAATATTTTATAGTCTTGATTTTATAGAAATTATTCAATATTTAACACTAAAATGGGTCAGTCTAAACTGGATGTTATTTTGATGGAATTTTACTTTTAGCTTATATATAGTCTCTTTTCTCCCAATGTATAAAGATAACACACTTAAGTTTAGTAGAAGAAAAAATTTTTTTAAAAAGTCATTCACTAATATGCATCAATTAACATAAGTAATCTATTTTAATGGTATTTCAGAACAAAGGAAAGCTCTTCTCTTAAAGCTTTAAAAATGTAATTGGAATCTGTAAAACACATTCCATATAATTTACCATGAAAAAGAAGTAAGTGACAGTCTAATTCGGTTACATTCCAATTTTTTTGTTTTGTTTATTATAATGAAAACACTTAGAACATCTCATCCTAAAGTAATTTTGGCTTCTTTGTTGATTTTCAACTTGTCACATTGTTTATTCCTTTTCCTTTTTGCAATAGAATGTTAATGAGAATAAATTTTGTTTTGCATGAAAATAATTTTTTTTTTATAACAGCGCAAGAGGTAATGTGACAAAGCTGAACATTATATTAACAGTCTGTGTTCTTGTTTTACTTTGAGCTGTGGGTTTTATTTCACTGTCCTCTATTAGGGAGGCTTTTATGAATTCGTGCAATTTGCTAAAGGCATTCTAATGTAAACAGGAACATATAAAGTGAAGTCAAATAAGCCTGTGAACAGTTCCATGAAGATTATACTTATTTTTTTCTTTCTTTATGCATGATAGAGCAAATGTATGCACACATGAGGGGAAGGGAGAGTGGGGAAGGAGAGAGGGAGAGAGAGAGAGATCTCCCTCCAGAGGTTCTGGTCATGCCATGATCCTCTATCTTCCCCTGTCTCCAGACTATTGGATCTTGGGCACTTGCATGTGTTCCTGGCATGTTTCAGGCATACTGGCCCGGTGACTCAAACTACCGTTGCCATGTGGTATCCAGCTATCCTTCAGCAGTACATTATGGCTTGCCATTGTGCCAACCCGATGATACCTATATTTTATTATTTGTTATTTCCTCTGAGAATTTTGGACAAAGAAATTGAGGTTGTGCTTTGGATGAAATATAATTGATTTTTTTCTTTAAATCTAATTCCTTTTTTAATGAAAACTTTATTAATATATAATTTATAGAACATAAAATTGACTATATTAAAGTACACAACTCAGTGGTTTTTACAATATGTTCTGCATCCATCATCATTATCCAATTTTAGAATATTTTTTTATCATCCCTTAAAGAAACCTCATACCCCTTAACATCACTCCCCATTCCCACTCTTAGCAATTTTAATAATCTACCTACTATCACTCTGGATTTGCCTATTCTGGATTTTTTAATACAAATAGAATGATGCAGTATATGGTTGCTATTGTTTAAATATGTTGCACAAAGTTTATGTGCTGTGAACTGAATCCTCAACACTACAGTGAGACCTTTAAGGGGATTTTCGATCACCCCTCTTGAATGGACTTATGCCATTGTTACAGAAGTAAATTTATTATCACAGGAGTGAGTTCCTGTTAAAAGGCTAAATTCAACCCCGTTCCTCTTTCTCTCACACTCTTTGCTCTTCTGCCATGAGAATATGTAGCAAGAAGGCCTTCACCAGGTGCCAGCACCATGCTCCCAGACTTCCCAACCTCCCACACTGTAAGCCAATTACATCTCTAGTGTTTGTAAATTACCCTGTCTGTGGTATTCTGTTATAATTAACTTAAAACTACATAGTTTGCACTAATACCAACTTAATTTCAATAGTAGAGCAAAAAAAAAAAAAAAGCTGCAATAGAGCAAAAAAAAAAAAAAAAATGCTGCAATAGAGCTATATTCCATGTACCCTACACTGTGCTATTTTTTCCACTTGAAATACATCTTTATACATTATAAGATGAACATCACAGTTAATTAATCATAGCTGTGTTCAGTCCTG